>JADRCH010000059.1:6170476-6419015 GCA_019843965.1 Rhynchomys soricoides
AACAACTCCAGCAAATTGTCTTTTGATACACACATACACACACACACACACACACACACACACACACACTGACTGTGATTTAAAAAATATTGTGTGAGATCCAAAGAACCCAAATGAGTACGAATAATTCATTCATTTACTCCTTCATTCAGAATGAGTAAATGAGAGGTCTTGTTCACATCTTGTAGGGGCCTGGGGGGCAGCTGGAGGAATCAGAGGTGTTAGCTGGCCATAGGTCTGATCCTTCACTCTCTGTAGGCTTGAGACTTGAGGGCCTGAGGTTTGAGGAGTAGTGGACTTGAAGAACCAGAGAATCAATACAATATGCTACTGGGACCAAGGTGAGTCCCTCTGGAGAGTGTCATGCCTAACTGGATCTGGGAAAGATCCAGATCCGGTTCTAGAGAGAAAGTTATGGGGTCTTTGGGTGTCTTAGTCACTGTCCTATTGCTATGAAGAGACACCATGACTAAGGCAACTCTTATAAAAGAAAGCATTTAATTGGAGGCTTGAGCACAGTTTCAGAGGGTTAGTCTATCATTATGGCAGGGAAGCATAGCTGCAGGCATGGGGCTGAGAAGGAGATGCAAGCTTTCCATTCTGGTTTGTAGGTGTCTTAGTCAGGGTTTCTATTCCTGCACAAACATCATGTCCAAGATGCAAGTTGGGGAGGAAAGGGTTTATTGAGCTTATACTTCCAATTGCTGTTATCACCAGAGGAAGTCAGGACTGGAATTCAAGCAGGTTAGGAAGCAGAAGCTGATGCAGAGGCCATGGAGGGATGAACTTACTGGCTTGCTTGCTTGCTTCTCCTGGCTTGCTCAGCCTGCTTTCTTACAGAACCCAAGACTAACAGCCCACAGATGGTACCACCCACAAGGGGCCCTCCCCCCTTGATCACTAATTGAGAAAATGCCTTACCGCTGGATCTCATGGAGGCATTTTTTCAACTGAAACTCCTTTCTCTGTGATAACTCCAGCTTGTATCAAGTTGACACAAAACCAGCCAGTACAGTAGGTAACAGGCAGAGCTAGAGCGAGAAAGACACAGAGAGAGAGAGAGAGAGAGAGAGAGAGAGACAGACAGACAGACAGAAAGAGAGAGACAGATAGAGAGATAGACAGACACACACAGAGAGAGAAACAGAGATAGATAGACAGACACACACAGGGAAACAGAGACATAGACAGACAGACAGACACACACACACACACAGATTGGGTCTAAAAGCCCATCCCTATTAAGATGCCTCCTTCAAGGCCACACCTCCAATCCTCCTAATCCTTCTCAAACAGTTCTGCACCCTGATGACTAGGCATTCAAATATTTGAGTCGATGGGGGTTGTTCTCTTCAAGCCACCACAATGGGTTTTTCAAAAGGATCTCATTAGATACAGATCATCATGGTGAAGGACGGCATGGGACCAGGAAGAAGCTGAGGAAAAAACAGTGATGTGCATTACTGTGGATATAGCAGAGAAAGCATGGGGATATTGGACTTGTCTTAGTGAGGAGAGTAAAGCAGAGCTGGGTCAAGGACTTAGAGTAAGGGAGAGACAGACAGACAGAGGGAAAGCCAATATGTAGAGAGCTTGTTATTGACCGATTCTCACTACTGTGAGCAGCAACAGGGCTTAATTCTTTCAGAGAGTTCTTCGTTGTGTTTTATTTTTTCCTGAGCCACAGTTTCACTATGCAGTTCTAATTGGTCAAGATCTCCTTATGTAGCCCAGGTTAGCCTCAAGTTCACAGATCTCCTGGACTGTGGGGAATAAAGGACGGTACCACACCCTGCTGCCAGAGACTTCTAAACAAACATTTCAGTGTTTGCCTCAGAAAAGCCCTCAAAGATAGGAGCCCAGGAGTATGGTAGGATGTGTCTGTAATCTCAGCTCCTGGCAGGCAGAAGCAGGAGGGTCAGGAGTTCAAGGACAATCTTGGCTACCTAGAAAGTTCAAGGTGTGTGTGAAAAAGAGAAGGGGCGGGGAGGGAGAAGAAGGAAAGAGAGGAAGAAGGAAAGGAAAAAGACCAGGAGCTGGGAACATCTATCAACCAATGACTATTTCATAAAAACTTCCCCATAGAAATTTCTAGCTGGATCACTCTTGAGAACTTAATAATTTTAAGAGAAAAGTGAGGGAATGGAGCATAGTCATGTCAGCAAATGCCTTTAATCCTAGGACTCGGTCTGGGAAATATTTTTGTTTTCTATCACAACTATTCTATTGAGCCCACCAAGGGCCAATATGCATAAGTCTCCCCACTTAGTAAAACTTTTATGTAAATTTCTTATTTCCCTGCCTGGTCAATCACCCACTCCACTCCCCGAATTCCAGAAACTTGATTCCTTGGAGCTGTGACCCCTTCCTCTTCCTTCATTTGCTTTTAAAATGAGTCAATCTCAAAAGATGGTGAGGTTGGTCTCTAGCTAATGGGGAAAAAATCATCACCCATGGCAGAATAAAAACCAAGTGAACGTGCTACCCCAGTGTGCTCTCATGAGGTTTTGCAAAAAGAAATGGTCTCACCTAGCTACTTTGTTACTGTGTTCCTTTGTAGAATACCGAAATTATTCATTGCTTGTTTCAAACATCAGAAGGCAGAGGCAGGAGGATCTCTGTGAGTTCAAAGACAGTTTAGCCTGGTCAACATAGTTAGTTTCAGACAGGACAGGCCTACATAGTGAGTTCCAGTCTCAAACAGAAGAAAATAACCCTCACACTAAACACACACACAGAGTGTGGAGGAGGTTCACATTTGAGGTGAGGGTACCATGGGGGCTGTCCACAATAGCTGCAGCAAAGACTCCCAGATAGACCAAGAGGAGGTGACATGGAACATAAAAACATCTGCTACGGAGAAGCATTCAGGTTGAAGTTTGAATGGGTGCAGCGAGCAGAAGGAATTCAGGATATGACACTGGGAAAACAAGCTAGTTTTAGAGCACACACAGGGAAGGGATCTGGTATGTCAGGTTAGAATGTTTAAATCTCATTTGCCTGGGTCTAGGGCCTCCCAGGTACTCAGCACATCTTCCCTGGGAGAACGGATGGAAATGACGAATGCATCTGACGAATGCATCTGATGATGAATCTGATGGACTTCGATACCGCAAAGCTGCTGGGTTTCGGAAGCCAGCAGACTAGCTAGCTATGTGACCTCTAACCTCTGTGACCTCTCCCCTTCCCCCTCTGTCTCTGAGACGGCAACAGTAACTCCTTTATAGATTTGTTGGAGGAATTAGATAAGATCAAAGCTGTGTGTCAACTAGAAATGTGGACCCAATAAATGTTAGGTCCCCTGCTCCTGTTCCCATGATAACCAGAAGCCAGGTAACAAAGCAGAACTACTCACCAACTAGAGACAATGAAGGCTGCTCCTGGGATCTGTTTACAGAAGATGTATGCCTCAATTCCCAGCTATATGGGTCCTAGTGGGAAAAATTAGAGGTTTCGGTAACAACTTCCTTGAGCCAAAAGGAAATCATAGCGCTGCTTTAATTAAAGGACAGAGTTGAAAGTGTCCTCCCTGGGAGTTCAGGCTTTCAGAAATTGATGTTTATAGTAACTTACAGTTTTTCCTCTTTTCTTGTCTGTTTCAGCACACACACTGCAAGATCTTTGGATCAATATGGTATTGACTGGGGTCATCCATCACTACTGGAGTCTTAACAGAGGCTGAGATGCCTATAGATTCTGATGGAATGTCTCTGACCTGGCTGCTTGTAGGGATGGGGAGTGCCTCAACCTTCCCAGTAGACAAAGAGGTTGTGTTGGCCTCTGAGGCTTTAGTATATGGAGCTAAGGTGAGAAAGAACATGCAGAGTAAAGAACTAGGTGAAGTATTTCAAATTCATTCAAACTAGGGATTATGAAATCAGTGTATTTTAAAAGATATTCGGGCCTTTAATCCCAGCATTCAGGAGGTAGAGGCAGGCAGATCTCTGAGTTTGAGGCCAACCTGGTCTACAGAGTGAGTTCCAGGACAGCCAGGGCTGTTAGAGAAACCCTGTCTTGAATAAAGCCAAAAGAAGATCTTCAGTCCTCTATAATAGTCTCACATAAAGACAAATGCCATGACAATCTATGCTAATCGCTCACTAAATCAGAAAAAAAAATAGACAGAAGAGGGGACAGGAGTAAAACCAGGAAACACAGACTTTGACAAGGAAGAAAATTCCAGAGTCATAAGCCTCTGGGAAAATGACATTTGGCCCAGTTCTGAAGAATGCAAAAAATTAGTCAAGCAGGAACAGAAAAGGATGTGTGTGTGTGTACACATGGGTGCCTGTGCCTGTGAGTGTGTGTAGGTGTGTGAATGTGTATGCATGCGTGTGCCTGTGACTGTCCGTATGTGTGAATATGTGTGTGTGTGTATGTGAGTGCATGTGAGTGTGTGCGCACGTGTGTATGTGCATGTGCGTGTGCATGTGTGTGCATTCTGGCTGGCCATTCCTTTACTCACTTTCCCCTACAACAGGGATCAGCCATCCCTGTCATGCTAAGCAAGAAGGAACATAAAGTGGAAGAGACACCTCTGCCCTTTTCAGAGGAAACACAAGGTGTCACTAATTGTGATACGTTGTAGCAAGCCAAGGGTAGCCCTGTGCAGGATCCAGTGGGGATGCAAGCTGCTGGAGAAGAGCTGGAGAAAGCTTCACAGAGTTGGACATTTTCAGCTTCAGTAAGTTGTCTATGTGTGGGGGTTCAAGTGGAAAAAACACACATAAAATAACTTTTATTGGGGGGGAGGCTGGCTTTTGTTTTTAAGGAAACTTTCTTACAAAGAGTTGTAATTGAGTTTTTTAAGGCTAAATAAAGGGCTGGAGAGATGGCTCAGCAGTTAAGAGCACTGCCTGCTCTTCCAGAGGTCCTGCTTGGAGTCCTAGGAACAGCAATCACACGGTGGCTCACAACCATCTGTAATGGGATCTGACTCCCTCTTCTGGTGTGTCTGAAGAGAGCAATGGTGTACTCATATACATAAAATAAACAAATAAATTTTTTTTAAAAGGCGAAATAAAGTATAGGAGGAAGAGACTAAACCTAGCAGGCCCCCTATGACATGCAAGGAGTCTGGATGACAGGAGTGGGTGATAGGAACCACTGGAATTTGAACAAAAGCATTGACTCAATCTTGTTTGTGGTTAGCCAGCTAGGAGATGGTTCACTGGGGAGATGGTTCAGTTGATTAAGTATTGGCCTTCAAAGCATGAGGAACTTGAGTTCAGACCCCAGTACTCATTTAAAAGTGGGCATAAACACAGGGGAGAGCAAAATAGGTAGATCTTGGAACGCTTCCTGGCCAACATGTCAAACAGCAGAAATTAGGAGTTCCAGGCTCAGTGAGCTGCCTTGTCTCTTTTATGGTGGAGGTGGAACGTCATAGAGGAAGACAGCGGACCTCCAACCTCTACAAAAGTAGGCAATGGTCATACACCATGCTTGTAGTTGCACGCACACATGTGCGTATGCGCACACAGGCACACACTTGCACACATGCGCACAAAGGATGTTTCTCAGAACCTGGAAGTACGAATTGAAGATGACTGAAAGGGGGAGCTGAATGGCTTGTGTCCGTAGTTCAGGAGACAAGAGAATGGCAGGAGGCTGGGAAGAAGTTCCTCCTGCTTTAAGCTCCAGTTCCCAAAATGAGAGATGAAAGGAAGACTTACAGCTCAGGAGTCAGTTTGCTTCTGAATAGTATCAGTTTCCTCATCTTTGAAATGAAGAAACCCACGAATCAGTGATAAGGTCTTTGCTCTCCAGCAAGCAGAGAGTATCAGGGCATCTCTGCAGGTTGCAAACCTCACCAGAGAGGATGACGCTGGAGTCCCCACATGGCCCACTCGTGCCTTCTCCCAGCCCCTGTTTTTGTTCCTCACCTTTAAGGGCATTGTCTGAGGCCACAAAAAGAAGGTGGAGTGGAAGGCCATCTACTAGACCTAGACCTCTGCGACCATGGCTTGGCTCAAGTCACTCAAGAGTGCCCTCAGCTTTGAGGTCACAGGACCATCACAATTTCCGGAAAAATCTCTAGGGAGCAATGAACAGAACATTTCAAGGTACCCAAACACCAAAGTCTTATCCCCAGTTTTGGGTTGCGTGGCTGTATGATCTTGAACAAGTTAGTCCAAGGCGATGGTTAAATCCCAGCTCTGGGCAGCCCAAAGGAACTCGTCACATCGCCTTTTCCGTCTCTTTCTCTCCTTGGTCCGGGTGCCTCCCTGACCCCAAGGCAGGGCTTTGGATAGTTTGATGAGAGCGGGGCGAGGCGGGGTTGGGGTAGGTAAGTGGTGGAGGCGTTGGTTGGGACCCAGAGCTCTCCGCGCGCTCCCAGGGCCCCAGTTCCCGCTTCCCCTTGGCCGCGCGCTTGGGTGCAGGGAGGGGGCGCGGATCGCGCGCTGCGCCTGGAGCTGCGCAACACGACTACCAGGAGGGCGCGAGCTGCGGGCAGCGCCTGCGCCTCTGAGGTGGGCAGCCCGGCCGGCCCGCCCTGCCGTAGCCCTGGCCCAGCTGCCCGCGCGGCTCCGAGGCGCGCCCGCAGCTTCTGGCCCTGCGCCACCGAGGCTCCGCCCCCGCCGCTGCTCTCCGCGCGCCCGAGCCCACCCGGCCAAGCCTTGTAGCTGCGGACCGCGGTCTCGGCGCTAGCGGCCCCGGGCTCCCGCCCCCGCAGCCGAGTGGCTGGTTACGTCAGGGAGGCGAAACCCAGAAGAAGAAGAGGAAAAAAAAAAAAAGGCACGAGGGCGGAAGGGGAAAAACTTTATTTTTTCCCCTTTTCTCCTCCAGGCACTGAAGCGAGGGATAAGCGACTGCGACAGCACGCGCTTCCGAGCGAGCTCCAGGCGCCACCTCAGCCGGCTGAGGCACACAGCAGCCGGGCCCAGGAGGCCCGACGGCCGAGCCAGTATGTGGGACCCGCAGGAGTTTGAACGCCACTGGCAGGCCGAGTTCCCCGGGGAGGAGACACCAGTCATGAAGTTGGAATCGGTGCCGGACATGGAGCGCGAGCTCGAGCGTTGCAAACTCAACCTGAAGCGTCTGCAACAGGTGTTGGCCGAGGAGAAGTTCAAAGTCTGGTACCTGCAGGCGGCCCTGGCTGGAGAGAAGATGGATCTACCGGGCGGGCTGGCGGAGGGCAGAGACGGCGGAGGCTGCAGCAGCGGCACTGGGAGCGGGGGAGTCTCCGTGGAGGAGCAGGAGCCAGCCGGGCCCGTGCGCGCGCCGCCACCGCGCGACAAGGAGGGCGCAGAGGGTCGCGACCCAGATTCCCCTGGCCCCGAGCGCCGGGACTCGGAGGTGGCGACACCGGCAGAGCCATCCCCCTACGTGTGCCTGGACCTTCCTGCCTGGCCCGGGGCGGTGGAGGGAGGGGGCGCCGTGCGCAGTCTGACCGCTGCCATCCACCAGCAACTGGTACAGCCTCGCCTGCTCTTCAGGCTCCGAGAGGACTGTGCGTCCCCTGGCCACGATGGCACCGGGTCCACTGTACCGGGAGAGGAGCGGTCCTCTGAGACCCGGGCAGGGCGGGGCTCGGAGGAGGGCGAACCGGACGCTTCGGGTGGGGATGATGGAGGCGACTGCAGTGACCACGACTTCGAGATGGTGGATTTGAATGAGAAATTCGTCCTCGGCCACCTACTTATGGCCCCCTGCCGGTTTGGGACCCGCGAAGAGGTTGAGAAGCCCGCGAGGCCCTGCAGTCCTCATCGTTGGATGCACCTGATCTCCGGAGGCTGGCGGCACCACGGGCGGCGGAGTCGAGACCTGGAGCAGCTGGAGGCGGAGGATGAGTCTCCCAGACGCGGGGCGCGGGAGCACCTCGCCCAGTGGGGGCGCAAGAGGTTCCTGCGCTTGCCGGACCGGGATTCGCCCAGTCACAGCTCGCCTGAGAGAGGCAGTGACTGCAGCCATAACAGCTCAGACCACGAAGACGGCTTCTCCGCAGGTAGGCGTACCCCTATTCTAGGTACCTGGCTGATCCATCCTGCTCACTGCTGGTACCCCGCCACGGAAGACCTTGGTGGCCCTTTTAACCCTAGGCATTTGGGAAGCCTTTTTTTTTTCTCCCCTCTGTCTGTAAAGCCATCTGTGGAACGCAAAACAAGAGCGTACGAGGTGATTTTTGGGGTTCGGGTGAGTTTATGAAAGTAAGCCATCTAGGGGTCGGGGGACGGGGAGTGTGGTGGAATGGCGCACTTGCCTAGACCTTGGCAGGATTTTTCATCTTGGTCTTCAGCTCTCACTCCTCACAGGTCTTCCAGAGTCTTTTGCACCACCCTGATAGTACTCTCTTCAGAAGCTCCAGAAGTCCCCCATTTCCCTGAGATTTCTTAGTGCGGAAGTCTTTCCCCAAATGTTTTGAAGTTATCTTGCGTTTTCTCCAGCCTGCATCTCATGCTGGGGGGCCTAGTTTACTCCAGGAGGTGCCTAATACTCCTCTTTGCTGACCATTCTTCTTTCCCAGAAGGCTACTCTGGGGTCTGTAGGCTTCCCAGGAGCCCGAGAGGAGGGAAAGGCTTGGAATCCCAGTTTTGAGCTGGCCTGGTTCCTAGAGAGCCTATTTGACCCAATGCCTTCCCTGCTAAAGGAGAAAACAGAATCTGAGATGCGTTCGAACAGGTGAGTTGAGACCTTCCTGTGTCTTTTGCTTCCTCTCCAATCTGCCATCTTTCTTGAGGACAGGGTCTGATCTTAGTTGTCTTTGAATCCCCTTGTGATCACAGTGCTCTGTGAATAATATCTAAATTAATGAGCAACTGCATTGAACTTGAAAGGCTGTTCAGCTCTTCATAGGTCAGGGTACTTGGTAAGGAGAAATAGTTAACTGGGCTGCGGGGTGATATGCAAATGCCCCTTTGCTGCATCATAAGTGTCAGGGTCCCCTCAGGCATGCAGTCGTCATATATTGGTGTTGGCATGCAGTGGTGTCTGGGTTGATTGAGTTGCAGCAAGGAACTTAAGATGCCTTCTTTCTCCGTGAATGGGGTGGACTGTGTGTGGGGAGACACATCAGTGATTCTGGGATTGTTCCAAAATCTCCATTATTTAGGTCTTATCTGAGTGAGTTTTCATTTGAATGAGAAACTGTCCACTTTGCTAAAAGCACATTTGTAAGATCCATCAAGTCATCTGTTTTGATCAATTACACTTATTCATTAGCAAATATTGGCTGCGCTTCCCATAGGTAATGCTTCTGCCACCCCTGCTAGTAATCATATTTTATGTTCCCCTTTAATTTAAAGCAAGAGTCGAAGATTTTTCTCTGGTGCCAGGTTTCAAATGCCCTCCTCGGAGGCTAAAGTCGCCTCAGCTGCTTTGTAGTTGGCACCTGTCCCATTGCTCCCAAGACCCACATCAGTCATTCTGTCAGGTAATCTCAGTGCTCTGGATCTTCCCCAGGAGTGATCTTTAATTCTGTAAGCAGTCTGTTCTTTAGCACCTTGATGCAAATTAGAAACCAGCACATGCTTGGGGCTAACTACAAAGGTATTCCTCAGGGTAGATCAGTGATTAGAAGGTTCTCTTTCCTTTAGACCAAAGACTCCAGCCGGAGCACATGCTCTGGCACCAGTGGTCTTGGTGAGGTGTGCCAAAGCCAAATCTCTTCTAGACTCTCTTCAAGGCAGATGTGTATAGGAAACCCCCTCACAGCTGCAGGTGGAGATCCTGCCTTCTCTCTCTAAAACCTCAGGGAGGATATGATAGAGAAGACACACACACATGCAAGCATATGTGCACCATATGCAGTGACACATGTACATGCAGAGTCACAGCAATCGATAGTTTTTCTTACACTGCATAACAGTCTGCAGGCGGTGGAAGCATCATGAGGTCATCTTTGCTTGCTCTTCCTGTAGTTCTCACTAAATTAGTTTCTCAGATACTCCTGTTTTGTGTATGAATCCAATATCTCTCCCTGCACCCAAGCTCAATCCCTGGTGAAATAGAAACTGTAGGAGAATGGGAAAGTTTGGTGTCTTCATTGATACAAATGTGTCTAACATATACTAAGTATCCCAGAAGTATTTGTTGAATGGTATATTTTTACATTTATTTGTGTGTGTATGTGTGTGGGTTTGCATGTGCTACAGTGCACATTTGAAAGTCAGAGGATGATTTCTGTGACTTGATTCTCTCCTCTCATTGTGTGGGTCCCAAGGATAGAACTCAGGTCTTCAGGCTTGGTGACAAATGCCCGTGTCTGCTGAGCCATCTCACTGGTCCAGAGTGATATGTTAATTTTTTGTCTTTTTAGTTTTTTGTTTTTGAGACAGGGTCTCACTGTGTAGCTCTGGCTGGTCTGAAACTCACTGTATAGACCAGGCATTAAAGGTGTGTGCACTATGCCTGGCTCTCAGAGTACCTGTAATAGAACACAACAGAATAGATAAAGGGAATGTGGCTCCTGGATAGGATACATGCTTCGCATACTCACAGCCGTGGGTTCAGCCCCCCGCATCAAAAGCAAGGAGGAAGGAAAGAATGGGGAAGAAAACACAAGAAAGCATTGCACACAGTTAGTATCACTGCTTTAAAAAGTTTGTTCCCACAATATATAAATGTTTGTGTAGTGTGTGCCAGAGGTGATGGCACACACTTGTAATCCCAGCATTCCTGAAGACTGCAGCAGGAGGATAGAGAATTCCTGGTTAGCCTTGGCTATATAGTAAGCCCTTGTCTAGAAAATGGAAAAGGCTGTAGTCTATGAAATCACAGTGCTCGTGTGACAGTGGGAGGAGTTATTTGGTGTTTCTGTGGCTTACTTTCTCCGTTAGTAAATAAGGACTTCCCCGTTCTGTTGAATAGACTCGCTACCGTCTCTCAAGAGCTTAGAACAGGCCTGGGAATACAGTAAGCATGTGAGTATATGAACTAACTACTGCTATAGGCTGTGTTCTTCAAGTTGACTCTACAAAACTTTCTACTTCCAGAATATTCTGGGTCAACTGAGGCCCTTCCTAGAAGCTTCTAGGCAACAAAGCAGGATCCATGGCAGAGTATTAAGCTTGGCTTATGAAGCTCTTTGGATTGGCCCCATGTGTTATTTCTCCATCTCTACCGGTGACCACATGCCATTTCTATATCCAGAGGACCTTACTGTAGGGCAAATTTTATTGAATAATATAGCAGGCTTTGCCTTAGCCACAGGGTTTTAAGGAGAAAGAACCCTGAGGTAACATATGAAATAACTAAGGGGCTCCCCCTCCACGGAAAAGGGACATTTTCTACTAAGTAAAGAGCAGATCCATAAACCTAAATGTCTTTTGGGTTTTACTTCACACAGGAGAAGAAAATCAGAATTTAATAGACATGTCAGTTCACCTTAGGTGTCGTTTCTTGATTGTCTCCATTGCCTTGATTGGTTTGAGAAAAGTCTAGCTTGTGCTGACACGGTTAGTACTTGGTGGTTGAGAAAGGGCAAGGTGTGAATGGGGTGGGGGTGGGGCGGAGCAGAATCTGATGTGTCAGGTCATGCTTCATACAAGCGATGCTCAGGACACCCTTGTCATTTTCACTATCTTTCTGCTGAGTAGAAACCTTGATTTTTAGATAAAGAAACACATTTTTGATGGATGGCTACTGTTAAACCAGATACAATGGCATGTGGCTATAATAACAACATTTGGAAGGCCGGAGCAGGGGGATCATGAGTTTGGAGCCACCATGGTCAGAATGTTTCATAAAAAGAAAAAAAATCTAAGTAAGAAATGTGAGCTGGAGAGATGGCTTAGTGCTTGCACCCGACTGTGGAAGCCTGAAGATCTGCCCTTGATCCTGGAACCCAGGATCAAAAGGTGGAAGAAGAGAGCCAACTCCACAGAGCTAGCCTATGACCCCCGTGTGTGTGATGTAACACTCACCTCCTCCCAATAATAATAAAGTACTAGCCTAGGCTAGACCTGTCTGTGTTCCTGTCTACCTCAGACAGAGGAGAACCCTGGACTATAAAAGCAGCCTTAAAGTCATAGTCAAGACCCCAAGGAGAGTGTAGGAGCCAACTCTGGGCTGTTCCTATTGTGTCCTCAGCCTTTTCCAGGAAATCTAATCAGAGGACATTAAAGCTGTAGTCTGTTGGAGGTCAGGTGACAAAGCAGCAGGCCACCTCTGCACATGGCAGTGATTAGTCCCATCTTACAGGTGCCTCTGAAGGAGACGACCAGAGCTGTGTAGAGAGTTTATGGAGCTGGCACTGGAACATGGGTCTGTCCACAAAGCTGGCTCATGGCATTCTGCCTGCAATGACATATGGGCCAGCTGTTCAGGGCCTGTCTTCTCTTCTCTTTTCTTTTCTTTTCTTTTCTTGTTTTTGTTTTTGAGACAGAGTTTCTCTGTGTAGCCCTGACTGTCCTGGAACTTGCTCTGTAGACCAGGTTGTCTTGAACTCAAGAGATTCCTGCTCCCCAGCACCTCTGCTTCTAGAGTGTTGGGGTAGAAGGTGTGAGGTAACACCACCTGGCTCAGGGCCTGATTTCTATGCCTGGAAGCCTATCAGTTGGATTCTGCTGGACACCTTTTATTTTTAATCTTCAAGGAAAATGCATTTCCTGCTGGATGCTCACGTCACCTTGCTCATCTCATTTGTGATTTGATTCTCTCTCTCTCTCTCTCTCTCTCTCTCTCTCACACACACACACACACACACACGTACACACACGCACACAAACTCTGTCAGTGACTAATGAGATTGTTGCTCTGGGGAGAATTCCTTGCATCAGGGATGTGTGTGAACAACTTAATTTAAATTGAGTTTTCAGCAGTAGCTGTGATAAAATCATACTGTTCTAGTCCCTGTTGTGGAGAGATATTTAAAAAAAAATTTTTTTTTTATGCCAAGTGCACGTGTGTAATCCAAGAACTCGTGGTGCTCAGGTGGGAGGATGAGGAGCTCCAGGCCAGCCTGTGCTGGGTCACAAGCCCTGCCACCAAACAGGACTGCTTGAGACACTCACACTGGTGGTTTGCTGTGTTTCATTAGAGAGTTCACACTGAGTCACTGACTCTCCAGGACGTACCTCCCTCCACTGCTCACCTCCACTGTTTTGCCCTCAGTAATAGGTGGGCCTGGATAACCTTCTCTCGATACAAGGTTGGAATACAACCAGCCTTGAAATTGATTCCTCTGTCTATCTGGTTTTTTTCTGATTAGGAGTAGTTTTTAGTTGTCTCTAGATCAGAGGTTCTCAACCTGTGGGTTGAGACCCTTTGAGGGCTGCATATCAGATATCCTGCATACTAGGTATTTACATTATGATTCATAACAGTAGCAAAATTATAGTTATAAAGTAGTGATGAAATAATTTTATGGTTGGGGTCACGACAACATGAGGAACTGTATTAAGGGTCACAGCATTAGAAAGGTTGAGAACCACTGGCCATCCCAGCGCCCATATGGCAGCTCACACCTATCTGTAATTCCAGTTCCAGGGCTTCTGACACTGTCACACAGATATAATGCAGGTAAAGCACATTAAAATAAAAATAATTTTTTAAAAAATTTATTGTGTGTGTGTGTGTGCGCGCACACACATGTGTGGTGCATGTGTGCATTTTGCCTGCATGTGTATGTGTATACCATGTGCATGCCTGGTGCTAATGGAACCAGAAGAGGGTATAGGATTCCTTAGAACTGTAGTTAAGGACTGTTATGAACTGCCATGTGGAAGTTGGGAACTGAATGAGCAGTACATGCTCTTAACTGCTGAGCCCTCTCTTCAGACCTCACTTTACTGTCTTTTAAATAATGGTATAAACACATAAACTCGTCTTCTTAGGACTGGAGAGATGGAGCACTTTTTTAAAAACTTATAATCTTGAAAAATCTTTTTTTTCCCCCGAGACAGGGTTTCTCTGTGTAGCCCTGGCTGTCCTGGAACTCACTCTGTAGACTAGGCTGGCCTCGAACTCAGAAATCCGCCTGCCTCTGCCTCCCAAGCTCTGGGATTAAAGGCCTGCGCCACCACTGCCCAGCTTGAAAAATCTTAATAACAACAACAAAACAAACAAACCCCGCTTCCACCAGCTGGCAATACAGTGTATCTGAACAGCAGACAGGGCTGCAGAGTTGAAATATTTCCCTGGGACGACTTTCTGACTTTCTCCAAGTTTCAGGCTCTTTGTCTGTGAGGTGGCAGTAATAGGAGTATATCCTAGACTTGTTATGAAGCCTTACTGAGGTAATGTATGTAATCTCACAGCACAGCGCAGCGCCAGCTCACAGGTCTAGCAGCTCTTAGATGGTTCCGTAACTGTTAAGTCCAGAGATTTTCAGTTGGCTGAGCTGGGCTCATATTTACATTTCCTTCCTTTCTCTCCCATCATCCCTTCCTTCCCTGCCTCCCTCCCTCTCTCAGTTTCTTCCTTCCATGTTGGACATGGAAGCCAGAGCCTGATGCATGCTGGGAAAACATTCTATCACTGAGCTGCACCCCCATATTTGCATCTTGTCACATAAAGAAGCTCTCAGCTCCCGTTGTGTTTTGTTTGTTTTCCCTCCTCCCTTCTTACTGAGTCCATAAATGTGCTCTTCCTTCAGAGGAGACCAGCCTTTTTGGTTGTTTGTGGTCTCTGGTCCTTTTCCTCTTTCCCCAATTATCTGCGAAGCCAGCAGCTGGGATTTCTGTGGTTTCTGCTTTCCTCTACCTGCTCAAGCTAACTTTCTTGATGCTGGTGCCTTTTTGTGTGCTCTTTTCTGGTGTTTGAGGTGCATGCCCATGATTCTCCAAACCCCCAAATCAATCCTTTGAGGCCTGGCTCTTCCATAGAACCTGTATTGTTAAGATATGGGCTTGCTACATAGGAGAAAGTCTTAAGTTGTTACTTAAGCAAGGTGAGAGTTGTATTTATCTGTCATGTGAAAGAACTCCAGAGATAAACAATCTGGAGATGGTTGGTAACTGTAATCATGAGGGATTCAGGCTTTTTCATCTTTTTTTTTAAAATCATGGTCCAAAATGGCTGCCGGAGAGCCACCCATCACACTTATGCTTCAGGCAAGAATTTTAAGAACAGGAAAATGAGGGAGTGGCAGTTGCTGGGTCTGCTATTTGAGAAGTTTCCTAGAAACTGCTCATCTCTCTTGACAGTTTCTGTTTTTAATCACATCAGCCTAGTTATCGGGGAGGCTGGGAAATAGAGTACTGTATAAGGGCATACAGTCCTCTTAAGTCAAATGGGGTCTCTGTTACAAGGGAAAAATGGAAGAATAGAGAGTGAGCAGGCAGCTAGCAGACTCTGGCACGGGCCTTTCCAACGACTCCATCTCGCCTGTGATTCTTAGAGTGAGCCCACACTGTACAATTGTTTTTATTATTATGCCGTCTATCAATTCATTGACCCAGTGGACAAATGACAACAGAACCTCTTCTCTCTGCAAGGCACGATGCCTATTATGTTCTGAAGCATCGCTCTCAAGTCAAGGGTTGGCTGGCTCCTTGAGGGCAGGGACTAGGGTCTCTTTTCTCAGCAGTATCTTTCCAAGGCTGAGCATGAGGCAGGCACTAGAAAAGCAACTATCACAACCCCAGGTGAGAAGCTGGGGGTGGGGGTGGGAACCCAAAACAAACCCCCCAACAACCCAAATAACAAACCCCACAACTTCTCTTCCTTAATCCTGTGCTAGAAATTTCAGGTGTTTTGTGTTTTGAGGGTGCAACTTCAAAGCTGCTGCGCTGCTGCCCAGTTGTCTGTCGCGGATGCTGAGCTCTGTTTGCATATCAAATAACGTTTATGAATAGAAGTCTCTAAGCCCACCGCTTCCCTCACCACCGTTCTGCACATAGCCATTTCTGTCACATGCATCTCCCTTGTCATCTCTGCACCATATTAGCCGCAGAGAAAATCTGCAGTGTCTCCACGGTGAGAGTCGTGAGAGTCGGCTTCCTTTCCCATCCTGCCTTCCCGTTTGATTCTTGCAGTCTGAGAAGGTGGGTTGCCTCGAGCTCATGACACGTCTTGTGGTTGCTGAGCAAAAGATAGCTTTAAAGGTTTTTATTGGCACCTAAGAGAAAAGGAACTAAAATATGCTTAGTATCCACTGTCTGCGCTGCGTGAAGCCCGGTTTACTATTGTCACTTTACTGCGCATGCCTGAAATCTCAGCCGCTCAGAGGTGGGAGGGTCAGAAGCTTAAGGTCAGCCTGAATAACTTAATGAGATTCCATTTCAAAAGAAAACGGAGGCTTATGGGTATAGCTCACTGGCAGAGTTCTTGCCCGGTATGCAAGAGGACCTTTGTTCAATTCCCAGGATGGCAAGAAAAAGGGGGGGAGGGGAGGGGAGGAAAGGAGGGGAGGGTAAGAGACGGTGTTCCACAGATGAGGGAACTGGCTGCAGTGGTTAACTAGCCAGCCCCCAAGATTTCTCAGTGTTGTGAGTAGTTTTTCTACTGAGAATTCATATATTATCAAATTGGCCTGTTGATTGAATTCAGTGATGCCTTTTAGAACATCCACAAAGTATGATATTACCACTATATTCCACTCTAATCTCAGCTTCCCCCCTCCCGCCCCCATGGAGGACTTGGGTACATTTTGAACACAGGTTCAAACCTCAACCGCCGTCCCCCCATTCCATTTCTTCATTTGTCATGTGCAGTGATTTAAAATATGTGAAGCTGGTTAGCCTGGTTGCCGAGTGAGTTCCAGGATAGCCAGGGCTATGCAGAGAAACTGCCTTGAAAAACAGAACAAATCAAACAAATGAGAGAGAGAGAGAGAACACTCACAAGTCTTTAAGTTCAGTTTCTAGTACCAGATAAATTTTAAATGCAGTGTCATGATGCATGGCCTATGACCCCAGTCCTAAGGAGGTGGACTCTGGAGGACTAGAATTTCGAGGTCCTTCTTGGCTAAATAGTGTGTTTGAGGCCATGCTGGGTTACAAGAGATTCTGTGTCAAGGAAAAATAAAATAACAACCTGATATGTGGGAAAGCATCAGAACCTTTTGCTTTTGGGGATGACATATATACACAAAAGGGCCTGGAAAGACGGCCCAGCAGAGGACACACCCATGTTAGGTGGCTTACAAACACCTGTAAACCCAGTTCCAGGGGATCTGAAGCCCTCTTTCGGTCTCTATGGTTCCTGAACTCACATGTACACATACCTCTTACCCAAATACACATAATTAAAAATAAAAATTAATATTTTAAAGGGGGGCTGTTGGCCTTGTCAGTCACCCATTAATTACTACAGACCCTGGGACCCCTTTCTGTTGAGTGGAACTGCCTTAATTCTTCTGGGTCCCATTCTTCCTGTCTGTGCTTTATAGTCTCAGGGCAGGAGTTATAGTGTTCCATGCACGAGGCACCGTTTATGCCTTTGGTTGTGGTTGTCAGACTGACATGGGATCTTGTTCTGACCTATGCGGTATTGTAGCTTCAGGATATCACAGTGCCTGGCCACGTGGGAAGTGCTCAATAAATGTTCATGAGTAACTACAGGTCCATCATCCCCACCCAAACTACATCAAGGACCAGTTGGTTTGCCTCTAGCCTTTCCTCTCCAGCCTCAACTTACATTTCACATTAAAGATAAATAGCTGCTCTATGTATCTTTGTATCTTTATTCACAAACTACAGTGGCTCTCCATATATAAAGAGTAAGATCTGAGCTTGATTTTTGCAAGGCTATCTGGGAAACCCCCTTCCTTCCTTCGTACATGCAGACTTTATGCCCCAGCAGTATGGGCTTTGTGCAGCTTCCTAATGCCGAGCATATGCTTCTCTTTCTGCTTTTGTCTTGACTGACCCGCTGCCTTGTCTTTAGGACAGATTTTCATGCATCCTTTAATCCTAGGATAGGAGGCACCCTGCTCTGTGAAATCTTCTCTGTCTTTCCCACATAGATCTAAGACTTGGCTCTCAGTCAAGAGTTCATTTGGGGAGCTGAGAGATTATTCAGCAGGCTCACTGGCTGCTCTTACAGAGAACCCATGTTTGAGTCCCATCATTTGCATGGTGGCTCACAGTTGTCTGTAACTCCATGTCCAGCCTTCACAGGGCCCAGGCATGCACGTGGTATACAGAAGACATACACATATTAAGGAACTGAAAACTCCTTCTTCAGTGCTTACACTGCAGCCCTGAATCTCCACAGTAGCCATGATAAGCAAAATTTTGGTCCTCAAAGAGGCCCAATTCCTAATTCCTGGACCATTGTATATAAAACAGAGAGACTTTGAAGATGTGAGGACTTTGGGGAGTGTGTGAGTGTGTGTGTGTGTGTGTGTGTGTGTGTGTTGGTCGGGGTGATATAACTCCTTGCTACTGATTTTGAATATGAAGAAAGAAATGTGAGTGTTGACTGGAAGCCACAGAATGCAAGAAAATGATGATTTCTCCAGAAAAGAATTTGTCCCTGCCAGCACCTCGGTGCTAGCCTGTAAGCCCTAGGCTGGCCTGGACTATGGAATAACAATTGCCTCAGGTTTCCAAGGTACAGAACTGTAAGACAATTAAGTCAGTGTTATTTTAAGTGTCATTCACTATAGTAGCTTCGTGGGCTAGGGGTTTGTTGTCCTCCCATTGGGAGGACAGACTCAGCGGGGACTTTAGTTTCAAATCCTCCCATTGTCTTATAGTGGGAAGATGTTTGCCCTCTTGCTTGTGACATCGCAGTTTGAAACGTGTATACGCTGTTTATTACCTTGTGTGTGCTTGGGAGTTAGGGAGGGAAGGAAACGAAGGATTCAAGCTAATCCTTGGCTGAGTGTCCCTGTAAGGATGGAGCCAAGGATGGTGGTTTGTGTTCATAATCCTAGCATCAGGAGTGGTCTCAGTGGGTTCTAGCCCGGCTGGGCTACAGAATAAGACCCTGTTTTAAAACTAAATTAAAACAAAACGAACAAACAAAAAAGTGTTCATGAAAGCCCTACCTGACAACTCCTAATGTCACACTTAGGGCCAAGCTGGGTCCCATGGCCATCTTTAGCTGCAAAGGAGGCTAATCAGGAATCTCAGCTCTTCAGCTCACTGTGAAGGGTGTTAAGGGAAAGGAATGTGAATGGCTTATGGAAAACAGCCCAGTATTGGCTCCACCGTCCTTCCCTGAACTTTGCACGCTGGTGTGTTACGGCAGCTATTTAACTGTTTGTAAGTCACCCTCTCCACTCCTCTTTGAACAGGTCAGTTTTTCAGTTGTAGTATCACTGCCTCTTAGACAATGATGACATAATGTTTTTGTTGAACAAGTAGAAGAATGTTTGTTTGTTTGTTTGTTTTTTGGTGGCTGTATATATTTTGAAATAGGGTCTCATTATATAGTCCAGGTTGGACTTGAACTCTAGATCCTCCTGCTCATGCCACTCTGTTGCTGGGATGGCAAGCGTGAGCTACTGTGCCTGACTAATCATATATTTTCAAGTAAGGATTTATTTTTAATTCATTTATTTTATGTGTATAGATGTTTTACTGGTTATCTGTCTAGTGAGTACCTGATGTCCAAGGAGGCCTGATGATACTGTTGGTCCCTCAGAATTACAGACAGTTGTGAGCTGCCATGTGGGTGCTGGAAGTTGAACCCTGATACTCTGTAAGTCAGAGAGTAGCCAGTGCTCTTAACTGCTGAGCCATCTACTCAGACCCTGCTCATTTATTTTTATTTATGTTTTATGGATGGTGTGGTGGTTGGAATGAACTGTCTCCTAAATAAGTCTCTGGTATTTGAAAACTTGGTCTGCAGATGGTGGCTGTTTGGGAAGGATTAGGAGATGTTGGATCCCCTGAGACTGGTATTACAGATGGTTGTAAGTTGCCATGCGGGTGCTGGGAATTGGACCCCAGTCCTCTGGAAGAGCAGCCAGGGCTCTCTTTCCAGCCCTTCAAGTGAGGATTTTGTGGGATAGGAATACCTAGGCAGGGTATTGGCCTCTAAGAATTAAAAGACCTTTTACTTTTTCTCTTCCCCGTTTTCTCACGCTCCTTTCTTCCTCCTGCTCCTGTAGCTCAGGCTAGTTCCAAACGATATAGGTAGACTCTGGGATCGCAGCAATGTGACGTCATCTGGCTTCCCTCTATTACTGTTACCTTTTTCTTCATCTACACTTCTTTTTTGCCCTACTCAAGGGCTGGAATTTTCTGTTCCTTCCCTTCCTCCTTCCCTCCCACTTTCCTTTCTTTCCTTCTATTCATTCTTTTTTTTTTTCTTTTGACAAGGTCTCACTGTGTAGCCTTGGCTGGTCTGGAACATGCTATGTAGACCACTCTGGCCTTGAACACACAGAAATCCTCCTGCTTCTGCCTCCTGAGTGCTAGGATAAAGGCGTGTACTACCATGCCTGGTTTGTGGTGGCTTTTTCTTATTCTTTACAGCTCCCAAGTTTCTAATTTATTTATATAACTTTTCCTGCCTTTAATAAAGCTGCTGCCAGCTGAGCATGATGGCACCAACCTTTAATCCCCAGCACTTAGTAGATAGGGGTAGGCGGATCTCTGAGTTCCATTCCAGTCTGGTCTAAGTGAGTTCCAGGACAGGCAAGGCTGTTGTACAGAGAAACCTTATTTCAAAAAACCAACCCCAGCCTGCCTCCCTCAAGCTGCTTCAATGTTAACTTGATGATCAGGATACATTTGCACCTGAAGGTTTCCTTGAGCCCTGGAGTCTCTTGCCTGACCTCAAGTGCTGTGATTACAGGCAGTCCTCACACAGATGGGCTCCCTGGCTGTGTGCATGTGTGTGTAAGAGGTGAGCCTAGAGCAAATGTGAAAAACAGTGTTAGAAGTAAATGGCTAGATTGTTTTCTCTTTCCCTTCAGCCTCTGCCCCACTCTAGCCTATTCCAAGCCTCTCTTCTCTTCTGAAACAAGGTTTCACTGTATTGTCATTTTGTTCTGAAAATGTTCTCAAATGCCTGGGCTCAGGATATCCTCAGCTTCCACAGAGCTGGGACTCAAGGCCAGTGCTACTATGTGCATCTTATTTTGCTGTGTTCTCATTCAGTGATTTACTAGGACAGCTGTTAGAGTCAACAGAGCATTCTGATAACTGTATGTTGTGCATGTGTATATAATGTGACATTTTCATTTGATTATTTTTTTATATAGTTTTCTGTAGATGGTTATTTTGCCTGCTTATATCTCTGTGCGCCATGCACATGCCTGATACCGTGGGAGGTCAGAAGATGTTGCTGGAACTGAAACTAGAGATGGTTTTGAGCTGCAGTGTGGGAGCTGGGAATTGATTCTTGGTCCCCTGAAAGAGTAGACAGTGCTCTTAACTTCTGAGCCATCTTTCCAGCCCTAGTCTGAGTTTTGGTAGTGTTTAAAGGAAACTGCCAAGCCATTATGTCACAGCCCCTGGCTCCAAGTACAAAATCATTGAATCTCTAGCAGTGAAAAGGATCCAAGAATTTAAAACCATGAAAATCTATTTTGTGCAGCTTGACATGGGTCTGTTGACACATTGTTTATTTGTGAGAGCAGAAGGCCTAAGTGCCCATTGTCCAGCTTGCTGAGAAATAATGATTTTCTTGGGAATCTCACACACTTGGAAGTGATGGAAAACTAGAAGTGCAATGCAAATGTTGGGGTCTTTGTCTGGTAATTAGATTTTTTTTAAGGTAGGAGCTTTCTGTGTATTCCTGGCTGGCCTCAAACTCATAGAGATCTACTTGCTTCTGTCTCTGGAGTGCCAGGATTAAAGGTGTGCATTACCATATCTACCATAGATTTTTGGAGCCATCCTGGGCAGTGTTCATATTGCTTACATCATTATTTCTAATCATAAAGAACAGATTTGTAAACAAAAATATGAAGCTATTAATCTGTAAGTTAGGGACAGCTCACTACACTATTATTTAAAGTATATATTAAATATATTTACTTTTTTTGGTTAATTTTGTTTCTTACTTGTGATAACCATTGATCATCTATAACTCTGGTCTGAGGTTCTTTGAGAAGGTACTATTGGCCTTGGCCAATTGGTGACTTACTCAGCCTTCAAACAACTACCCAGAGCAAAGGTATTTTTGTTGTTGTTTTGTGTATGTGTGTAGGGGAAGGGGTAATAGTAGTTCCTCATATAGCTTTGTTGGCCTTAAACTTGTTGTATAGCCAAGGATGGCTTTGAACTTCTGGTCCTTCTGCTTGGACCTCATGAGTCCTGGGATTACCATCATGAGCCACCATGGATGGTTTATGCAGTACTAGGGATCCAACCCAGGGCTTCATGCGTACTCGGCAAATGCTCTACCAGTTGAGCTGCATCTTCAGCCCTCACCACTATTAATTTCTTCAGGCTGTAGGTCTGAGATAATGTGATTGGACTAGATGATTTTCATAAATTTTATGAAGTCCAGTAAGTTAAATGAACTGGGGCTCTGAACTCTGTCAGGCGGAGCCTGGCTTTGAGTCAGAGGAACGTGTTATAGTTTCTACCTGAAATGTCCCCAAAGGTTCATGTTTTGAATTTGTTTCCCAGCTGGTAGCACCATTTGGGGATGCTGTGGAATCTTTAAGAGGTGGGCCCTGGCTGGAGGAAGCACGTCACTAGGGGCCACCCATTGAAGATTGTGATTGGGTTCCTAGTTGTCAATATGTGAAGCTGTATAAGCCCCTGCTGCCTTGGACTAAGGATGTTCCACCATACTGTCCTATGTTGGACTGCAACATTCAGAACTTGTGAGCCAGAATAACTGGTGCCTAGTGTAACTAACACACCAGGGTTACAGCCATGTCTTCTGTAGCCAGACATTTGCCCCACAACCTAAAGTATTTCACCTTTCTTTGAGACATTTTCTTTCCTGAAAAAAGACGATAATTCCCAATAAGACAGACAGACAGACAGACACACACACACACACACACACACCCCTACCTCTCTCTCTCTCCCTCCCTCTCCCTCTCTGTTTAAAGCAATATTGTACAGAAAGTAAGTATCACAAGGTATGACTTGTCATCAGATCCGTGCAAATGCAAACAGCCACTAGTGTGATGGTCAAGGTCTGGGGCTATGTTACTTAGACGCAAGTCCTAGCTCCTTCACATAATTACTGTGTGACCCCAAGTGAATTTCTTGGCCTTTTTGTGTCTTGGCATCTGTATCTCTAGGCTAAAGAAGCCATACTCATACAAAATCAATGTCTAATTTAGTTGTGTGAAGATTACACAAATCAGTATGTATTTATAAAGTGCTCTGGGCAGTAGCTGGTACATAACAGACACTCAGTGCAGGCTGGTTAACCTTGTCATAGTCATTACTTAGTGTGGCCAAGAACATTGCTGAAACAGGCTACAAGGTGAAAATAGTATTAAGCTTGTCGGGTTGCCTGGTCATATTCTTAACTGAAACCCGAGGCTCTTGGAAATCCTGCACTTTGAATAATCTAAGAGTTGGAGCAATGAAGCGTCCAATTACAGATGCCTCTCAGCAGTAGTGAGCAAGGTGAGACCTCCACAAGGCCTCACTGGGTTGTGATCCTATTATGGAGAAAGCCCTGCTTTGTATGCAGCTGCATTGTCTTCGCTTGGCTACATAATTGTGCCTTTTTGTCTTATTTTAAAGCATCTGGAGAAATCTCTAGTCTACTCCCACTGACAGTAGTGAAAGCCACAGCATGTCACAGCTCTAATGAGTCTTGCTGACACTCTTACGGCCCCACTGAGGCAGCTAGACCAGAGCAGGCTAACAGGCTAGGTAGGCATCCACTGCTCCCTTTGAACACAGATAGCCCCACCAGAATTCATGATGGGGCTCCCCAAAGTTCCTTAGGATCTCCCACGCCTGCCTTCTTTGTCTTAGAAGGGCATTGGGTTGCTTTCTGAATTTTGGGCTTGTTGGTAAAATTTGTGGGTAGTAATGCTAAATCAAATTAATTATTCATATCAGTGGACTCATGGAGCTGTTGTTAGCTGAGGGAACTCCCTCTGGTCTCTAGACCCGCAATCCCCACCAGAGACTTTTGGTCAGTTGGAAGGTAGCTGTGACCATACTGCAAGCTCAGTGATGACCTGCCTTGTTTGAATTGCAGAGGGTTAAAAGAAAATGAAATTGTTTCTTTAATCTAGAGATTCTTCTGTGAATGTATGTACTTCTGTCTTTCTTGACAGATCATGTATCAGGTAGACTAGGTGGGATTTTGCCAGTTGTTTCAACCTTCTTCCTCAACCCCTATGTCTACAAGCACAGAGAGGATGGAAGGTGGGCACAGCAAAACTCAAGTGTGGGCTTCCTGGCCTTGTGTCTTACCTCTGCATAATTTAGCTGCATGGGCTTAGGCAAATTACATAACTTCCCTAAAAAATGGGGTCTATAATAGTTTATTTAACAAATACATGAAAAGGAAATGGGTTAATGTGTATTCAGACTGGCATATACTAAGTGCTACTTAGGTGTCAGTGTCTGCCAGTGTTACACAGCTGTCTAGTTGCTGTAAGCATTTGAGGTTATATTTCTTGTGTTAAGGATTGTTTCACAGACCACAAAAATGCCCTCCTTTCCTAGTGTACTTCTGAGCTGGCTAATAAGCCCTTTTCTCCATCCCTTAGACTAGGTCTCAGACCTTGGAATGTAACAATTATGTTACTGCAGTATAATAATTAGGTTACAGTAACACCATCCCAGGTAGCCAGACTTCCTCCGTGTTCTAGTGGTTGAACCTCAATATAGAGAGACAGAGAGGTAGACATAGACATAGATACAGATGAGGTGGCTTAGTTTGCCTTCGGTTGCTGTAGTAAAGGCCATGACCAAAACAACCTGGGGGAGGAAAGGCTGTATTTTCTCTCATGCTTCCATGTCAGTGTCTATGACTGTAGGAAATCAGAGCAGGAACTCAAGGCAAGAAACTGCAGTAAGGACAAAGGTCAGGGGAACAATGGTAAATGTCTTGTTTATGGCTTGCTCGGTTTACCTTTCTGTAAGTCCTAGGACTACTTGCCAAGAGATGATACCAACCTCAGTGAGCTGGGCCTGCCAACATCAATCACTAATCAAGAAAACACCAGACAAACTTGTCTACAGGCCAGTTTGATGGAGATAATTCCTCAGTGGAGGTTCCTTCTTTTCAGGCACATCAAGGTTTGTATGACGTTGGCAAAACCAAGCAGCACACCAGCCTTCGGAACTTTTGTAGATCTGCCCTTCTTTAGGCCCTGGTGTTCTCAGCTTTCAGAGGACAGTGGCAAATTTGGCTATACTGAGTTGGGAGGACTGGGCATGAATTTGATTCAGGCAATATTTTATTTTTTAAGTGAGAGGACAAATACAACTTAGCCACTATACTTATATACTTTGTGCTAAGTTGGGATAGAAACGTTTACAGCCACAATTTTTATATGCAAGCTATTAGTTTTTTTATTTGCTATTATTATTTTGCTTTGAGAAAGCATCTTATGTAGCCTAACTTGGCCATAAACCCACCATTTACCTCTCTGATTCCTCCTGTCTCTCAAGTGCAGGAATTAGAGGCCTAAGCTCTGCTATTTTTGTCTTTGTGATAGGGTCTTTGTATGTAGCCAGGTCTGGCCTTGAACTTTTAGCCTGAGTGTTGCCACCCACCCAGAATAGATCTAATCCCTAACACCGCCTTCTGGAAATCAAACCTGGGGCTTCAGGAATGCTAGGCCAGCATCCTACCATTGAGTCACATCCCCAGCTGGTACATTCAGGCCTTAAGTCCCTGGCTCTTTTCTTCTCTTAAATTGCTTCTGCCTTATAGACATTTTTAGCATTTGGCTTTGTTAAGGTAGGTAATTTAGACTTGTTAAGGAGTAATTTACATATTTCACTTAAATCAACTGTGGTGGATGGAGATTATTCATGAAAGGAAGGAAGAAAGGGAAGGGGAAGGAAGGAAATAGGGAATAAAGGGGGGGGAGAAAGAGTGGGAGGGCGGGGGGCAGATAGAGAAAAGGAGGGGAGGGCCTGGCAGTAACATACTAGTATCATAGATTCTAAAAATTGATAAAGTACCACCCCCCTTTTGAGACAGGGTTTCATGTACCAGCCTGTCCTTGAACTCACTAAACAGCCAGGGCTGATCCTTCTGCCTCCACCTTCCAAGTACTGTGATTACAGGCATTTACCACCATGCCTAACTCTAAAAATTAATCTTTATTTAAAGTTGAAGACCTTGACAAGCTGATCACTGGGTTTAAGGCAGGGAAGAGGTGTTGTACAGCAGTTGACAGCTCTTGAAGATAGATAGGCACAGTGGCCTGCTGTACCACTGCCTGTCACCATGGGCAAGACAGAGCTATGCGGCAGGTAACCTCTGCAAAGCTTGCACAGAGGACAGAGAATGACCTTTAACCTCTGCAAGCCCAATTCAAACTAAATAGCACTTATAGTCACTAAAATGGTGGGGAGTAGGTGTCTTCTGGCTCTGAGGGTGATCCTCACCCTTGGTTTGCCCTTTGGGACCCAGACTGACTAACAGCTTTCTCTGTCCCCTAAATCATCATCTAGGGGATCAGCTCAGGCACAGTTTATAGAAAATTAGTCAGAATCTGAAGTTTCATGTCTCTCTGGTTACCAGAGTGGCCTGACTTCCACGTTAGCTCATTAAGAAATTGAGACACTATAGAAACTGAACTTTGGAAGTGATTGGCTGTCTTAATCTCTCAGCTGAAACTCAGAGGAAACTCTGTGCTTTGCTTAGATAGGGTGACCTCATTTGTAGCTCCAGCCAAGGATTTGTAGAGAATTTTATATTCCTTTAGTCTTTTGGCAAGTGATTAAAAAACAAACAAACAAAAAACCAAACAAACAAAAACCCAAAAACCAAACAAACAAAAACAGCCAGTGAAAACCCCTATCTTTCTATCTTGATTTAACACCTGTTTCATTCTGCCTTGCTTGGAGTTGGTAGTGCTGGTAGGTACTGGCTCCTGGTGGTGACTGCAGGCTCTGGAGCCAGGCTGCACACCTTCCCTCCTGCCTATCAGTTAGGAGATTTGCTTTTTTATTCCTCTGTAGGTTGGTTCTGAGACCGGGTTTCCTTGTGGAGCTAGGCTGCCCTCTAACTTGTAGTGAACCTAATTCAGCCTCTGAAGAGCCAGGACTACCATTTGTGGTACCATGGCTGGTTTACAACATGCTGGGGACTGAGTTCAGGGCTTCCTATACTCCACTAACTGAGCTACAGCTCCATCTCAGTTGTGAGGATTTAAAAAGTGGTTCTACCTCTTTGTTCCTGGTTTCATCTGTGCAATGGTTGTATTCGCAGCTCTGTCTCCTGGAGTGTTGTGCAACTGAATGTGTTGTGAAACCTTCAGTACAGACCTGGCATGCAGTAAGCCATCTTTGTATTCCCAGTATCTGCTGGAGCATCATTTACCACATCTCTACCTGTTAAGTACTTGCTGATTAACCTGAAAGGAAGATGGAGGAAATTCCTCTACCTCTGAAATATTCTAGATAAAGAGCTGACAAGAGGTCAGAGAGCTGGCTCAGATGTTAAGGACTTGTCCTGTTCAATCATGAGGACAGATTTCTGATCGCAGCACCTGTGTAACAAGCCAGGGGTCTGGTACATCTGTAACCTAAGTAAGGCTCTAAGTAAGGATGGCAGTAGGAGGATCACTGGGGCATGCTGGCTTCCGGTGAGAAAAGCACAAGTCCTAATTTCAGAGAGAGAGACCCTGCCTCAAAGCAATAGGCAGAGAGCAAGAGAGGAGGGAGCTGATGCCATCTTCTGGTCTCCAAATTGTCTGTCTCTGTCTTTGTGTTTGTCTTTCTCTGTGTGACTGTCTGTCTCTCTCACATACACCTGCACATACACCTGCACACGTGCACACAAGTAAATAAATACATTTTAAAAAATTGATTGCATGTTAAATCATCTGTAAAAACATAAGAAAGGAACTTCAAGAGCTGGTGAGATAGGTAAAGGCACTGCTGCCAAGCCTGCCAACTTGACTTTGATTCCCAAGACCCTCAGGGTGGAAGGAGAGAACTGACTTCTGCAAGTTGCCCTCCTACCTCTGCGTGGAACTTTGCCAGATGAGTGAATAATGTGATTTTTTTTGTATCAGTTTCCTAGCCAGGCATGATGATACATATGCCTGCCTGTGATGATGCACACCTGTAATCCCAGCACTTGAAAGGTTGAGGCAAGAGATTTACAGTGCTTTTTTAAATTTTTATTTCATGTATATGGGTGGGTTTTGCCTACAAATATGTCTGTATATTGCATGCCTGGTGCCTGAAGAGACCACCTTCAGAGTTGTGAGATTTGAGGCCAGCCTGGGCTACAAGTGAGGTCCTATCCCAAATAAATGAACGAATGGACAAATTTCTTGTGTCTGGCCCCTTTGAATGGAAAGATGTGGAGTCTCAGTCTCTCTCTGTCTCTCTCTGTCTTGTCTGACTCCATATGTATATATTTTTTGGTCAGGTGATCTATTTTTGAAATTCTTTTTCTCTTGTTACTTCTTTATTTTTTAAGATTTATTTATTTATTTTATGTATATGCGTACATCCCATGACAGATGGTTGTGAGCCACCATGTGGTTGCTGGGAACTGAACTGAGGACCTCTGGAAGAGCAGTCAGTGCTCTTAACCGCTGAGCCATCTCTCCAGCCCCCTCTTGTTACCTCTTAACTAGCCAGGCTTCCCACTGCACCATTGCTGATGCTATCTATGATGCTCTCACTTTGCTATCCACAGACTGTTAAGTACCCAGGATCTCCTAAATAGTTCCAGAAAGTTCTGTGGCTAAAGACTGGTGTTACAGGTGTGCTCTTTAATCCCAGCACCCAGGAGACAGAGACAGGAGGATCTCTGTGGCTATGAAGTCAGCCTGGTGTATATGGCAAGCCCCAGGAAAGCCAGAGCTACATAGAGAGAACTTATCTCAAAACAAAACAAATAAAAACAAAACAAAACCCAATTCTGGTGATGCATCTGTTGGTCAGTGTTGACAGTGTCATCAAGAGTGATGGTTTCACTGTTTTATGTTTTTCTGCTTCTTTGTTTTTCTTGGTGGTTCCTCAAGGACTCTGATGATCAGAGCAAAGGCAGAAGGTACCACCTCAGTCTGGGCCTGTCCTGAATGGTCACTTTCACTGTAATCCTCACATCTCCAATTCTGCCCTGATGATGTCATCACTTTTTTATTTTTATTTTTTTTAATTTTTTTAGTGAGGAGGGAGAGACAGACCCAGGAGACCAATCAAGGGGTCAAGGGGTGGATGTGGCACTGGAAACATACCCTGTGAACCTCAGGTGCATGACTTTGATCTCATTGTGGTCAAACTCGGATGGTTTGGTGGAGGCAACTGGTGTTGGATGAACCAAGACTTGGGACCACTGAAGAAACTGTGTGCGCGCGTGCGCGCGCGTGTGTGTGTGTGTGTGTGTGTGTGTGTGTGTGTGTGTGTAAAATTATAAAAATTTTAAAAGTATTAATTTCACTGGTGTGCATGTGAGTGGAGGTCAGAGCACAACCTGTGGGGTTTGGTCATCTTTCTACCATGTGTGTCCTGCGATCAGGTTACCAGATACTGAGCTGTCACACTGCCCTCCTCTCTTTAAATGAGTCGTCCTTTGTCATCCATACTAGAGTGGATCTTCCAGCCTCAAGATGCCTTTCCCCCCTGCATCAGCCTTTTGAGTATCTGGGACTATAGGTGTGTGCCACAGCACCAGGCTCTGGAATCTGTATTTTTATCCAGCCCAGGGGATTCTGAATAGCCAAGTCCAGCCACCAGGGTTTGGCAGGCTTCCCTAGGGTTGCTGTCAGGTGGTAATGAATGTCTAGTGAGTTTAAATATAGGTCCCTTTCTGCCCCCACAACTCAAAGGTTGACATTGAAAAGAAGCCAGAGGAAGGAAGAAAGAAAGAAAGAAAGAAAGAAAGAAAGAAAGGAAGGAAGGAAGGAAGGAGGAAGGAAGGGTGGGCACCAGTTTAAGAACTTGAAGCATTCTAAGCAAAGCAGGGAGAGAAAGTCCTTTCTGAGTTGTGTGTGAGTAGATAAGACATTGCTAGACAGCTGATAAAATAATCCATCTGTGTTTAGAGCCAGCAAACAGAAGGAGCCCATAGTGACCTTTAGCTCCAAAGAAAACACAATGGCCCAAAGCTTCGTGGCACTTGGACAATGGCACAAAGTTTTTTCAGATTTACTGTTTCTAACCCCTTGACTGGTTTGACTCATGCAGCTGACCCCTTCCTGTCCCCAGATAGTCACTGCAGTATTTGATAACCTCATGTTCAGCTTCTGTGTCTATACTTACTCCATTTCCCCTGGCTGAGCTCCAGGGAAAGGGGATTCTGGTGTGAGAGTCAGATCTTTCTCTCCAGGTGACAAGTGGCAACCCCGTAGTACGGATGTAGTACCGATGTAATGGAGCTTCTGACCTCTCTGTGTCTGTGTTTTCCTCGTTCGGAGAAAAGAGTCCTTGTTCATTTAGATGTGGGTGGTATGGAAAGTGTGTGTTGCTCAGGAGTGAGGACCTCTGTAGTTAAGACTGCTTTGCTGCAGTTTCTAAGTTTGCTGAACTTACAAATAGTTGGGCGTGCCTGCTGGACTTTGGTAAGTGGGACCTTTCCTGATGTTTTTAAAAGCCATTCTGAAGTGCTTACAGCCTCCAATCCAATCAATAAAAAGGTCAACAAAAGACTTTATTCTTAGAGTTCTCAGTGTTCATGCAGGAACCAAACCACCATAAATCAGAAGGTTAAGAGAGAGGGACGTAGGTAGTAAAACACACCCACTTCAGTGCAGGTCCAGAGAGGAAGCATTGTATGTGTGACTTTATGACCCATGGGAAATCAATTCTGGGCTACCATAAACGACGCATATCTACACCAGCACCATTAACCCAAATATCATTGATCTCTGTGACGAGCAGCGCCCAAAGGGAAAGAGGCCAATGCTGCTTCAAGGACTGGGATTCCTCCTGTAGGACCAGGTTGGTAAATGGCATTCACTGCGTAAATGCTGACCACAGAGACCAAACTAAGGGTATAAATGCAGACCACAAGCTGAGGGCTCGCCTGCTCTAACTGGCTTGCATGACTCAAGGTTTCTCTTTATATATACCTGGGCTAAGGGCTCGCCTGCTCTAACTGGCTTGCATGACTCAAGGTTTCTCTTTATGTATACCTGGCAGCCGCTGTTGTTTAAATGGTGAGCAGCGACAACAAATGGCACACCTTTGCTGTCTGGCCAGTGGGCACAGGAGTGGGAGCACCTGATCCGCTATCTTTCCCACATCCTTTGGTATTTTGCCATCTTTCTTCAGCTCCAGTGTCCACATGCAGAAAACCCAGAAGCCTCTTCCTGAAGCCACGATCATAAAGGAAGCCATGTCAGGGCTGATGTTCTCCTTGATCTTGTCAATAGCCAGCCTCTTCCTGTCAGGAGGGTTCTAAGACTTCTTTTCATAGGCCAGCCAGTTTTGGTGGTATATGCTGTTGAGAAACCCAGCACAGGCAATCATTCTTAGAGAGAAATATCAATTCCTCTGTGCTTAGGTAGCTTGGATGCCCTGAATTGCTGCTCTTCACACCCCCTTTTCCAGACTACAGGTGGGGCTGTCTGTCAAGTGACGGGCGATCCAGGTCAACCTAGCAGAGCAGCTTCTAGCATCCATCTCATCCCTGGTACTTGGTACTCCGAACACTTTTTTTAAACCCTTAGAACTCAGTGAGTCTGCACACATCTCTTTCTTAGCTAGAAGCAGGGAAGGCATTCTGACAGCAGTGGCCCCAGAATGGCTCATCTTCTAAGAGGCACTGCCTAAGGAATTACAAAACTACAAGCTTGCCAGGCAGTTGTGGTGCACACCTTTAATCCCAGCACTTGGGAGGCAGAGACAGGCGGATTTCTGAGTTCGAGGCCAGCCTGGTCTACAGAGTGAGTTCCAGGACAGCCAGGGCTACACAGAGAAACCCTGTCTCGAAAAACCAAAAAAAAAAAGAAAGAAAGAAAGAAAGAAAGAAACAAAGGAAAAAAAACCTATAAGCTTATGCTTACAAGATTTCTTCCAACCCCCATGTTCTTGGTAGAGAAAAAAGGCACTAAAGATAATTCTATAATTCCTGGCAAAGTACCTTAGTTTTTATTATTCCAAATAATACTACAATGAGAAGCCATATATGAGACAAAAACATGGGTCACACAAATGAAAAGATCTGAATTGGGGTCTTCAGTGTTTTTATAAAAGCCAAAAATGGTTGTACAAGCCTGTAACCAAAACAGGTAAAAGGTAAAATGAAGATCTCAGTTTTGTGGTTGGAGGCTGGACTTAGGCTCTCAGTAATCCTCCCAAGTGCTGGAAGATCTGTTTCATAACTCGACATGTTGGGGCTAGAGAGATGGCTCAGTGGTTGAGAGTGCTTGATGCTCTTTCAGAAGATCCACAGGAACCCATTACCGGCAGCTCACAAATGCCTGTAACTCCAGTTCCAGAGTATCTGATACCGTTCCTGGCTTCTGGGAGCACCTGCACATATGTGTATTCTCTCTCTCTCATTCTGATTCATTTGCTCTCTCTCACAACCCTCCTCTCACTTAAATAACGATATTTTAAAATGCATTAATAGAGCAGAAGTGGTAGTTAAAACACTGTTTATGTTGGGCAATGGTGGCACACTCCTTTAATCCAAGCATGGCAGAGGTGAGTGAGTTCAAGGTCAACCTGGTCTGTAGAGTTTCAGGACTGCCAAAGCTACACAGAGAAACCCAAAACCAAACCAACCAACCAAACAAAAGCATTGGTTGTTCTTCCAAAGGACCTGGATTCAGTTCCCAACACCTACATATCTACATGGTGCCTCACAACCGCCAGTAACTAGTTCTAGGGGATCCCACACCCTCTCTTGTTTTCTCGGGTACCACACACATACACATGTGCCCAGACATAGATGCAAGTATAGCACCCATATACATAAAATAATTTAAATTGTTTTTGTTTTTTTGAGACAGGGTTTCTCTATGTAGCCCTGGCTAGCCTGGAAGTCACTCTGTAGACCAGGCTGGCCTTGAACTCAGTTCTGCCTAACTCTGCCTCTCAAGTGCTGGGATTAAAGGCATGCATCCTGACTGTTAAAAAAATTGTTTTAAGTCAACATTTGACAGCTATGGAGAAAGCCCTTTACTAAATTCCTGAGCTATTCATTTTCAAAATAAAAAATTCAAATATATACTAACATTTTTGGAGTAAAACATGTCAGTTCTCAATTCCTGTCACTCCCACCCTAGGGAACTTGAAGTTAATGTGTGTTGTATGTTGTTTATCCTTTATTCTGTCCTTTTATGGCAAACCTACAAGGATTTGTATCTAATTTGCCCACTGTTTGTTTTATACAAAACTGTAAGGGATGATTACTATTAATATTAGTTTTGTTTTTGTTTTTTTTGAAACAAGGTCTTATTACAGAGTCCAGGCTAACCTGAACTCCCTATGTAACATGGGCCAGACCTTAAACTTCCAATCCTTCTGCCTCAGCTTCCAGAGTGCTGGGGTTAACAGGTGTGTACTAACACCCTGGTGAAAGGTTCACATTAGAAGCCTGCTTTATAAAGAGAAAACTGAGCCCTGAGGTAACATACTAATGGTCCATCTTCTCATTTTGAAGAGCTGGTTCCCTTTTGAGAGATAGTCTACAGCTCTTGCAAACGTACAAAGGAGCCTTGCTCAGAAGAATATTTTGTGTCTGGCTGCATGTGTTTTATCCAATTCCCAACAACTCAGAGCTGCCCAAGTAGATTAGGCTGGCCAGCCCTCTGCCAGCTCTGGGATTACAGACTCACCACAACACCCAAGGGCTTTATGTTTGCTTGTTTTTAATATGGATTATGAGGATGGAATGCAGCCACCAACAACCCTGCTATCTGCCCCACCCCAGAAGTATAGTGCTTAAAAACTAAGATTGATTTGAGGCAGAGAGACACTGGGTGGGGCTGAGTCTTTCAACCCTGCTCCACTCTATCTTTTCAGAGACCTGAGCTGGACTCGGTCTTACCTGGTTTGAATTTCCGGCCAACCTTGCCTGGATTTTAGCCTTTCTCTTTTGCTGGACCTTTTTTTTTTTTTTTTTTTTTTTGGTTTTTTGAATCAGGGTTTCTCTGTGTAGCCCTGGCTGTCCTGGAACTCTGTAGACCAGGCTGGCCTCGAACTCAGAAATCCACCTGCCTCTGCCTCCCAAGTGCTGGGATTAAAGGTGTGCGCCACCATTGCCTGGCCTGCAGGACCATTTTAAGCTTCATGCAAAGATATTTTTTTCTAACTTCCTCCAGGGAAGATTATACACAGTGGTTGATTCCAACTTGCTTCTAGGGGAAATCAAAGATTCAGATAACAGTGCAGTGAACTGTAGGAGAGGATGTGGGCTGGCCCTGCTCCTGGGCAGCTAGACTAGAGCTGTGCCTTCTCTATTCTTGCCTCTGCTCAGGAATTTAGCAGCTGATCTTGCTCTGGAGGCTAGATAATGAAACTCTTATTTATTTGTGTTAAAGCCAAAACAAAAGGTTAAGTCTGGTGTCCTCTCTAACTTCTGTCAGCACCTCCTGGAATGCCCCTTGCTGGTGGCCTGCTGGCCATCACCATGGGAGGTGGCAGGGTGCACCTCAATGTCATATCTTCTTTCTCTGCAGCCTGTGCTTCCCTAAGAAGGTTGCTGCTGCTGCCTCTTAGGAAGGACCCGTATTTGCATCTCCACCACTATCTAAACCCCAGAAACCAGGTCCACTTCCCCCAGCAGCGTGCAGCAGTGGGGCTTCTCATTTGATGCTAGAGTAATCTTGCATGCAAAAGAAGGCAATTCTGCTTGCCCTCAATCACCCACTGTGGGTGCAGGATTTTATGTTTAAAGGCTGCAGGGCCTTCACATGACCAGGACCTCCTGGCCTCCCTACTTTGCTAAGGAACCATTCATGGTCCTGCTGGGGTTGGAAGTGATAACTAAGGAGTCCCCCTCGACCCTGTGACCTGACATTGACCAGGATGAGTGGAGAAACTAGCCATGGCTTGGTAAGTTTAGCTTTAAACCAGCAATCTGTAGTTTCCAAACTCTACCATCTAGCAGGTTAGGAATCGTGACTAGGGATTGTCTTTCCTTCCCTAACAGGATCATCAAATTTCATGGAACGTTTACTAAGAGACAATACATGGAAACATGAAAAGGGTATTTTGTACACTGGGGAGCACCCAAGAGCTGGGGCCCCTTGCGAATCATACCTGTTCACAGAAGTGAGGCAGAAGCAAGGCACATTTGTTTTTGAGGTCTGTTCACTGAGAAAAGACTGGATAGTCATTCAATTTGCAACCAAGAATGAATGATCACACTGAAGACTAGCGTGAGTACTAGAAATAGAGATTTTCTCTCTCTCTCTCTCTCTCTCTCTCTCTCTCTCTCTCTCTCTCTCTCTGTGTGTGTGTGTGGTGTTGGGGACTGAACCCAGGGCTTGTACATGCTAGGCAAGCACCTTACCACTAGGCATCATCCCTACTAGCCCCCTCCATGCCATTTTTTAATTGTTAAGCAGAGTTTGGGTAAATTGTCTAAGCTGGCCTTGAATTTGCTATATAGCTTGCCAGGCTGGCCTGCAGCCTTAGGCCCTCCATTCCTCTATCCTCGGTCTCTAAGCAGCCAGGATTAGAGATATGTGCTGCTATACCACAGAGATTGCTGTTGAATGTAAACTGTGGGGCCTTACAATAGTTGAATCTACTATCAGAGACATTCTTCTGGGAGTGAGGTGTGGTGGTGCATGCCATTCATTAATCCCACTCCAGAGGCAGAGGCTGGTGGATTTCTGAGTTCGAGGCCAGCCTGATTTTATAGAGCGAGTTCCAGAACAGCCAGGGAAACCCTGTCTCCAAACCAAACCAAACCAAACCAAACCAAAAACAAAAGAAAAAAAGAACATTCTTCTGTTTGAAATATGTCCTTACTACAATGTTCAAGCCTATCCCAAGTTAATTGTGTGTGTGGGGGGGGGGGGGGGACTAGGGACCAAATCTAGGATATAATGCATTATAAACATGTGATATACTGTTGAATAAACTCTACCCCTGATTTCCCAAGCCTAGCCTCTAATTTTAAGGTTAGCTTTAGGGTTAAAACAAAACTTTTACCTATATATTTTATGTGTGTGGGTATTTTGCCTGCACATATGTCTGTGCTCCATGTATGTGCCTGTTGCCCGAGGAGGTCAGACCCCCTGAGAATAGAGTTCCTGACAGTTGTGAGCCACCTTGTGAGTACTGGGAATTGAACCTGGGTCTCTGCAAGAGCAACAGGTGCTTTTTAACACTGAGCCATCCCTTTAAGCCCCCTTTTTGATTTTGATTTGAAGATAATACCTTGCTATGTGATATATTCTGACCTTGGACTTAATTTTGTTATTGTTTTTGTTTTTTGTTTTTGGGACAGGGTCTCAATTTGTAGCCCTGGCTATCCTAGAATCTCTCTCTGTAGACCAGGCTGGCCTTGTATTCACAGAGATCCACCTGCCTCTGCCTCCAGAGTGCTGGGATTAAAGGTGTGTATCACCACTACTCAGTTAAAAAAATTTTTAAAGATTATTTTATATGTTGGAATGTTTTTCCTGCATGGATATATGTGCGCCTTGTGTGAGCAACCACGTGGGTGCTGGACACCGAACCTTGGTTTGTTTGTTTGTTTGTTTTTTGAACAACAGCAAGTGTTTCTAACCCTGAGACATCTATATATGGCGCCTTGGCATTGAACTTTTGGCCCTCCTGACTCGGCTTCTGGAGTGTAGGATGGCAGGCATACACCACCGTGCCTGATTCCTGTGGTGCTAGGGGTTGAAACCAGGGTGTCATGCATGCTCGACAAAGCCCTTTACCTCCCCAGACCCAAAGTGTACATTTTTATAGGAAATAACTCATTCTATTCTCTTTGAACATATTTAGACACTTGAAGTCTTTGGACTTCAGTTTTTGATTTGCTTGGGAAGGGGCCTTCCTTTAGCACCCTGGAGAAAATCACTTGTTGAGAAAGCTTAAACTCACATTTGTATCTTTTTATTGTCTTTGAAATCTTGCAGAGACCTTTGTCAGTCTCAAGAAGCCCCTGCCTCTCTCAAACATGACAGCTCTGAATTTAAGGTGAAGGGTTATATTCTCTCTAGATGGATCTTTTCCTTATTCTAGGAGGTTCTCAACCTCCTTAATGCTGCAGCCCTTTAATACAATTGCTCATGTTGTAGTGACCCCCAACCTAAAGTTATTTTAGTTACTGCTACATAACTGTAACTTTGCAACTTTTATGAATCTCAATATAAGTCTCTGCTTTCTGGTGGTCTTAGGTGACCTCTGTGAAAAAGTCATTTGACTCCCAAATGGGTTTCAACCCACAGGTTGAGAGCCACTGTTTTAGGTCTTCTTGAATACCAAAACATTTAGGGAATACACTCAACAAGGGCCAGCAGGCAAGAGGCTCACAGGTTTGAAACTAGCCTCAACAAAACCCCACAAAAGCAAGGAATTGTCAACATGGTCATAGACACCTGTAATTTGGTGTGTGTGGCATGGGCAGTATTGTCCCTACAGAGGCCAAAGGCATTGGACACCCCTGGGGCTAGAGTCACAGGCAATTGTGAGCTGCCCTCTGTGGATGCTGGGAACTGAACTCAGGTCCTCTGCAAGAGCAGTATGCGCTCTTTGTCACTGAGATATTTTCCCAGCCCCATGCTGGTGTCTTTTATCAATTAGCTCATTTGTCCTCTTAACCATCTCAGTGAGCTAGCTAAGCACTGCTATTAGTGTGTGTGTGTGTGTGTGTGTGTGTGTGTGTGTGTGTGTTTGCGCACGCGTGTGTGTGTGTGTGTGTGTGTGTGTTTGCGCACGTGTGTGCATGTGAGTGCAGATGCTGGAGGAGACCAGAAGGGACCAGACCCCCTGGAGCTGGAGTTTCAGGTAGCCTTGAGCTACCTAAAACAGGTTCTGGGAAGTTGGGTCATGTGATGGTTTGAATGAGAATGGCCCTCATATTTGAATGCTTGGTCTCTAGTTAGTGGAACTGTTTGGAAAGGTGTGGTCATGTTGGAGGAGGTGTATCGTTGGGGATGGGTGCTCCAGTTAGCCCTTCTTCTGCTATGTGTTTGTGGATCACTATGTAAGCTCTCAGCTACTGCTCCACTGCCATGCCTGCCTGCCTGCCTGCTGCCATGCTCCCCGCCAGAATTGTCATGGACTCAACCTCTGACTCAACTGTAGGCTCCAATGACCTCTTTTTCTGTAAATGCCTTGGTCATGGTGTCTTGTCACAACAATAAAACACTAAGACAGTTCCTCTGCAAGAACAGTATGTGCTCTCTTAACCATTGAGCAATCCTTCCAGCCTCCCCCTGACACTTTTGAAGGGGGAATCTTGGTTAGGGTTAATATTGCTGTGTTGAAACACCATGACCAAAAGCAACTAGGGAAGGAAAGGGTTTATTTGGCTTATATCTCCCAAATCACACAGTTCATTGAGGGAAGCCAAGGCAAGAACTCAAACTGAGTAGGAATCTGGAATCAAGAGCTGATAAAGAGGCCATTGAGGAGTGCTACTTACTGGCTTGCTCCTAATAGCTTGTTCAACCTGATTATAGAACCCAAGCCACTATCCCAAGGTGTCCCCAACCACAATGGACTGGACTTTCTTATCAATCACTAATTAAGAAAATGTTCTACAGGCTTGCCCACAACCTGATCTTCTGGAGGCATTTTTTCAGTTGAGGTTTTCTCCTCTTAGATGGCTTTAGGTTGTGTCAAGTTGGCATAAAACTAACCAGGTTGGTGCTGGGCAGTGGTGGCACACGCCTTTAATCCCAGCACTTGGGAGGCAGAGGCAGGTGGATTTCTGAGTTCGAGGCCAGCCTGGTCTACAGAGTGAGTTCCAGGACAGCCAGGGCTACACAGAGAAACCCTGTCTTGAAAAAACCAAAAAACAAACATAACCAGGTCGGGACATTAAAGGAAAAAGTACTATCCTCATTTTTAAAAATTATTTTATTTGTGTGTGGTGCGTGCGAGTACATGCACACATGCTATGGTGTGCATGTGGAAGTCAAAGAATAACTTTGTGGAGTCTTGTCCTTCCACCTTTATGTGGGGTCTGGGGGTTAAATTCTGGTCATCAGGCCTTGGTGGCAAGCACTTTTGCCTGTTGAGCCATCGCTCCAATCCTGTTATCCTAATTTGACAGCAAATGAAATCAAAGTTTAGTAGGTTTTACATAGAGGCAACAGGTCTTGAGTCTTGATACACTGTTTCTAGGACCCACATCTGAGCTACACTGTTAAATTCAGCAGCAGCAACAGCAGCAGCCCAGACCCTAGCTCAGTGAAGCTGTTATAAACAGCTGTAAGAAGTGCAGGGCAAGTGCTGCACCTGCTTTCAAGATTAAAGAAACTTAACACTTTGTACCTTGATACAAGGAATGTAAATTCCTGACTTGGGAGTGAGGATGGGGGTAGGAACATTTTAACAATATTGCCTGATGTCTGGCACAAGCTGGGTGGTGGCATTCCCAGCCTATTACTGAAGCTTTATCAGTAGCCACACTAGCAATTTTGTGTCCTCCTGGCAAGTGTGTCCTATGCCTCATTGTCATAGGTGAATTGGCTTGGACACTGCTTCTTTCAATGCTGTAGAACTTGGGTAGCTGTGTTGGCGGATACTGTTGATTTTATCCTGATTGTGTGGAGGTTCTGAAGTCAGAAATGCTGAGCTAATTGATGTAGTATATACCTGTTTGAGTGTAGTGACACACACTTTTAAAACCAGCAACTGATAGGCAAAGGCAGGGGGATCTCTGTGAGTTTGAGGCCAGCCTGTTCTACATAGTGAGACCCTGTCTTTAAAAAATAATATAATATAACCTAACCTAACCTAACCTAACACAACATAAAATACATGCCTGCAATCCTAGAACTAGGGAGGCCAAAGCAGGTGGATCATGAGTTTGAGGCCAGCCTGGGCTTTGTAAGGCCCTGTCTTTAAAAAGTAAAATAAGAGTAAATCAGAAATGCATATGAAGTAGCCACTTGGAATGACTAACTTGAAGCCCAAGATTCTCTCTTCCAGAGCTTCCCAATGACTGTGCCCAGAAAATGTTGGAAATGTGAAGACAAAGTTCCCCTAGCCTCATCTCATCTCTGACCATTAAGAGCTTAGTCAACCTGAAGGTGTTGTGCATGTGATGTCACTTCCTTTGTGTACCACAGAGTGACAGTCTGGAAGCCATCTCTACCTTCTGTTCCCCCTCGGGTGAGGACTGAGGTTTGTGTGGTATGCCAAGCCCTTTTCATAGCAATGCTTCCTGTGTCCCTCTCTCTGCTTCCATTGCTGAAAAGCTAATGCCACTGATACAGCCTTGCAGTTGGTAGTCTTGACAAGTGGATAACAGAAGGTTTTCCCCAATTAAATGCTAAAACTTTGAACTTCTAGCCCAAAGGAAGGACTAGCTAAGGTTCCATCAGCAATAGTTCCTGGCTTCTTTTCAGGGAACATACACCTCAGACCTTATCCCTCATGACCCCGGACAGCATTGAAAATCCAGCAATGTTTCTTACCCCAAAGGGACCAGACATATCTTACACTGTGAGCAAACTAAAGTTCCTACACATGGTCTCATTTTTTGTGTTGTGGCCAAACAGGCCTTGAACAAAGTGAGGTCATTTCTCATTCAGGTAGAAATCACCTCGCTTGATAGAATAGGACAGTAGAAGAAAATTAAGGATGATGGATCTACTAGTGATCAGGCTGAGAAACTCCAGGGCCGTCTGTAGAACAACTCTGATGTCAAGTGTGCAATGACCCTGTTGTACTAAGTGGGGTGGTGAGTTGAGTCATAGTTAGCTTTTAGTGTCTAAAAGATTTTCCCCTCAGTGGCAGGGCTTTGTGTGTATTAGGCAAGCTCTATTACTGAGCTGCATTCCCAGCCCCCATCAAAAGGAATTTTTATTGTGACTCAATGACTTTTACAACAGAGAAAATTAAATTACTGTATAAACATGCAGTTAAGACAATTATGGATGGGGTGTGCTGAGATAGCTCATTGGATAGAGGCTCTTGCCTGCTGGCTTGATACATGAGTTTAGTCCTTGGATCCCATAAGGTGGCAGAAGAGAACCAACTCCTAAGGGTTGTCCTCTGACCTCTGTGTGCACATCTACACACATACAAAAAAAAATTAGTAAGAATAAAGTATGTTTTAAATAAGGGTGTATACCTCAGTGGTGGAGCATTTGTCCAAAAGCACAAACCCACAGTGCCACAAAAATGAAAAACAATACAAAAAAATAGCCTATGTACCTCATATTCTCTGTAGTCTCCCGGTGATACATGAAATGCGTAAAAAATGAGCAAATGACAGGATGCTAACTGTGGTGTGGCTTCTGAGGCAGCAGTTTGGGTGTTCTTGGTGGAATGACCTTGGTTTTATCTGTCCCTGACACCTGCAGAGTTGGAGACAGGTTTTGTTTTCTAAAACAAGGCATGTGTAACCTTGATAATTTCTAAGCTGTTTTTGCACCTCCACTGGCTTGCTTAGAAGAATGGAGGTCTGGGTAGGGAATGAGGGTGTCTTGTGCTTGGACACAGACACCTTCGCTTGTAGAATCAGGTGAGTCATATGGAAAGTCAGCTTGTTTGAGTCTTGGGGCATAATACTCTTTGGCAAGAGAAGAACCTCTTCCTTTTTTGGTCCTCAAGTCACACTGGAAATCCTCAGCAGCTCAGCTGTGGCCAGATGTGCCCATGGGTACTGGTGTTGGGGTTAGTGGTCTTTGCAGAAGTCAAGGTTCCTGTCAGGCCTGGGAGGAAGTGTGGCTTATGTACGTGTGCAGCTGTGTGTGCAGCTCCAAAAGAGTGAACGTCTCTGTGGCTTCCTCTTCTTGGCTTAACAGTGGTGGGAGACAAAGAGGGTCTCTTTTACTAAAACAACCCTGAAACCCTAGTGAAAGACAGCTTCGCTCTCCTAAAGGATCCCCTGAAGAACCAACCCAAGCATTGAGGCTCTAGTCAGCCAGACGCAACAGCAGAGCGTGTCCCTGTCTCCTCAGCCTGCAGAATGCTTTGATTTCATGGCCTTAGGGCACATTTGCCCCAACAGTTAGAAGCTGAGAGGAAGAGAAGGCTTGGAACCCAGGTCCGACTGGGTATTTAAAGGAAAGGAGCCTAGGAACTGCCTTCTGAACTCTCTCATTGCCTGTGCTGATCCCCCAGGGGATCCCAAGCTAAGTAAGGATGCTGGCTGTGGGAAGGCACTACCCACAGTTTTGAAATAGAACGGAATCCAGGAAAGACTTCCCAGCATCCTCCCTCCCTCTGCTGGTGGCCTGTGGCTACCATCATGTGATGAACATGTGGCTTCCTAGGAGAGAAACTTGCACAATCACACAGAAATAGGAAACTGGGAGAAAATCAAGTGTGGCACTTAAAGAATTGGGCAATGAGTTGTCTAGAAGACTTTGGGTTTTGAGAAGGGGGCCAGGTTTCCTCTGAGTCATGTCTGTGTCTCAGGAGGCCCCTAGAGCTTGAACTCTCTGAGTGGTCAAGAGGCCAGTGTTGTACTGTCCTCTGCCTGTCAGATAAAAATTGGGCATTGGGCTGGCCTGCTCTGGCAGAGGCAGCCAAGAACAGATTTGAGAACCACCAGGCTATTGTTTCATCATCCCAGAGCAGATCAGGCAGGGCCTATGTTCTGATTGCTCTGAATTATCTACCTTAATAAGCTCCCTGGGCCCAGGGAAGGCTGCTGCTTTCAAGAAGCACCCCCCCCCCCCCCCCCAATGCAGGTAACTCCTGAGCACTGCACAGGGCTCCTGCCCAGATGGCTCTGCGAGGGAACTGAAATGTCTCAGCCTTTGTGCTTGCAGTTCCTGTGTGGCAGGTTCTCAGAAGCACAGCTGTACCTCCTTAGGAAAGTGAATCGCATGGCGTTGTCCTCTCCTCTCCCGGGATGTCATACATCCTTATTGAGAGCACTGAACAGAGAATGTTCCAGAAGTTCAAGCTTTGGGCAACAGAGGCATGGAATTTGGGAAGGGGCTGGCTGAGGCAAGATATGAAGCTATTAGCTCAGTTTCCTCCTGTGTTCCCCTGAGACACTCTTCCTTAAAATGCTCATTGTGGGTCCGGTGAGGTGGCTCAGCCAGTACAAGTGTTAGCTGTGCAAGGCTGATGACTGAATTCAGCCTTCAGGACCTACAGTGGAAGGGGAGAACTGATACCCAAAAGTCATCCTCTCATCCCTGGAATGTATGATGGCACCCACACACACATTGTACCCACACAGACACAGGCACACTAATAAAAAAATTAAAATGTTCCTTACATGGGCTGACAGTGTGGCTCATTGGTAGAATGAACATGTACTTAATGACCCTGGATTCCATCTCCAGTGACAAAAAAGAAACATTTTTTTACTTTATAATTCTTTCTCAGTTGAGCCTATGTCAGATTAAGGCTGCCTATGTGATAGAGAGAGATGCCTAGAGCCTAGTTAGCTCCAGAGTCATTAAATGCCCTTACCACCAGGGACCCCCCAGGCACAGGCTTTATATCAGAAGACTCCAGAGTGATAGACCTCATTTTAAGGAGAAAACATGGAAGTCTGTTTTTGTTCCTTTCTGGCCCTGCCAGTTCCCTTGACAAGCAGCTTAAGAACTCTGCTGGTGCTGGGTATGGAGGCACATCCTGTAATCCTAGACACAATGTCAAGGACATAAATCTTGGTGACACTGGGGACATATTAAACTAAAGGGCTTTTCAGTAACCGAAGCTGAGGCAGGAGGATTGCAGATTTGAAGCCAGCTTGGAAGGAGTGCCACTGTAGTCGTGAACACACAGCAGCAGTAGATATCTGCACAGCCGTCATGGATAGAGGAGGTGCCCATGAAGCCTCAGCCTATCCTGAGGCGCTATTGGTTGTTAATGGTTTCTGTGGAGGGGTGTCATTTTCTTAAATGATGTAGCCACTGGGGAACTAGACAGGAAGAAGAAATTTGTGCAGAGGAAAAGGAAAGGGGATAACAGAGGATTGTGGGAAATTAATATAATCATATACATGGTATCTATGCATGGAACTGTCAGAAAATCAAAGAGAAAGAAAACAAACAAAAGCCATGCTGATCAATCCACATCAGCATCCTGTGCTCATGCTCATGCTGCCTGAAGTACAGTTTCTCTCCAGTGATTATCAGTGGCAGCCAGACCACAGTGTGAGCTTCACTCTACCCTTTGCTGGAGGTGTGATCCAGAACCTCTCCTTCAAAGTGGGGGAAATGATTCTGTCTTTCAGAAGAGGTGTCACACACTAGAAAGCTGAAAGCAATTTTAACATAGTCATGGTGTCTAAGACAGAAATCTTGGTGACACTGGATACACATTAACTAAAGGGCTTTTCAATAAACGAATAGGGGAAATTGCTCCTCTGGTCAGGTGTGCAGTGGAGGGGAGAGGTCAGGCCTCTCCTAAGAAGAGCTGCAAATTCTGTTGGTTTTGTCATAGTTACTTCTCTATCGCTGTGGCAAAACACCATGACTGAGGCAATATATAGAAGAAGCAGTTTGTTGGGACTTACAGTCTCTGAGGATGGGGCTGGAGCAACAGCTGAGATCTTGCACTTTGAGACTATAACCATGAGGCAGGGGGAACGAGATGAGATTGGTGTAGGATTTTGGAACCATAAAGCCCACTTCTAGTGACACACCTCCTCCAATAAAACCACACCTCCAATCCTTCCCAAACAGTTCCACCAACAGGGACCAAGTATTCAAACAGGAGCCTATGGGGTGGGTCATTCTCATTGAAACCGCCACAGGTCTCTGAGTTCATGCTAAGGCAACACCCTCGAGTAGCATGTCTTCTTCAGGCACTCATTGTAGTTCCCCCATCCTTTATCTTCCTCTTCTTTCCTTTCTTTCTCCTTGTCTGTCTATATCTCAGGCTCACCTCCAACTTTCTATGGAAACAGATGATTAACTTGAACTTCTGATCTTTCTGCCTTTACCCACCAAGGGCTGGGATTACAGGTGTATGCCACCACACTTGATTTTATATGGTCCAGGGGCTCAAACCCAGGGTTTTCTGTATGCTTCGCTTGTACTTCACCATGTGAGCTACACCCATAGCCTTCCTCCCATCTTTATTTTTTTTTAAAGGCAATGTCTCACTGTGTTGCTCAAACTGGTTTAACTCTGAGCACAAGTGATTCCTGCCTCAGTCTCCCAGGTAACTGGGACTATAGGCATGTACCCTGCATGTCTGCTCTCCTCCTTCATTTTTGCCTCTACATTTGTTTATACTTCTTCTCTCCCAGAATGCCTTTCCTCTCCACTCCTTTTTTTGTGTCAGGGAAACATTAGTTGTCATTCAGGTTTTTTTTTTTTTAAAGATTTATTTATTTTATGTATATGAGTACACTATTGCTGTTTTCAGACACACCAGAAGAGGGTATAAGATCGCATTACAGATAGTTGTAAGCCACCATGTGGTTGCTGGGAATTGAACTCAGGACCTCTGGAAGAGCAGGCGGTACTCTTAACCACTGAGCCATCTCTCCAGCCCCCAGTCATTCAGGTCTTAATTCAAATGCTACGTCCTTTAGAAGGTGTGCTGGCTAGTTTATGCCAACTTAACACAAACTAGAATTATCTGAAAGAAAGGAACCTCAATTGAGAAAATCCCTCTATTAGATCCAGCTGTAAGACATTTTCTTAATTAGTGATTGATGGGAGGGCACAGCCCATTGTGGGTGGTACCATCCATGAGCTGATGGCACTGGGTTCTATAAGAAGCAGGCTAAGCGAGCCATGTGTGTTGAGTATGGCCTCTACATCCTGCCTCCAGGTCCCTGCCCTGTTTAAGTTCTTGTTCTGGTTTCCTTCAGTGATGAACTGCAATGTGAAAGTATACACCAAATAAATTCTTTCCTCACCAACTTGCTTTGGTCATGGTGTTTCATTGCAGCAATAGAAACCCTAACTAAGACAGAACATACTGCCTAGGCTACTCTCTGGATCCACCAGGCATTGTCTGGCCTCTTTGGGATTCTCAGACATGTTTCAAACCTATAATCACAAATATATTGGGCAATATATATACCCTGCATTTAAAAAATTATGTTTTATGTGTATGGCCAATGACATGTTTTGTCTACATGTATGTCTGTGCACCCTATGTGTGCAGTGCCCTCCAAAGCTAGAAGAAGGCATCAGATCCCCTGAAACTGAAGTTAAGTTGTGTAGTGTCATGTTGGTATTTGGGATTGAACCCAGATCCCATGAAAGAGCAGGCACTGCCCCTTAACCACTGAGCCATCTCTTCAGCATCCAGAAACCCTGTCTTATGTAGGGCTTTAGGATATCCGAATAGATATTAAATAACTTCCAGCCTTCAGTTCCAGGGTATGTTCAGTTTAATCTTCTTTCCCTCATGAAGAGAGACGTGTTCAGGCTTGTGAGAAAGAAGGTTGAAGGACAGGGGCATGGACTTCGGAGAGTGCTTGGGCTGCTAAGGTAGCTGAATGTCTTTGCACACACAAACTGTTTACCACATCACCGGCATAATACACAGACGTATTTGTGGGTGTCACATTGTTATTCCACTCTTCTCATTGGACTTTCATTACCATAATAAAGCTCTGGAGGCAGACTGCTTTACAAAGAAGAGTTTTATTTGCCTCAGAGCTTTAGAGGTTGCAAGTCCAAACAGCAACCTGAATCTTCTTCCACAGCAGGGATTCCCAGATTCTACAGAGAGTAGAGGCTTCTGGCCAGACAGACTGCCTCCAGAGGCTGTCTTCTTCCATGAAAGTAACAGTTCACTTCCCTACTCCAAAACCAAACTGCCTTGCAGATTTGGGACAGGTCTAGGAGAAGGACTCTGGCTTCGGCTTCAGAGACAGGAATTCCCTTAGTGGGCTGAGTCTTCTCTAGGTTTCTATTTTATTTCTATGTTGGAACCTGATTGGGTGAAAAAGAGTGCAGTGTAGGATGTTGGCTGCTTAGCAGGGGAGGCTGTGCATTGGGGAGTTAGTTCTTAGTTGGGGCTTCGTGTGAGCAGTTAGAAAATAATTAGAGCAGCACTTGTCCTGTCCCACATCTGATTTTAGGTTCCCCTGGAGTCATTTCAGAGGATGTGGCCACGTGTCAGCCATCCAGTCCAGACAGTTTATTTCCAGTTGGTGGAACCCAGATAGCTAAATATCCATACTGCTTAATTCCAGGCTCTTAGTAGCCAAGAACCATTCATTCATTTGAACCACCATTTGAACAAGATGCTGGGGTTTGCTGAAAAGAGAGCTCACTGTCTAGCAAGAGATGGCACTGAATAGTCTCCATTTAAAAAAAAAAAAGCTTTTATTTTATGCATATGGGAGTTTTGCCTGTGGGTATGTTTTGACACCACATGTGCCTGGAGCCCCTAGAGGCCAGAAGAGGATGCTGGATTCTTTGGAACTGGAGCTACAGATGATAGTTAGCCACTATTTGGGTGCTGGGAGTCAAATCTGGGTTCCCTGGAAGAGCAGCCAGTGTTCTTGACCTCTGCACCACCTCTCCAGGGCCTGAATGGTTTTTAAGTGCATTAAGGAATCAGAGAGAGAGAGAAGCAGGTCTCCCTGGCTGGGTTGTTAGGGAAAGTCCCTTAGAAACAGTAGTATTTCAGTTTAACACCATAATGTGAATTAGGAGATGCTCAGGCAGTGTGGAGGAAGCAGTTAGGATTTGTTTTCCTGAGACAGGGTCTTATGTCAGTCAGGCTGGTCTTTCAGTTTCAGCCTCTCACATGAAGCAATAATGGGTATGTGCCACCATGCCAGGATAGGGACAGAACATTTACTTTAACTTTATTTAAAGAGTTATTTTATTTTATGTGTATGGTGTTTTTTTCTGTATGTGTGTCTGTGTACCACCTGTGTGCCTGGTTCCACAGAGGTCAGAAGAGGATATCAGATCCCCTGGATCAGATATTTATAAACCACCATGTGGGTGGGTGCTAGGAACTGAAGCCAGGTCCTCTGCAAGAGCAACAAGTGTTCTTAAGCACTAAGCCAACTCTATTTCCCTGAGGACAGAACATTTTAACCAGCTGTGATGGTGTGTATATGCTTGGCTCAGGGAGTGGCAGAATTAGAAGGTGTGATCCTGTGGAGTAGGTGTGTCACTGTGGGTGTTGGCTATCAGACCCTCATCCTAGCTGCCTGGAAGCAAGTATTCTGCTAGTGGCCCTCAGATGAAGATGTAGAACTCTCAGCTCCTCCTGTACCATTCTTGCCTGGATGCTGCCATGTTCCTGCCTTGATGATTATGGACTGAACCTCTGAACCTATTAGCAAGCCCCAATTAAATGTTGTCCTTATAAGAGTTGCCTTGGTCATGGTGTCTGTTCACAGCAGTAAACTCTAACTAAGACATCAGCTATATCAATCTATGCAAGAAATACAGTCAGGCAACTGCAGGAAGGAACAGGGAGTGGGAGTGTGCATGTGAAGTGATCCAAAGGGGTATGCAGGACAGGCCACAGGGTCTGACAGGCTATGAAAATAATAATGGGGTTACGGTTGTACAGCTCAGTGGAAGAACACCAGGTTCGCATGCCCAAGACCCAGGGTCTGGTCCCTAATGTTGCTAAAAAGAGAGATGGGGGATGGTGGAGAATAATGTGCCTTTTTCTCGATACTGCCTTAAGTGCCTTAGAAAGGGGGAAATGGCACATGAGGGTTCTCTTACAGCTGGCTGTGGCTTTGAGATGCAGGAAGACTTCAGTCAGAGCATCAGGTCTGTGACCTCAGCCTAATGAGCTTGGGGCTGCTCAAACCAATAGATCCTTGACAACTTTTACTGACTTGCTATCTGTCTCATTCTTTCTCACTTTCCCTCCATTCGGATCTGAGCCATGAGCAGAGGCAGGGTGATCTCTCAGAGTTAGAGGCCAGGTTGGTTTACAAAGCGAGTTCTAGGACAACCAGGGCTGTAACACAGAGAAACCCTGTCTCGAAAACCAAAGAAAACAAGAACAAAGACAACAAAACCGTTTTTGGTATGGCAATGACAGCTGTCCTTTCCCACTTAAGAACCACTGTCTTGTGAAGAGAGGACAAAGTTATGTTCAGCTGTGTCTCAAGCCCCTATAGCTGGCAAGCAGGGAGGTATAGAAATCTCACTGAAGATGTTACTGGAGGAGACTGGGCAGTGGTGACACACTTGGGAGGCAGAGGCAGGCAGATCTCTATGAGTTCAGGGCTAGCCTAGTCTATAGAGTAAGTGCCAGGACAGCTAAGGATACTCAAAGAAATACTAGCTTGAAAAACAAAAACCCCAAACAAACAAAAACAAAAAGAGATGTTACTGGAGGGGCTGGAAGATGACTTATCAGTTAAGGGCACTTGCTGTTCTTTCTGAGGACCTGGGTTCAGTTCCCAACACCCACATGTCACTAGGCCTACAACTGCTTTTAACTCCCAGCTCCAAGGGAATCTGTTCTCCAAGGGTGCACATGCACATATGCGCGCGTGCACACACACACACACACACACTTACACATAGATACTTCTTAAGCATATACATAAGTAAAAATTTAAAACTATTCTTGTTCCTCCTGGCTTTCTCAGACTCTGCTCCCAATGGTTACCTGCAGCCCTAAATAGAGTCTGGTAGAAAAGCTGAGATTTGAGTCCAAGTCCTTGGAGGCTGCCTATCTAGAACACCTCCTGCGGCTGAGGTGCCACTCTGGCCACCAGATGGCACCCGAGAGTCCCTGTTTTCTGCTGCAGGACCTGTAGTAACAGGAATTGACTGCAGAGAGAAGTTGCCTTAAAAGAGGCCTGATACTTAAAGAGACACTGCCACATAGCCTTGGGCTGGACCCTTAAATCTATAGAACAAGACTCTACCATGGCAAGCACCACTGTCTAGGGTCAGTGGCCTCTTTTTGCCTTTGCCTTCCTGGGTTTTGATTCCATCTCCTCGATGATTCTAAGTCGCTGCAAATGTTCCTGAGCCTGAGGGGACTGGGCCAGGCGGGAGGGTGGCGTCAGAGCTCTTGGCAGAGCAGGTTTGGAGCTGAGATGCATCTGCAGAACTCTGGCTGAAAGAGTGGAAAGCATAGCCAGCTTCCGGGCAGTGGGGACCACAGGAGGACAGAGGGCCGGCCTGTGAGCTCTGACCTCTGCTGGACTTGATTCTGCTGCCTTGGAGCTAAGGAGATTGGAGCCTTTGAATTTGATGTCTGTGTTATTGGGATTTGAGAATTCTTGTGTCTTCTTCAGGTGTCATCTTTCCAAATACTGATGGGGACTCAGAGGTAAGTAAATTGGGGTGGGGTGGGGGGGAGGACTCTAGGCTCCAAGGTGGAGTCTTCTTATTGACTGTAGGAAAAGTCTCAGTGCTGACCCTTGGGTAGTAAGGGCTGAACACTGTTACTTGAGGGTCACTTTTGAAGGTCTCCTCCTCAAATTGCTTTTGATTAGCCTCATCTAAGCCAGTGCTCGCCCATGTTGCTGACTCTTTCTTGTGTCTGGCTGTGTGGATAAGGCCTAGGAGATGTGTGTGTGGTGTATCCCTGCTGCTGTCTGTCCTTGGGAATTGTCCCGGCGTGAGGAAAGCATCAAGAGTGTTAATATAGTTCTCTGTCTACATCTTGTCAGGGGTACAGATCTTTACCATGACTCAAGCTGACAAAACATCCACAGGGAAATGAGATGGGGGGGGGGCTTGAAGGTAGTTTCTGTTGTCTGTAGATCTCACTGTCTTCTGGAAAAGCTAAGAGGGCAGAAAAGGGACAGGAAGGAAGAGAGTAAAGGACAGAGTCTTGGACCATGCCATCTCTCTGACAGGCAACTCACAGGAGGGGTGCTGGCCTGGGGAATTTTCTACTTAAATTATTTCAAATTTACATTTATTCATTTATTATAGGAGACACACACACACAGAGAGAGAGAGAGAGAGAGAGAGAGAGAGAGAGAGAGAGAAAGCGAGAAAGCATGACTGCCACAGGCTTGGTGGTGAGCACTGTACCCATTGAATTCCTCCATGACTCTGGGATTTTCTTCTTTCTAGACCTCAGAACTGAAGGTGAATTTTGAGAACAGTAAATGCTACTTTGCTCTGCCAAGGAAAAGGAAATGAGATAGGGAGTAAAAACAGGCTACCTGCCAGGCATGGTGACACACATGTCTCTAATCCTAGCGCTTCTCTGTGAGTTCAAGACCAGCCAGGCCTACATAGTGAGTTCTAGACCAGCCAGGCCTACAGAGTGAGACTGCCTCTATGTCAAATAACAAACAAAGGAAAAGCAAACAAAAAACCCAACCACACACATACAAGTACACACCAGGAAACAAAAAAAACCAGGCTACCCCAGGATCTCTGAGAAAGCCAAGTTTACAGTCTTTCAGGGCTAATAAGATATCTGGAGGTCATCTACCTGATTTACCTGGGTTCCACCTTCTGCATCTGTGAAAACTAAAGTTGGAAAAGCCCGAGCCTGGCCTTAGGCGGGTAAGCAGAGGGTTAGGGACCTGGCCTAACACTGTCATTGGATTTCTTTCCAGCTTGTCTGAGGGGTCATCTGACCTGTTGTAGTAGATGTGGTTTTCTGTGGGAAACAGTTCTCTTTTTGCTTACTTATTGGTGGCCCCTGGGACTTCTGGAATGACACTATCTTGCCTTTTCATGTAGCTCCAATTTCTCCTTCCCTGGGTTTATCACTTCTTTTATTTATTTGTTCCTTCCTAGGCCAGTGTACCACTTTAGGTCCAGACTTGATTCATTTTCAAGTGTCACCGTCAGCTGGCTAGCCAGTGGCTTAGCCTTTCTGTGCCTCCATTTCTTTGTCTGTGAAATGGAGCTAATACAGCACCTCTCTTGCTTGCTTACTGTGAGGATTAGGCCAGAAGAAGCTTATAAAGCATAAAGAACAGCACCTGGCCGTTAGACATCAATCAGTGTTAACTATTATTAATTTTGATGACTCTATGCATTTTAAAATATTTTTATTTTTATTTTACGAGTGTTTTGCCTGCATGTATATCTGTGCATTGTGTATATGTCTAGTGCTTGCAGAGGCCAGAGGGTGTCAGATTCCCTGGAAACCAAAGTTGCAGATGGTTTGAGTTGGCATGTGGATGCTAGAAATCAAACCTGGATCTTTTGTAAAAGCACCATCTCTCCAACCCATCATATGCATTTTATGAGTGTATTCTTATGTATTATATCCTAACTGCAGTTTCTTCTCCTCAGCTTTTTTTGGGGGGGTGGAGGGGTGGACAGGATTTGAACTCCTGCCTCAGCCCTCAGAGTGGCCGGAATCACAAGTGTGCATACACTGCTACCCCTGGCTTAACATGCATTTTTGAATGATAGTCAGCCGAGCCTTTGGCAAATACCCGGTAGGTATGAGGTCACATTGCTGTAACAATGCTTTTTGGAAGATTACATACACTGATGCTTCCTTCTTGGCCCCAGCAAGAGAGACACTTTCATTTGTTTTGTTAGCAGTGGCCCCTGGGTGATCAGAGACTTTTGGGTCCTTCCTGTGGTGCACAGCAAAGCTGTGTTGCTAACAGGAGAAAGGATGAAGAGTGGAGATATAAAGGTAACATTACTGATTTTGCCTCTTGGCCAGGTAGTTGGTAGATGTGCGGGCTGGTTGTTAGAGAGGCAGTGAATAGTACACCCCCCGAGAATAACGGGGAGCTGTGCTGGTCTTCAGACCGGGGTAGATCTCACTTCCACTGAGCCCCTTAACTCAAGGCTGTGTGACTAACCTCAAATCCTGTGATGAGGGAGGAGCAGGCAGGTAACCATGGAGATGGGGATGGGGGCAGGATAAGCTGAGTGCACAGGTTAGGGATTGAGGAGTGTTGGCCCTTAGGACTCGACAGAGAATGCTTACTTGGGGCTTGGCAGAAGTGGTGTATCCAATGTTGATCAGTGCCTTGGATCTTTCCACCCATCTGTACATCCAGGCACTTAGCTAAATGTGTGTGTGTGTGGGGGGGGGTCTGTCACAAGGATACCTCCCTGATGCTCGGACAAATTGGGGCTGATAGCTGGGGTAGAGAGTAGTTTAGGATAGCAGGCCTTGGGCAAACTACAGAGGAGGATGCCTCTTTAACTTCTTGGTTCCTGGAGTGTGTGGGTTAGGATCTATTCAGCCCTCAGTGTCCTTTAATCTAACTGGAGGCTTTTGTTAGTCTCAAGTCACCCAGGTGCTCTAAGACCCACCCACTTATCTCTGTAAACAAGGTTAGAATTAGTCTGTGTGATGAGATTCTTTAAGTAACTACCCTTTCCCAAGACAGCAGGTCAGAAGTGGTGTTGTGTGACAAAACTTTTCCTGGGAGACACAACAATGCATGTCTACTCACCCCAGACAGGAACCCAACGGCAGAGCAAAGTACAGATACTATCAAAATCCAACTTGGTGATCCAATAGGTTTTACTGGGGGTTATTTACAGGAGCAGAAATGACTCAAAGACCGCTTCATCACAAAGGCCCACCTCAGCAGGGCTGACAGCTCACAAAGCTGGGAAACCTGGAGCACACTGCACAGCCTTCAGGGAGCTCAAAAGGTGGGAGTGGCCTTTCCAAATGACTCTGGTCTAAACCTCTTTTAGCAGATCGCTGGCTTCTGCTTCTTCTAGCTGGACTGGTCTGAGTCTTCCTAGCAGTTTATCTTCCTTTTGTCTGAGGGGAACTCTCAGCTCTTGTTGCTTACTCTGGCAAGGAGGGGCCTAATTAATCTTGTCTGTTTCTGGAACTTCCTGAAACTGTTGTAAAGTTGTTTACCTTCCTGCTGAAGGAGCTTCCCAGTAGGAGAGAATGTTTCAGTTTTGGGGGAAACTGTTACACAACAGGTGGGCAGATGGTTATGGAACAAAACTATAAGGGCTTCCTAGCAGATGGTCTTGCATTCATGGACCAGCAAAGATTTCCAGGGACTTTCAGATACTTGGATTATCAGTCAGCTGACAGTGAGGTGGCATGCATAGGTTCCCTGCCCACAGTATGTGGTTGGGTCACTGAGCTTTGCCTTAGTTTTCTCATCCAGAAAATACACAAAACGGAGCTAAGAGCTGTGCTTGGTAACACACAAGCTAGTCTTAGCTTTTGAAATCTCAAGGTTAGCCCCCCTTCACACTCCTCCTCTAATAAGACCATAGTCTCTAATCCTTCCCAAACAGTTCTACTGACCAAGGACCAAGTGTTCAAATATATGAGCCTGTGGCGGCCATACTCATTCAAACCACCACGTTGTCTCAAAAGGTAAAGGGAGCTGGAGATACAGAATTGTGGTAGAGTGCATGAGTGTGGTCCTGGGTTCAATTCCTAGCACTGCATAAAGGAAGTGTGTGTGTACGTGTGTGTGTGCGGGAAATGGAGGCTAAGAAAGGAAAAAAATGGAAGTAACAGTGATGTTCATTGAGAGATCATCCTTGTGAAAAAAAAAAAAAACCCTCTTAAGATCTAAGCCACAAACACCAAGTATTCAGTGTCCAGTATTAGCACTATGGCTTGCAAGATTGTCTCTGTACACTACACTGTGTTGTGGAGGGAACAGTCCTCGGCGAGATTGGACAGAATGTGAAATAGCTATCACAACTACATGGAGAGCAAGCAACTGCAATATTTTAGAAAAAAAATGCTGAAAATAGCTTGCTCAAGCCTTTGTAGATAAAAATGTGAAATGTATGCAAATGTATGTGACTCACATAGAAACATATATCCATGGCCTCCTCAGAGTCAGCACTGGATGTGGAGATGTGGGGCTGTGGCCTGCAGGAAAATCCCTGTGGCCACATGGGATCATGTGGTGTATTGTAGGAGGGGTCAGTGCTGCAGCCTTCCAGGGTTTGTAGCTGATAGCTGTACCCAGGCATGTTTTCCCTTTCTCTTGGGTTCTATGCCTTCAGAAAGTGCTGTGCAAGAATAAGTCACGCCCTTGTCCTTTCTCTGTTTGCTTCCTCAGAGAGCTTGCTTGCTCCCTCTCCCACCCGGAACTCTATTTCTGGATAGTCTGACTGGAGATGCACAGCCCCCTCCCTTGCCATGCTCCAGGTGTTGGCTAGGCCCTCTCAATTTTATATGCCAGTCAGGGGCGGTGGGGAGGGTAACAGCTGAGCAGGAAGGGCCAGCAAGCCACAGAACCAGAAGCTTGAGTTAGGACTGGGGTCATGAGAGCTAAAGGGGTGCAGGAAGGCCTCTATCTGCTGCAGCCACTGTGGGGGCTTCCACACACAGGAGCATCTACCCTTCAGCCTCCCAGATGCTCTCTCCTGTGTATCAGTGGTCCCTAGCTTTTCTTGAGCATCTATAGAGGCCAGTGTCCAGACAGCTGGGCAGTTTACAAGGCTGGGTACAAATTTCCTTATAGGTGAGGGTCTACTTCTACCCCTCAAAACTGTCTGTGCTTGTTTGGGATAAGGAGGAACCCCTGTGGGTACTAACAACACTGCCCTCCTTAGAGGTAATAGGGGAGCTTAACTCTTTGTAAACCACTGTATGGCTGGAGCCCCAAAAGGGCTTAAGCTGTCTGGAGATGGGATGGGATGGGATGGGAAGTGATCCATTATTAGAAATGCCACTATACTAGTATTTGAAAGGTCTAACTCAGGTCTTCCTTGGTGGGCTTGATTGCCTTCTTCCCTGGGAATTCAGGAAACAGGCTGCAGCCTCTGCTGCCTGGACCACCCTAGCCAACTCCTTTTAGTCCAGTTCTGTCTCCAAGTCACTTGGTCCAAGGAGGTTGGGAAAGTTGCCATAGGTCCCATGTCGTCACCCCCCCCCCCCCCCCAAGCCTTCAGTGCTCTTGAGGTCACTGTTTAGAATTTTGTTTCTTTTGTTCTCAGAGGCATCTGACCCCCATCTTCCTTCGACTCCTATGTGATTGTGTATAGAGGCTAGGGATTGCCAGAGGGCTCCTGGAGGAATTGGGAGAGTCCAACTGGGGATTCTGTACCCCTACTTGTTTCTCTGTCTTAAAGGGACACATGTAAGAGATAGGTCCTTTCTCTGATGCCAGTGGATGACACTGACCCCAGTGGTCCCGCCTTACTTCAACTGCCCACCCTTGGTGTGTGTGTGTGTGTGGGGAACTGATGCATTGTAAGATCGAGGATAGATGGGGTGCTTTAAGGTTTGGTAGGAAAACAATCCCTGGGTGGCCCAGCCTCTCAGCGGGGCGCAGGACGTTAACCCAGTCCACTGTGCTGCCCTTGCTTGTCTAGGGGTGGGGCCTGGCAACTGCACCAGCCCCGAAATCGTGCTTAGAGATCCTGGGGTGGCAGGTGATGTCACCCCTGCCGGTCCATAGGTTTCCCTAGTCTGCGGGTTGCCAGAATTTATGCTCAGCCCAACCCGGGGAGGAGGGGAGCCTCTGGCCCTGCGCCGCCTCCCGGAGACCCCGCGGGAACTCTGTGCGCCGGCTGGAGGCCGTCGGTGGGGCTGCGGGCTGCTCTCAAACCCCACCGGTCCGCTGCGGCTGGGGGTGGGCGCGCTGAGCCTCGCGCGGATTGGCTGCCGCCTCCGCCCCCCGCCCCGAGCGCCGTGCAGCCCCGGGGAAGTTGCTAGTTGGCGCGCGGGCTGCGGGGCCGCGGCTCCCCGATCCGCAGCGGGTTTGCCGAGCCTGCCACGGCTGTGCACTGAGCTACCGGGGGCGCTCCTCTGTCCTCACCTTGGAAGCTCCGGCTTGCTCCTCCCTACTACCTGTTTCCCTGGCTCTCCCGCCTCCACCCTGAGCTCTGCAACTTCGACCTCCGAGTCTGGCCGCCCCTCCCGGCACCCCGCCCGCCGGCGCCCTCCCTCCTTTGTTGTGCGATGAGGGTCGGGTTTCCCATCTGACCAAGGAGCCTCTGCCGCGCGGAGCCGCAGGCATGGAGCCGCTTAGCCACCGGGGCCTGCCGCGCCTCTCTTGGATCGACACCCTCTACAGCAGTACGTGTGCCTATGGGTCACTGGGCGGGGGACGGGGGTGTAAAGGGACACCCTGCACCCTCCGAGGAGCCCTGTTGCCCTCGGGGTCCCAGGTGCACCCGGGCACCGGCGAGTGTTAGCGGCCATGGTCCGCCAGGTGTGCAGCCAGCCAGGAGGAGGAGGATCGGTATGGAGTCCTCAAAACATATTGGGGGTTGGAGGGGTGGGGTGGGTGCTTGAACAGACTGGGGCTGGGGGAATTGTGTCACCCCTCCCACCTGTTGTGTAACCCAGCACTCTAGCGCTCCGCGAGTGGGAAGCGTCCTTTTTAGGACTCTACCTTGGCCTTCAGAATTGGCAGCTTTTCTCCTCACATTGAAGCAGGAAGGCCATTTTGGGACAAGTCTTTGGCTCTTTCTAGTTTACTACCCCAGGGGCATTCCGGTGTGTGATTCGGGTTGATGATGGGATCAGGTTAGAAGAGAGACTGTAGGTACGGATCTCTATGGGGGCCATTTGGATGAAACACCCAACCTTCTAGCTCAGCAGTCTTTCTTGCCAGCCTCATCACCACCCCCGTTCTCATCACTACCACCACCATCCCCAAGAAAAGCAAATGAAGAGGGGGAAAAAAAAAAAACCTCCGGTACTCCACCCCCTCGCTCCCAAATCAGCCATGATCATGTGATTGCTCTTGTACTGCCTGGGGGATGTGTAGTTGATCACTGGGACTTACTCAGATGAGAATCATGTCCACCCTCCCTCCATGTATTAGGTGGCATTGCCCATGCCGACTTCCCCGCCTCCTCTTTAACTCATTGGCATTCTGTGGTGTCCGGAGATGGTCCTGGTGGCCTCCAGGAAAGACAGTGGATTTGCTCTTACCTATGGAAATGCTGGGAACCCTCCCACTCTCTTTTAGCACACCCTAGCCCTGAGGCAGGTACAGCTAGGTGGTGACTCTGAACATTAGAAGCATGAAAACAAGGACATTTTGAAGGGTCAACCTGGCTTCAGTTCCTTCTTAACAGTCACATTCCGGGGGTGAGAGGAGATGATGTCTGGAGCCTGGAGGGCTTGCCTGGGAGTCTCTGCATTACCCAACACCCAGGCTCTGCCCTCTGCTTCCCTTTGGGCCTGTACTTCTCATATCTTCTACCCAGCCTCTTATCCCAGTTTCCTACCCCTCCTCCTCCAGGAGCTCTCCTTGTGATGATGGTTCATTCTGCTTTGGGTTTTCAACATCAAAGAGGCAAATCTGGTTCCCCTGGGTGTCCATCCTGGCCAAACCCAGCCAGTCCATCTGCTCTTTTCCAGTAGAGGCCAGCACGCTTGGGTGAAGGTCAAGACTCACAGCTGTGGTGTGTCTGTGTACACGTGTCTGTGCAATGGGGACACACATCTGTTAAGAGGCCTGATGCAGATCAGCTCCTGACTCACAGGACGGATTAGTGACCTCTGCTTAGCTGTGCTCTTGCAAATCACAGTCATAACAGCGCCTCATATTCATCTGCAGTTTGTGCTCTTGGATATTTCTGGCTCTCTGCGAAACCCATTCCTGCTTTCCTTATTCCCAAAGCATAGCATTCTATGGAAAGCAATTTGTGGCTTTCTATTACTAAAGATAATTCTTTAACCTGGTCATCCAAGTCCCCAGCCCCACCCTGGAGTTGAAGCAAAATTGCCTTGAGAATTCCTGACTAGAGGAAGGTCAAGGGAAGGGAATTAGGCCATGGGCCTCTTTGGGGGTGCTCTATAAACCAGTCCTCACTTTGACAGCGTGGCATCTGAGCTGTCTAACCTATTGTAAGTCTGGGGGCATCTGGAGCTGAGGTGGTGGGGAGGGGCACTAACTTGGCATAGTGCTTGGAGTTCTTGCCTCACTTCTGGAATGACTTATTTGGGAGTCTGTAACAGAAGGCTTCCTGGGGAGGTTTTATGTATGCCATCATATTTGGGCTGTTAGCCATCAAGTTTTCTTTTTGACAAGATCCTAAGTTAAACAAATACCCAGGCTGTCATTTGCCTGGCAGCATGGTTCTGTGGTTCCTAGGGGCAGTTCCTCTGCCTCTGTGGGAGCCTTTTGCTTACCAAGCTTGCAGGTCCCCACAAGTGCTAGATGGGGTATGCATGGTGGCCAGTGTTGACCCCCTAGAGACGTGAAGTGATTCAGTTGTAGAGACTCAGTGTGAGTGACACTTCTGTAAGAGTACTCATAGCTCTTCCAGGTTGCTGAGAGTTTGCCAGGTACTATGCCAGGTACTTTCTACCTCATATGTCCAAACTTTACAACTCTTACAGACCAGGAAAGGGAGGTTGAGTAAACTTAAATAATTTAGTCAAAATCACATAGCTAATAAAGGACGGGGAATTCATATCATACTCTGGCCAATGAGGAGGACTTGAGTGTCTCCCAGTATGTCTGAGCTTACTCAAGGCCCTGTCTTATCATGCAGTGAGCAATACCTAGCTATTCAGAACTCTCTTCAGTTGTTGCCCTAAAATGATCCAGCAGGGTAAATGGTTTTGATAACATTGACACTATAGCATTCTGTGTCTCTGTAGGACCTTGGCCCTTGTTTTGTAGTTCATGCCAGATTGGCTGAGGCTCACTCTAAACCTACTGGCTCTCTACTCTTGTCAGACTGACCACCAACCTCTTCCTCTTGACTTCTTGTCATCGGAGTCCTTAGTCTCTTCTTTCTGGTGTCTGCAGCTGTGCCAGAAGGTATGTGCTAATGGCAGAATATGTTGATGGTCTTAGTAGTGGTAAATCCGCTCTGCTTGTAGTGGAGTCCTGAAAGGCTAGGTCATGGAGGTTTGTCAGGCACAAGAAGTGGTTGATCCCAGCTGCCCTCGTGATCTGAAACTGATTGGGGCAGGGTTCTTGGCCGTGATAACCTGAAGTTGTAGCTGAGGGTGCAGCCACCTCAGCTCCTGCCTCTTGACCATTCGTTGTTCATGTAGATATAATAATGGATATAAAAGTTCTTCCTCAATGCTTTGTCTTGACTCTTCCCCCATGGCTGGTATGCGTTCTCTCTGTGGGCTTGTTTTCTTTCTCACAATTCCTTTATGTCTTTTCATCAGTCACCCTTTCTGCTAAGCACTTCTGCCCTCTCTACCGTACCATGGAGGAGGTCTGGACTAAATTAAGTTCTGTGAAGTAACACAAACACAAGGACACTCTGAAACTCTGCCTGTCCCTCCCAAGTAGAGACAGCCCTCCAAGCAGGTCTGGGCTAAGACACACATGTACACCAGGCAGGCTCATCATTTAGCTCCTCTTCAGATGGGAAATCTTTAAGTATGTGCTCTAGGTTGGTTTAAAAGGGAGGCACAAGGGGTATGTTTCAGGTCTCTTCCTTTGCCATTTTGACCTCCTTTATTCCAAGCAATACAGTACAGATCTTAAACATGCCTACCCTACTGAGCCAAGCAAAACCCTATGCTTTCCTGGGTTCTGTAGAAGGCGGAACATGGCCATCTGTAGTTACAAGACACCCACCTTGTGGAATCAATGTCTGTTACTCCAGTAGCATTCAAAGACTGTCTGTTGTGATATTCTTTTGCCCTGTATAAACTCAGCCTGTATGCCAAGGGCTGTGAGGATAAGGAACCCATTTCCAGATCACTCTGAGTCTGTCTCAGTGTCTCATCCTACTTCTAGCACTGAGAGTAGAGTAGCTCCCATAGCCTGGCTCCATCAGACGGCCCCGTATGTCCCAGCCAACACCTGCAGATGTGTGTTCTCTTCTGCTGAATGTTAACTCGTTTTTCTCAACAGCACCAGTCCATAATTGTCATGGCACTTGGAGTCTCAGAGGTAGGACTGACAGAATAATTAGGTCATCTGTTCAATAAAACTTTTTTTGTTATGACCATTGCTGCTGTTATTTGGAAAAAGGAAGGAATGATAGGAACATTAGCAGAGAATTGGCTAGAAGAAATCCATTCTGCCTTTGTCCTGGGTCAGGGTGGAATGCTTAGGCTGTTCTGAGTTATGATGTATATCTTGGCATGATTCTGTACCTTCCTTGTGCCCACTCTACTGTAAAGTAGTATCTCTCAGGGGTGTTGTATGGATCAGTTAGTTAGTGTCTACTAACATCTTTGAGGATAAGGTACACCGTTGAACTGCCTGTCTCATCACAGTCTCATTATTGAACAGGTTCTGTGAGAGCCTTACATCTGGTGAACTTGCCAATAGCAACAGAGTACTGTGCAAATGTTCTGACAGCTATACCCACAGCGTTTTAGGGACTACCTAGCTAGTAGCTCATGTATAAACCCTCAGTAGTTTTTGGTGGTGTGCATCTGAGAGGGAGTTGATATTTTTTCCCCTGTGTTTTTTGGCTCCTTTAACTTCTGACTCCACCAGAAATCCCAGAAACACAATTATCTGGCCCATTCATGAGTTTCCTGACATGTGTGTTTGGTAATTGTAGTAGTGTGTAGTGAATTTTGAGACCCCCAGGGGAGTCCTATGCTTTGCCAGGACTGTGATTGGAAGGCTTCTTCTCTGCTGTTTGTGTTGCAGCTGTTTGACTCAGCTTGAGTCTTTTGGGGGAAATCTGGAGCTAGGCTTCACATGACTCCATAACTGATTTCTTTCACCTCAGATGAGGTTTTGGCTATGGTGGGCTAAGATGGTATGTGTGGCTATGGCCCACTGTGTTTTTTCAGGGACTTAGCACTCTTCTCTGAGGGTTGCCTGGATCTCTGAGAGAAGCATGCAAGCCTGTCTGCCTCCAGGGCTGTCAAAGGGAATATAAAGTCTCACCTGTCTGAGGCTGGCCTTGAACTCTTAACCCTCCTCCCCCCAACACTTGGGATTACAGGCTTTATACAGTGCTGGAGATGTAAATCAGGGTTTCATGCATACTGTACAAGGACTCTACTAAATAAGCTGTATCTCAAGCTTTTCTAGGCTGTTTTGTTGTGTAATTTAGCCTGCCTCAACCTTGTATTTCTTAGGGTAAGATTTAATCAGTTGGAGCCTTGAAGACCCATGGTCTGTAGCAGGAGTCTTATGTTGGTTTTGAATCTTGGGCAAAACCTTCTTTAGATTCTGTAAGGAGGGAGGACAAAAGAAACCAGGGCAATGGGCTATCTATATAATACCCGTTTGGAAGCTGATGACAGATGCTAGATCCTGCTCCTGTGACCTCCAGGGCATTTGGAAAGAGCCCTTTGAGGTGGTTCCTCAAATGGTGCCATGACTTTTTGTGGATGGGGCAACCAGTTGTCTGGTCCCTAGATTCAGATCTGCTTTAGTCTCCCTCAGTTTCCTGTCTCTGTGCTTTATTGCTGTCTTCTCTTCTTACTCCTCCATCACACCAGAGCAAGAGATGAATCTGGCTTTATGGGTTGTTTAGAAAACATCAGGGTTACCTGGCCTTTGGAGATGAGGCTAGCTGGGGTCAGTTCCTTAGTGACCTAGTTGGTCAAATCCAATCCCCTCTTCCTTGTCTCTGCCCTCACTCACATGACTTTATGTCCCTTTAGACCACACGACAAGTCATTTTGCCTAAAGTGAGCAAGGTCTGCAGAAGGGGTTGGGTACCTAGGGGAGCCTAGGATTAATGAGGGACCCGTGGGTTTGCTTGGGGCTTCTGGGGAAGGATGTGGCTGTAATTGTTTTCATGGGATTGAAAGGCTGATCCTGTTAGTATGCTGGGCTAACCTCTTCCTCCTGGGCATTGTCTCCCAGGCAGCAGTAAGAGTTTAATGGATCGAGATTACACAGCATAAAGATGCTGTGTAATTAAGCTTAGTTGCCTCCCTGTCTGGAGGACATCAGCACACAGCATCAATTGGTTTCTTCCTTTGTGGTTACCTTGGATATTGTTGGCTCTCCTTAGCAGTTTTCTTCTCCCTCCCTCTCTCATTGGTCTCTCCCTTGAGGGCATAATTTTAAGAAAAAAGGCCCCTTTATGAAGTTCGTATGTTAGAGTGGCAGTGTGTCCTGTGATGGCACCTAGTGTAGGCCTCTTTAGGAAAGAATGGAATTCTGAAGAGAAACCTCATCCTTGGATTCTCAACTTAAATTTTCCAATAAAAAATAATCCGTTAGTCTTACTGGACTAGGGGAAATTATGTTTTTCCATCTGAGAAAAATCTTTCTCCCAATTTTTAAAAAATTTGTTTGTTACTGAAGATATGTGTGCATTGTGAGTGTATATGCTTGCATATGGAAGTTAAAAGACAACTTTACGGGGCCAGTTCTCTCTTACCATATTCCGTACAGATTCTGGGGGATTGACTTGGGCTGGCAAGCTTGTTCAGCAAGCGCTTTTACCTAATGAACCATCTTGTTAGCCTTCTGTTTTCTTTAGAAACATTGAATGTGGGAGCTGGTGATGTAGCTCACTGGGTAAAGTGCTTGCCTGGGATTCACAAAGGCCTGGGATAAAGCCAAAGCACCCCACAAAGCTTGAGTGTGGTGACACCCTGGAGGACTGAAAGTTAAGGTTAGCTGTCCAGGGAGCTTGGGTTACATGAAACTTACCTTAGAATAGATGCCTGTAAACCTAGCAGCTGAAGACTGAAGCATGGTTTTTGAGGCCAGCCTGGGCTGCATAGTGAGTTCCAGGATAGCCTGGAATAGTGAGTGGAATCCAAAGAAAAAAGTAAAGAAAATGTACAATTAGCCCTACTATGTGCCAGGATATCTTAGACATTTTCTGTGGATGATATATAAAACCCCCAGATACTTGTTTATCATTTCCTGATAGAGATTAGAACACAGAGGATCTGAGAGATTTAGCTTGTGTTTGACCAGATCTCAGTTCTCTGACTCCAACGACCACTCGATTCCTACAGAATATCAATATCACAGTGCTGTCCAGTACCTGCTGTGTGCCAGCCCTGGCAAAGGAGTGTCACATGTCACCACCCTCTTCTAAGCCTCCACTTGTGCGAAGGTGGAGTTCCTCTGTGTGACAGGGAAAAAACTAGAGGTTAGGGATTAGTTGGAGGCTGGCAAGCTAGAGGAGGCCCTGTGTGTGGAACATCAGGTTAGCCTGACCCTAAAAACGCGCTCCACTTTTTACACTCGTCCCTTTCACAGTGGGGATGTGAGGGTCCAGGAGCTGCTCTTTCACTGAACTGCATAGATCTTGTTGTCTCTGGTCAGTATGACAACTGATATCCTGGATGACCTGGAACTTGCTCTGTAGAGCAGGCTGACCTCGAACTCAGAGATCCCCCTGTCTCTGCCTCCCAAGTGCTGGGATTCAAGGTATGTGCCCTACTGCTGGGCTCCAGCCCTTTTTTATTCTTTATTTTGAGCCAGTCTCTTTGATAAGGCTGACTTTAAACCTTTGATCTTCCTGCCTCAGCTTCCCAGATAGCTGGGCTTATAGGCAGGCACTACCAAGGCTGAGTCTTCCATGGTGTGAGTGGCTCATCTTCTAAGGATCCTTTCTGTGCCTTACCAACTGGCTGCCTTTTCCTAGGGATACTCCCCCTCCCCCGGATTTTTGGAACCCATATCCCTGCATGACCCCATTTTGGGGGTTATTGGCAAGCAATGATACTTGGTAATGAGAGGGGGAAGCAGGAGAGGGAGGGAGACTGACAGGCCGTGAATCTAGGCTTTGGAGGTGGGGCTGGGGTGTACTTAATTCCTTGTTTTCAGAGCACTTGGGGATAGGGGTAAAGAAGTGGGAACTGGAAGAGAGGACTTGGCAGATCCACAGTGTACTGGCCATGCTCTTGGACCTTTTAAAATTCACCTCCACAGTCCCAGAAGGAGAATAAAGAGCCCTCAGCCATAAATCAGGCCACTGAGTACCAAGGTTCTTTGCCCAGGCCCTGAGCCTGTTGGGTGGAGATCTGGCTGATGTCTAAATTTATCGGGTGTAGCATGTTAATTAGGGGCAATGTGACTCAGGTGTAGTAGCCTCTAGCCCCACTTTCTACATCTATGGAGGTCTCCAAGCCCAGGGAGCACCTTACTGAGATGGTGGGACTCAGGGAAAGACTGAGCCTAGTGACTCAGACCTTTGTATACCCACCTTTGGCTAGGGCCAAAAAGGCCGGAATAAGAACGAAGGCCTTATTGCACAAAGAGTTTGTGTGTGGTGAGCAGAGAGAAGAAAGGCTGAGCAGGGATCAAAGGAGGAAGGCAGAATCGCACCGCCCTCCTCCCCACCCCCATGCACATGGGTTAGGGAAAGCTTTCCAGTTCAGTCTCTTACTCCCCCTTGGTGCTCAAAATTTCAAGGACAGCTCACATCCTGTATTGACTCAGCAGTGTTTTTTTTTAGGAGCTTCTGCTTGCTGGGGTACAGGGATATAGGGACGCCTGAATCTCAGGCACATATTTTTCTATGGGGACACATACAGAATTCCAGTTGCTGCTAGGGTCTTATTCTTCCCTCCTGACTCCTCTTCTTCACCACTCTGCAGCAGCTCCTTCCTGGGGTCCTGTTCTGTTCCTGCCTCCTATCCCCCCCCCCGCCACCCCCCACCCCCCCACCCCGATTTCAGAATGTAGCCAGTGCAGAGGCTCAGCCTTGCTGAGGTTGCTGTCCACCCCTCAACCACCCAGAGCTATCTTTTGCTCTTCCTGCCCTTTCCAGCCACCCTCTTCATATTCTTCCAAGGGAGCAGTGTCTCTCTGGGAAGACCCCACTATACGGCTGCCAAAGTGATTCGAGGTCAGGAGAGCAGTTCCTAGTGATAGAGTCCCATTCCTCCAAAATACACCCTCCCTCTGGTGAGTCTCCACGGTTGCTCTGTGAAGTGGAAACAGTGATTCAAGGGAGCAAAAGCAGGGTTGGGGAATACCCATGGATTTAGTATCCTGTGGCATTATGTGTTCATTATGTGTCATAAGAGAAGAGCCAGGGAATTATGGGAGGTCTAGGATGTAGCATTAAAAGGAATTTGCTCATGGGTGGCCTGACCGAAAAAGTCAACTCTATATACCTTTGTGAATTTTCTTTTTTTTAAGTGTATTTAAGGGATGAATGGTTTAAAAATAAAAATATTTTTTATTTACATCTGTGTGTATGTGTGTGTGTTGTATGTGAGGGTGCATATGTACCATAATGTGAGGGTAGGGGTGGGGGGAGGTGTTGGTCAGGTCATAAGGTCAGAATGACCTTGCCGTTTGTCCTCACCCTCTACCCTGTTTGAAGCAGGGTCCTTCCTGGTTGTCTCTGTGCTCCGTACTCCAGGCTAGCAGGCCCCAGGGCTTCCAAGGGATTCTTCTGTGCCCTCCCCCTACACACACTGTGTGCTGGAATTACAAGTCAGCCACTGTGTCTGACTTTGAAATGGGTTCCAGAGGTCTGAACCCACATCACTGGGTTTGCAGGGCAAGTACTTTTCCCAGCCGAGCTATCTTCCTGACCCTCTTACCATTCTTTTTAGTGACTTGCCAACTCTGTGGACTCTAAAGCCATTACATAAAGTATCCGTTCTCTGTGTGAGCCAGTGCATTACACAAACTGAAAAAAAATTTCACAGAACTGTTCATATTCCATCACTGTCCCTCCTCTAGCAAATTCACAGTGAATTCATATTTTTATACCCTCCTGTTCTTTTCCATTCCACCCCATTTAAATAAAGAACAGAAGTGTTGGTCATGATCTGCAGTGTTTAAAACAAAATAATGGCGCTGATATTAAAGGACTCTCCTTAGCTGGGGAGCAATAACTCAGCCGACTGCTGTCATTAATGTACTGCTGCTGTGGTTTTTGCCACGTTCACTCTGGTATTACAGACTTAATGTTTTTCTTCCACTTGATTTATTGTTTTAAGATATGACTTACTTAGGGAACAAATGAGAAATACCACACTTGCAATAAGTAAAAGGTTACCTTACAAATAAACATACTGAAAACTAAGTGGAGTTATTGGTGCTGGGTGCACATTGTTGCTCTTGGGAGGTTCTAATTTTGGGCCTTTTTACTTCGCTGATGAGAAGGAGACAGAGGATAGAGACCTTAAAGACATGATGGTTCCAGTTGGGGTCTTTTCTCCTTACAAATATGGAAGATTAATTTTCTTAACGTGTGACTGGGCTTAACTGTGCACCGTGACCAGCAAGAGGATGCTATTCAAACAACCCTCTGCATTGACTCCTACTTCCGTCTAACCCCCAGTGTTTCCTGAAGCCAGAACAGGGAGAAAAAGAGATGCTTTGCCTAGGACCAAATGCATGGAGTAGCATCTCACACTCCCATTGTGCAATGGAACCTCCCAGGGACCATTTGAGTTCTATTCAGTAGGTCTTGGATGAGACCAGAGGCTCTGCATTCTGACAGGTGCCACTGCTGTGCTACTGCTGGTTCAAGGAACATAGTTTAGGTAAGAGTACCCAGAATCCTTTATGCCCATTCAGAGAGGGCTGACTGGATTCTGAGCCAAGTCGGACCCTTTCTGTTCCTCTAGAGCAGTGGTTCTCAACCTTCCTAATGCTGTGACCCTTTTATATGGTTTCTCATGTTGTGGTGACCCCCGACCATAAAATTATTCCATTGCTACTTTATAGCCGTAATTTTGCTACTGTTAAGAGTTGTAATGTAAATATCTGATATGCAGGATATCTTATATTTGACCCCCTAAACAGGTAGAGACCTACAAGTTAAGAACAATCACTTTAGATTCTAGACAAGTAAAAATAATCCTTGGATTGGCATGGTGGCATACACCTGTAATACTAGCCTAGGTAGGGGGATTGGAATGAGTTTAAGGTTAGTTTGGGTTACATAGTGAGTACCAGTTGGGGTTGCATAGTGAGACCCTGTCTTAAAAGTCCCCCCCCCCAAAATAGACTCGAGCTAGCATTCTCCTACTCAAGGTCTCTTTTATTCCTCACAGTGTAGTTTTATGCTACCGCCTTTGCTCTAGGACCAGCTGCGCGCTGCCAGCCCTCGAGGGCTTCCCTTTTGCTCTACCTGCTTTTGCTCTGGGGAGTTGGGCCGCACTACCAGCTCCCACCTGGCTTCCCTTGAATCCTTGGATGAAAGACACACACTCACTTTGTTCCTTTATAACTTGCTTCCTTGGCACAATTGCTGGGTGCTGATATCTCCCACCTGGAAAAGCGTGCCCCTACCAGTTTATTATCTCCATCTCTCCACCTGCCCTAAACTTCAGTGGCTAGTCTCACCTAGCACCTGTCAAACATCCCTGGCCACCCGCCTGTAGTAGTGACCTCATGTGGTTGCTGTGTCCTTCTCCCTTCAAAGCATGGCAGAAACGCCCTCTCTTTTTTTCTTGTGTCTCCTTTACCTCCTGGGACCCAGAAGTCCCACCTGTACCTTTTGCCCAGCAATTGGCCCCTGGCTCCCCCCACCCCCCACCCCCCCCGACAGGGTTTCTCTGTGTAGCCCTGGCTGTCCTGGAACTCACTCTGTAGACCAGGCTGGCCTCGAACTCAGAAATCCGCCTGTCTCTGCCTCCCGAGTGCTGGGATTAAAGGCGTGCGCCACCACTGCCCGGCGGCCCCTGGCTTTTTTTACTGACAAATCAAGAACCACTTGGAGAAGAGGACCTTAGCATCAGAACCACCCCCTTCATGGTGAGGCAGAGCACATGGTAAGAGAATATGGCAGGGAGAAGCTGAAATGAGATACATCCCTGGTGGCCTACCTCCTGCTTTTTACCATCTCCCAAAAGCCATCAAGTTAAGAGCCCATCAGTGGATTAGTCTGCTTTTGAATTTAGAGCCCTCATGGCCCATTCACCTCCCAGAAGCCTGTCAACCAGCAACCAAGCAAGCCTTCATTCAATACATGAGTCTGAGAGACACTTCAGTCTACGGAAGGTTGTTGCCCCTGTTTTAAGGGTGAAAGGGGACCTGGCACTGTAATTAGTCACTGCTGGTGACTTCTGCCTTGGGGCACCCTCTGTAGGGGGAACGCGGGGTCTCCCTTCTTTCTGAGTGGCAACCGTGTAGGCATCTGGTCTTTATGAGTGTCTCTGTCTAGACATAAACCCGCGTTCTCCCACCTCCATTTTTTCTCCCATGATGGGCCAAGTGTGGTGTTAATGGAGCAGAAATGGTTGTTAATTTTGTAGTGCATCATTGAGAGGGTTAATGAGAGACCATCTGGTCTTCTACCCAGTTGCTTGGAGTGGCCCTTCTCCCTTGATTCAGGCTGACAAGCATTTTGCAGACCCCGAGGCATCTCCTGAGTTAATGTTCCCTGACTTGGAGGTTTGAGGGGCTCCCACCTTGATGGGCAGTAGGAGCAGTGTACTGTCCCTGGTACAAAACCTTCAGTGAGTGAAAGCAAAAGCCGACTTCTTTCTCTAGCTCCCTGGAAAGGAAGTATGGAACACAAGCTTGCTGTCAGAGCTGTTTGTGGCCTGAGGACTCTGTGGCTGGTTGTGGCTGGTGAGCTGCCCCCACAGCCTGGGCCATGCAGCAGGTGCCTGCAAGCATCCTTAGGCCTTTCCCTGAGGCAAAGGCTTAGTCCTTTCTAGTTGGTATGCATTTGTAGATCCAACCAAATGCAGATTGTAAATATTCAGAGGCAAATGCATATCTTGAGCACATGCAGACTTTTTTTTCTTGTCACGATTCCCTAAAGAAAGGAATAATGAACAAAGCTCAACCCATCTGGTTCTGCTTCTCTCAGAATATTCAACGGGGCCATTCTGTTCCCACCGTATCTGGTCCAAACTGTCTTTAAGATTTCCCCATGCCTAGAGACCCCCTCGTTATACATTCTGATTCCCCAGCATCTCTGCACACTCTCCAGGTTGTAGCCAATGAGACTCCTCGCTGTCCCACAACAAACCCGTGCTTCTAGAGAATGGCTCAGCATCCTGCCTCACCTCAGTCATTACCACCTCCAAGAGGCCTCCCTGGCTTGACTGTAGTACTCATCTTAACAAGATGCTGACTGAGCTTGCTCTGAGCTACATCCTTTAGCACTTCCTTATCTGTTGTCTTATAGTGAAGTTGAGTTTCATGTCAGTTACCAGTTCTTTCTTTGCCAGATTCTATCCTTAGAGACTGTATTCGTAGGATGCTAGACACTATTCTCAGCACTTCACAAACAATATCCCATTTAAACTTAACCTACCTGCCAAAGTACCATTTGTTCCTGTTCTTTTTAGACGGAGGAAGTCATCTTCTCCTTCCTTACCATGCCTTCCTTAGGTCACTGCCCAGATAGCTGGGGGTGTTCATTCTGTAGACTCTCATATGTGGGACCATCTGGAGAACCGTATTCAGTGTTTGAAAAGCTCTACTTGCCCGGTCAGATTTGCAGATGGGGCACTTAGCTATTTAACTCTTTTTCCTTTCCTCTACCCTTGCTAGGTGCCATGGCTGAACTGCAAATGCTTGACATGAGACAGATGAACACTCACAAAATGACTTTAATTCAGTGCCTATGCAATGAGTCCCACAGAAGATGCGAGAGAATGCTCAGATGGCTGAAGTGTGTGTGCATATGGTCCTCTATATCTATGGCTTCTACATCCACAGATTCAAACAACTACAGATGAAAGACATTCAGTAGAATGGCCAGAATCTTTACTATATGTAATGTAATGACAGTTTAGAAGACATAGGCCTAACCGCTGAGCTGTAACTCTAGCCCCTCCCTGTGCCTTACTTACTTTTTGTAGTACTTGGGATGAAACCCAGGGCCTTGGGAAGACTAGGCAAGCACTGTCTGATTGAGCTACATCCCCTTCTTATGCTGTTTTATACAAAGGATTTCAGCATCCAGGGAGTTTGAGATCCTTTGGGGATCCTGGGCTCAAATCACCCCCACTCCTGCTCCCATATTAGTACAGATTCCTTAGCTGCACAAAGGAATAAAGACCTGGGGCTTCTGGGGATGGCGGATAGAACAGGCTGGGGGTTGGGAGGAGGGGCAGGGGCAGGGAGGCTTTGTTTAGTGAGTCCAGGGTATTTTGTTAAGTGTTAGAACATTTGAGGTAATAAAAATGGTCCGGACCAGCCCTCTTCCTGTCACAGATACTTTACTAACGTAGATCTTCTTTGTAAATGTAAATTTATTTTAAGATGATTTTTTTTCAGAGCTATTTCCTCATCTGAGTTGTCTTAGAATAACTAGCTTAAAACGTGCCAAAGGAACCAGTCTGAGTTTATTCCCTAGGACCCACCACATAGAAGGAGAGAGCTGAGTCCATCAAGTTATCCTCTGACCCTCACACACTGATTGACTCAGGGCGCACCACCATCTGCGCCTGTGCACACACAACAAATAAATGTAATTAAAAAATTTTTAAAAAAAAAAACAACAAAGAAATACAATTTGGGGTGGCATATTCTTGGGAGGGGTGCCCTGAGCTGAGCAGGTGGGAAGTTTGGGATGCCTTGTGATTGGTTGGGAGTGGGGGTAAAGCAAAGAAGCATGCTGGAGACAGCAATCTGTTTTTCCCTTAAAACCTGTTTTTCTAGCATACGAGTATCCAAGAGAATTGTGAACAAGAAGGATGCCAGGAGGAGAGAGAGCTGGGTGCCAGGAGAGCAGAGGGCAATTGGGCAAAGACTACAGAGCTCAGGTCCAGGACCCTCTTTGTCCTGGCTGTAACTCGGGGTTGGCCTCAACCGATGAGAACTGTTCATCAGCTGAGTGTCCTGTGAAAGTGAGCATTTTCTTTTTTTTTTTTTTTTTTTTTGGTTTTTCGAAACAGGTTTCTCTGTATAGCCCTGGCTGTCCTGGAACTCACTCTGTAGACCAGGCTGGCCTCGAACTCAGAAATCCGCCTGTCTCTGCCTCCCGAGTGCTGGGATTAAAGTCGTGCGCCACCACTGCCCTGTTGAAAGTGAGCATTTTCATTCTGCTCCCACAGGTTTAGCCTCCTGTTGTACATTTACAGAGAGCCTCCGGGGATGCCTCTGATGTCCACCCCAAGCGAGAAGGACCTAGATTCCAAAATCTGTCCCAGCACTCATTTAGCCAGTGACTGTCCTTTACCTCCCAGCTCCCCAGTTCCTGTAGGATCAGATCTCAGCTCCTTAGGGTGACATAGGAAGCTAGCTCCGATTTCTTCTTAGCCTTTTAACTGAGATCAAGAAGAAAGGCTGATGCCTACTCATCTCTAGCACAGCCTTTCCTGGTGCCCCATCCACATTAGGAACCTCTCACCTCCTGGTTCAGACCCACCATGCATTTTACAAATTCTGCTCTTTGCCTGTAGCACACATTTGTGCCTTTCTGGGCCAGGCTAAGTTGAGGTTGAAGGTCACCTCAGCAGCAACTTACTGGGGAGTGGGGTCTAGACCTAGATTCCTGGCCCTAAAGAGAAGCTCTCCAGAAGTTTCAGGTGTCCTTCCTTGTTCCTCTTCATAGAAGAGTCAGCCATGGACCCTGAGCTTGCAGGGAGAGGTGAAATCAGGTGACTCAGTTGTCTTTCTTTGAACATTTGTTGTTTTTTGACACCTTTGAGTAAAAATAGAACCGAGAATGACTGAAATCAACTGCTGCCTTGGAGTCCTGGAGATCAGAGGTGGAGAGGTGGGGCTTCCTGGGGAAGGTGTGTGCCTGGCCCTCAGTGCAGGGGTCCTGAGCCAAAAGGGGCCTTCTGAGCTGGAGTCAGGCAGTGGGTGGGCCTTGGTCTTGGGCTGGTCTGACCCTCCAGACTCTAAAGCAGAACTGTTCCTGCTGGCACTTACTGTCAATTCAATTCCTCAGGGCTTTCTGAGTTTTCTTTTGGACTTTCTGTGTTCAGGTCCTGGCCTCAGGCAGGAATGGTTTCAGAAGAGCCATGAGTACCACTTTGACTGTTCCACTGATGAAGACTTTCTGATAGTCTGGTTTGGGGATCTGTAGCTCCTCCTCGTTATGCAGGAGTTGAAGAGCAAGCTGGGACACAGTTCTTTGCCTGGAAAGAGAAGCACCTGGAAAGGGCAGGTGCTGTTGATTCTCTCTCTCTCTCTCTCTCTCTCTCTCTCTCTCTCTCTCTCTCTCTCTCTCACACACACACACACACACACACACACACACACACACACGGGCCTTGGGGACCTGCTGGGACTCTTTACTCCCCTCTTTATTCCTTTGAGCATTCTTTATCTATAAAACGGTGAGTAAGAAGAAAATACATATAATTGGCACATTACCAAGTCCAGGAGAGGGTTGCTGAAGTTTTAGCAAATAAAAATATAAGATCCTTTCAAGTTTGAGATCTGCCTAGACCATCTATTTCCCTTGAACCAGGGTGGGCAGTTTATTGATATATTGGGGGTTGGTGAGGGAAGAATAAGAGAGGAGAGGAGAAAAGAAAGGCTAGCTATGTGGCTCATTGATAGAGCACTTTCCTTGCATATGAGGTACTGGGTTGGACCCTCAGCATTGCAGGATGCTATTGTCTGGAGCCGATAGCCCTAGCCATTCTGCAGGCGGAAGCAAGGTGATCCTTTGAGCCTGGGCAACAGGGTTGTTGTTTCAGTCTTCTCACCCAAACAACAGTAGCAATAGCAGCAACCACACAAAACTCCCAAACCAGGGAATAAGCCAGAATCAACAAACAAACAAAATCCTACCTAGAGTGCTCAGGAGAATTTTAGATCAGGTACTTGTTGGTTGGTTTGCAATGCGATTCAAATTGGAATCATCCAGGAAGAAGGAAACTGGATTGAGAAATACTTCTATCAGATTGGCTTCTAGGCAATCCCGTGTGGAAGGATCCCCAGCTCACCATAGGCAGTGCCACCTCTGGGCATGTGATCCTGGGTTATATAAAATGCAAGCTGAGTAAGTGATGGAGAGCAAGCCAGTGAGTGCATTTCTCCATGGTCTGTCCCTTTTGTCTCGACGTTCCTGCTTCCAGCTTCCTGCCTTGAGTTCCTGCCCTGACTTTCTTCAGTGGTGGACATTGAAGTGTAAGCTAAATAAATAAACTCTTTCCTTCTCAAGTTACTCTTGGTCAGAATGTTTTAGTATAGAAATAGAAAGCAAGTTAAGACAATATTGAACTAGTTAAAGGATATTGTATCATGCAAAATTTTGGGACATACGTATATACTAAAAATCTATTTGTTATTTATCCAAAATTCACATTTAACTGTGTGTCTCACTTTTATTTTATTTAAGTCACGGTCTCACTATGTAACCCTGGCTGACCTGGAACCTGCTATATAGAACTTTAAAGAAAAACGAGTGGTAGTTGGACATGATGGTGCATGCTTTAATCACAGCACTGGAGGCAGAGGGCAGGTGAAGAGGGCTGAGTTCAAGGCCAGCCTGCTCTACAAAATGAGTTCCAGGACAAGTGTGTAGAATCACTGAAGGTGGGAAAATCTAGAGTCCTTAGGTATGGCTGCACCTCGGGCCTCCCTAACCCTGCCTCTTAGATCGCTTCTACTCCCAGACCCTTGTCTTTGCCTTTTCTCTCTACCCTTGCCCTGGTCCCCAAGAACTCCCCAGTAATTGCTTGTTAGGAAATTGGTGGTGGTGGTGGTGGTGGTGGTGGTGGTGGTGGTGGTGGTGGTGGTCATGGTCCACTCATCAGGAGACCAGGCCCTTTACCTGATAACTCACCATCCCATCCGTGACAGTGAGCAGGGAGCACGTGGCACAGGTAGATGGGGAGTATGGGAGCTTCTAGCAAGGACTGTGACCACTATGTGGTTAAGATAAGGGCAGAGCCTGGCTTCCAGAGCTGGAGATACAGCCAGTGAGCTCAGGGCTTCTAGGAAGGAGCTGTAACATACAGTGGATCCACAGCCTGGGAGGCCACAGGGAGGAACTGGGAAAAGAACAGGATAGAGGTCCAGGAAGCCAGCCTGTGTCTAGAGTAAATACATGCTGAACTTTCCCATCACGTGTCAGTGTAGGACACACATACCCACCCACATGTGCCCTGATCTGTGTGAAAACCAGCCAAGACGAAGACTGCACTGCTCTGAATGCACAGCTTTATTCCAGAGCAAGGAATTATTGGTATTAGGTGATGTGTGTTGGCTGGGTACTCAACTCCAACGAATCTTAAACATTTCATTTCTGCCCGGGTGTCTATAGCCTCCGAAGGATTGTAGGTAGAGGAAAGAGAAATCCCACAGCTGCAAAGCCTAGATTTAAATCCCTGCACTCCCACCTAATGTCCACGTAGCAGCATAAAGCAAGTTAGGCCAGGCGCCTTCTCTCCCTCCCTCTCCCTATCTCCTTTCTCCCTCTCCTTCCTCATTCCCTCCCTTTCCCTTTTTCTCTCTCCCTCTTCCTCATTCCCTCCTTCTGTCTGTCTCACAGAGGTTGGCTTGCCTCTGCTGTCCTGAGTGCTGAGATTAAAGGTGTGGGCTAGCCCAAGCAAGTCTTTAGTGACCCTCTCAGTGAAATGCACCTCACAAGGCTGGTTTGGAGGCTCCTAGGGGGATGGTACATACAGTACTATCTGGTGACCAGGCTAGTCCTTAGCCCAGTTCTTTAAAAGCCTCAATGTCCAAATTGTTGGTGCTTTCTGAAAAGCGCAGGTGAGGTGCTAGACAGGTGAGGTTTGTGGGCCTCAGTTCTGTGTCCTTGAGAAGGGACATTGGCTGGGTCTGTAGAAGGCTAGGGGACAAGCCACCTCCCGCCCTGGTCTCTTGGCAGCAGCACCCCCTGGAGGCTGGAAAATAAACAACTGTCTTTAACAGTATCTCTATTGTTTCCCACCCCACCCTATCCAGAGGAGATCACTGCGTACCTGATTTCCTTTTTGAAGTCCAAACCTTGTTAAGTTTTAGTCAATTGGAGTGTCAGGTACTACTGAGTGGGTTCTCTATGGCCTTCGCTTTCTCCATGGAGAATGTTACTGTATTAGCAGGGCTGTGGACTCCGCAGGGCAGCTGTTGTCCTTGTCATCTACACACACACACACACACACACACACACACACACACACACACACACACCAGTTTGGTTGGTGTTCGTACCCTGTGTGCTGGTTGTGTAGACATGGTGTCAAAGGCTGGACATTTTGTCTTTTTGGTTCTGTTCTACCTGCACTTCCTGGGATAGTATCTGAGACACAAGAATTACTTCTAGAGGAAGGGAGGGAGGGGGAGAGAGAGAGGTGGGTGGTGTCTTAGTCAGGGTTCCTATTCCTGCACAAACATCATGACCAAGATGCAAATTGGGGGAGGAAAGGGTATATTGAGCTTACACTTCCATGCTGCTGTGCATCACCAGAGGAAGTCAGGACTGGACTTCAAGCAGGTCAGGAAGCAGGAGCTGATGCAGAGGCCATGGAGGGATGTAACTTACTGGCTTGCTTGCTTCCCCTGGCTTGCTCAGCCTGCTTTCTTATAGAACCCAAGACTACCAGCCCACAAATGGAACCACCCACAATGAACCATCCCCCCTTGATCACTAATTGAGAAAATGCCTTACCGATGGATCTCATGGAGGCATCTTCTCAACTGAAACTCCTTTCTCTGTGATAACTTCAGTTTGTGTCAAGTTGACACACAAAACCAGCCAGTACAGGTGGTTTCAGATTCAGTATTTCCCTTAGAGCCAGAGAGATTCGGGTATGAATATTGATTGATGACGCTGTGTTCTCATCGGTAGATTTGGGCTGTAGTGCTTCCTGACTAGAACAGCTACAGGTAGACTCAGTTATGGCATATGTAAGTGTCAGACTCTTAGGAGGCATCTGCTAAGTCATTTTATGCCTTTCACATGTGACCAGAGGTGCAAAAGGCTCTGTTCTTGGCCATGCTTGTATTCTCCCCTAGGTCTTCCTTTGTCTTCAGGCAGGGCTTGTTGTGGGGCTCTATCTGTGGCTATAGCAGTGGCTCTCACTGAAACATGGGTGTGGTGGGTTTTGTTTGTTTGGGTTTTGTTTTGTTTTGTTTGAGACAGGGTCTTACTTATGCCACTAGCTGGCCTGGAACTCACAGAGATTCACCTGCCTCTGCTTCCTGAGTACTGGGATTAATTTAAAGCATGCACCACCACACCCTGCAGAAACCTGGATTCTTCTTACTCCACCTCAGCCACTTGCTGGCTTTGTGACCTCAGGGGGTCCTATAAAAGCCAAGAGTTAAACTACCCCAACATGTTTTTCATTTCTATTCTATATGTTAAATACATCATATATGTAAAAGTAAAAAGATGAGTATGTGTTAAGTTTCAAGAGAACATTACAGTCCTGAGAAAATGCTGTGTGCCTTGATATTTTTATTTCCTAATACAAAGCACCCCAGGCTGGGTGCTCACAAAGCAGGAATATGCCCTTTCTCAGTTCTGCACACCAGAAGCTCAAGATAAGGTGTCAGCAGGGTTGGTTCCTTGTGAGAGTTGAGACTCTCTGCTGCCTTCCTATGGCATTTGTTGACTGTGTAGAAACCACCTGGATTCAGTGTCTTTGTCTTCTCCCAGCTTTCCAGTCTGTGTTAGGATTCCTCTTTTGTAGGATACAAGTCACATTGGATTAAGGCCTGCCCCCAGGACCTCATGTCAACCTCATTGCCAATGTAGATAGCCTGTTTGCAAATCAGGTCACATTCTGAGGGCCAGGTGCCAGGACTCCAGCATCTTTTTACCCACAGTGTTGTCCCAGCACACATTGCAGTTGAGGGACCTGCCGTCTTGAATTTTGTGTTTGTCATTCTTACCTTTATTTTACTACATAGTTATAGGTATACATATTATATAGGCTATCATATATAACATATATTATATAAAACATGTTATATATATGATATATATACACACACATATACATACATACATACATACATACATACATACATACATAAAACAAGGTCTCACTATGTAGCCCTGGCCAGCCTAGAACTTGCACTGTAGACCAGGCTGGCCTTGAACTCACAGAGCTCTGCCTGTCTCCACCTCCTGAGTGCTGGAAGTGAAGGCATTCACTTCCATGCCCAGCTATACATTCCTAAATAATATATGTAGTTTTGTTTATAATTTATATAAATAATATTATTGTATCTTTCAGTAACTTGCCTTTTTGCCATTTAAGACTTTTATTTAGGTTCATCTTTGTTCTTTCTAGAGCTCTAAATTATTCATTGTCAAAACTGCCTAGAATTCTGTAGTAGGAATGAACTACAGCTTGTTTAGTGCTAATAATGGTACTCCCACATTTTGGGACAAAAATCTATTAGCACTCACTTTCATATATATTCCCACATTGTGTGCATATTTAACATGAATGTGAATGGAGCAAGCTTTACAACACAGTACCTATCTATACATAGCAGGTAAAATACTATTTTGCAAGAGCTGATGTGTATGTAGTTAAGTGGTAAAATGATTGCCAGTTATGTGTAAAGCCCTGGGTCCTGTCCCAGCTCCATGGTAAAAAAAATTCCTTTGCAGTCCATTCCAGAAAGCAGCCTACCAGATCAATTACATAGTCCACTAATGAGCCAACTTGCTGTTTGAAAGAACTGAAGGTTGATATACCCGTTGTGTATCATGTCTCTGCCTTGATGGCTCCGTGGGTCCCTGCCTGGCAGGTAAGCCCAGTCCACAGTCCTGCTGGTCTCACCAGCTTTCTGTCTGCACACCCACTGAGGCGAGACCACATGTCTGCAGGTTTTCATTCTCCCATCTGCCACCATTGGCTTTTCACTGTTCCTACTGAATATATTCTAGTTGTGGCCTTGGCCCTGTAGTTGCTGTAGCCCAGAGATACACACACACTCACTCACATACACACACACGCCCTCCTAGCTGCATGGGCACTGTGACTTACCGGCTTAGGTTATAAGATCACATCTGGGGCTGCCTGAGATCCTAACTTGGCCACTTAACAACTACGTGACTTAAAGGGAGATATTTGGTCACTCTATGCCCCAGTTTCTTCATCCTCATAAGATAGGGACAGTAATAGTGCCTATTCCTTCCTTAGCCAGAACCTCTAGCTCTTTGCTAGGTTTCTCTGGACACAATGGCTTCCTTGGACAAAGGTCAGAATGTCAGACCACCTGGTGGAGGTAGGTAGAAGGACCGCTTCTGGATGCAGGCTGCTGCAGTGGGATCCTGCCTCTAAGTTACCTGGCCATATTGCTTCTAGCAAGTTGCCTAGACTTTTTGTTTCTAAGCTAAGGCTTCTGCAAAGAGGGATGGTGGTGAAGCTGGGCGATTAACCCTTAAGTGAACTGAGTTTGATAATGCACACAAAGCTTAAGTATAGTGTCTAGTTCTGCTTCCACAGCTTACCCAGCCACCGGCAAGGGAGGTAGCTTTAAACCAAAGAGCAGAAAAGCTTCCCTTTTTTCTTAGGACACTGTGACTCTTGTGCAGGGAGCAGCCACCTGGCCAATTGGATTCCCTTAGTAAAGGTTTAGTTCTCAGAGCTGTCCCCTTGAGCAGAGGCCTGGGCTGTTTGCCACTGGACTCTTCAGACACAGCCTTCTTTCTGTGCAGGCAAGTGACAGCTGTCTTCATTTAGATTTCCACAGGGTTCCTCGAGGATCCTGTAATTGGAGTTGAATCAAAAGTCATCTAATCAGCAGACATTCTGTGTCCCACAGTGGGTACTTTTCTACTCTCCATGGCTAGTGTTCTGACTACCCTGCCCTTTCTTTTCTGGGTACACCGTAGATGGAGTGGGGAGACGTTCTGTCCGTGCACATTGGTCATCACCTGTCCTCAGCCTCCACGGTTAGCCACAGCTGCTCATCCCCATCCTTTGCAATTCCGCTAGTTCTTACACTTCCTTAAATCAAGAGTCTGCTTGGTTTTCCTCCTTGCTTAGAACCTTTAAGACCCACCCACTGGATTTTCATAGCTGTAGCTTTTACTTGTAGGTCTTTAACTCTTGCACTTATGTGTATGAGTGATTTTGTTTGTGTTTGTTTGTTGCGTGTATGTCTGTTCACCACATGCATGCCTAGAGGCTAGAAGAGGGCATCAGATCCCCGGAACTGGAGTTGAAGATGGTTGTGAGTCACTCTGTGGGTGCTGGGAATCATACCCAAGTTCTCTGGAAGGGTAACCGGTGTCTTAACTGCTGAGCCATCTCTCCAGCCCCCTTTAATTCTTCATCTTTTTTTTTTTTTTTTTTTTTCCCAGTTTTCCAAAACAGGGTTACTTTGTGTAGACTTGGCTGTCCTGGAACTTGCTCTGTAGACCATACTAGCCTCAAACTCACAGAGATCCCCCTGCCACTGCCTCCTGAGTTAATTCATCTTTAATATTAAGTGGCTTTGTTTTGTTTTATAGAGACAGGTTCTTACTATGTGGTATAGGCTAGCCTCAAATTCCTGCCTGAGCCTACTAAGTAGTAGGATTACAGGTCTGAGCCACTTTACCTAACTCAGTTAATAGTGTTGTTTTGTTTTTCCAGAATCTTACTGTGTATCCCTGACTGGTCTGAAACTCACTGTGTAGATTGGGCTGGCCTTAAATTAATTCACAGAGAGCTGTTTGCCTCTGCTTCTCCTAAGAGCTAGGGTTAGTGGCATGTACTACCATGCACAGTCAAGCAAGAGCTTTAGGTATGCTTAACCAATGAGCTACATTTCCAGCCTCGAGTTAAATTTTAAAAATTATTATTATTATTGTGTGTGTGTGTGTGTGCGCATGCGTGGGTATGCAAATGCTATGCTTTGTGTGGAGGTCAGAGGGCAACTTTAGGGTTCTCTCCTAACTTTACATGAGTCCCAGGGGTTAACTTGTGTTACCAGGCTTTTATGACAAGTTCCTTTACTGCCTGAGCCACCTTGATCAATGGCCCCCGAGTTAAGTTTCTAAATGAGTATCACTTCACTGTTGCGCATTTGGTGATCTAGTTGTGCGGGTGCCATTTGCTGAAGTCCCTTCTTTCCCTATAGAGTAGCTTTGGCACTCTTTGTCAGGGTCCGACTGATGGGAGGCAGTGCTTTCCTCAAATGTACCATGTCCTGGGTTTAATCCCAGTACCAGAAAACAAAACAAAAAATCAATTTGCTACCTTTAAAGCCCCCTTTGGGAGACTAAGGCAGAGGAGGTTAAATTAAGAGGCCAGCTAGGCCACAGAAAGTGACCGAAAAAACAAGAGAAAAAGAAGTCTTTGACCATAGCTCTACAGGATTCTTTCTGGACTCTTCAGAGCTGCCCTGAAGATGTTTATTGGAAACCACCATCAGCAGTTTTCCACCTCTCTGTAGTCCTAGAAGCTCCCGCAGGACGCAGGACAAGTTACTGGGCATCCCATGGTGAATGCTTCTCCCAAGAGGCTCTCAGAGCTAATCACTTCCCGCATCTGTCAAGGTGGCCAGGGAGGTTGCAGTGAGACACCCCAGTGCAGGCTTCTGCCAGGGTGCAGGTCCCAGAGCAGGGCCTGTTTGTGTGAATCCCAGCTACTGATTGGGTGGGTGCCCTGAATGCCCCTAAGGACCAGGTGGGAAAGAGAGCCAGCCAGCTGGAGGGAGGCATTCCTGGCACTACAGGCATTTGCACTGACATTGGCCTACGCAGGAGGGCGAGTCCTGCATCCATGGGTAGGCACTCGGAGGCTGGGGGACTCTAGCCTTGCCAGATCTCCTGAAAACATGGGCTCTTTGCCTGTGGCCTTTGGGGGTGGTGATGACTGGGTGAGTTGACCCTTCAGGTTTCCAAGTGCTTCTTTCCTGAAGTTGGTGGCATTGGTAAGCTAATGGATTGGGTGGGTCTTGGCAGGTTATCCTAAATGTAAAGCGAATAGAACTCCCAAGGAAAGCTGGGAGTCCCTCGAATGGGGCTGAAATTCTGGAGGCATCATGGGGACGTGTTAGCTTGCAAGAGAGTGCTGAGATTATGGGTACCATGCAGCTGATACAGAGTGTATGAAGCTATATGTGTCCATTTCTGATTTGTTTATTTGGGTTTATTTTTGTTGCTGGTGGTGGTGGTTTGGTTTGCTGTCTTGGAGACAGAACACAGGACTGTGCACATGCTTAACAAATGCTTGAGTCCTGAGCCACACCTGTACCTGTTGACTTCTGAAGAGTTGGGCTGCCTGTGGGACCAGAGAAGGAGGGGGTTCAGAGAAGGGGTGGGCTGCAGGGTGCTGGGTCAGCAGGTGAGAAAGGAGTCTTATGAGAGTAGAGTGTACTGTGGCACAGGGTGGCTTTTCTGATCTTCCACAGGAGGCATCCAGTGCAGTGACACTATGTTTGTTAGGGATGTGGGAAGAGAAGCCTTTGCTCACTTCATGGTCTTGGTCCCTTGGATTCAGCTCTCGAATGGAAGGGAGAGCAGTGTGTCTGTAGGCTGCACACCTCTCTCCTCTTTCCTCATTTGTTCTACCCTCTCGCACCCCCCACCCCTCACTCCCGAGTGAGAACAGAGCTGTGTGAGAACAGAGCTGTGTGAGAACAGAGCTGTGTGAGTGAGTCTGAGCTGCTTACTGCCTGAGAATTGCATCAGCCTGGCCTGGCAGGCTGGAGCGGGAGCCTGTTGCTATGGTGACTACCAGGCTTCAAACCAGAGGGAAGGATGAGGTAGTGGAGGGTGTGTTTTTCCTCACCTTGTGGTGTTGCAGTATGATAGGCACCCAGTTCTGGTGGGCCTACATTCCCACCGCTCCGTGGAGGTGTCATCTGCTTCAACAGGCATGATAGGACTGTGCCAAAAGCTGGTGGACATCAGGTGTGTTTAACCAAAGGACACAAGTGGCCCCTCCATGGCTCCTCTGCCTAGTTTTGGGGTTGGGGTGAGACTGGAATTTGACTAAGTGAGCTAAAATTTGGAGATGGAGAAAGGTCAGGATGTCTTCCCATCTCCCAGATCTCCAAATCTCAGATGATAAACCGACTTGGGCTGCCTTGTGCAGGTTTTTTTCCCCCTCCCCCTAACAGAACATATCATCTGGCTGAATATAACAGACTTGGGCAAGCAATCAGATCTGTCTCTCATCTTTGTCATCAGTGGGAAAGGAGACAGAATTCTGTTCTAACCCACTGAGCACCTGTGAGGTGTGAGCATCACAGTAGAGCTGCCTCATCCTTCTGACATAGCCTAGGCTTGCTCTGATAAGGAAATGCTGCCCCCACATAGCAAAGCGGCAGAGAGCGTAAGAGCTTAACACCTTGCTCAGAGGGCTACATCACAACTCTGGTTCTCTGTCTTGTGCATTTCTGGATTCCAGAGACCTCTCCCAAGTCACAAACCCTTCGAATGTCCAGGGAAGAAAGTCACATCAGTGTCTCTGCAAGAAATATCCCCAGGTCTGTGTGGTGTGTGACACTGCAGCTCCTGTGATCTCTGGACAGGAGTGACGATGGTGGGGCCTGCCGTGGTGCAGCCTGGAGGCAGAGGAGACCCTGTCAGGGTGGAACATTAACAAAACCTATGCTTGGGATATTGGCCAAGCTTGGGATATTTGAAGATCCTCAGGACCCTTTGCAGATAAGGGCCAATTGTCTGATAAATTCTCAGATGTGATTAGGAGTGAATAAGATGTCTGGATCTGAAGGGCCTGAGCCTGTTGAGAGCTCAGAAATCGGATCTAGCTGAAATTCACTCAGAATGCACTGACTCATCCTTCCTCACAGAAACCCTTTGGATTTGGCTGCTATTATTATCCCATTTTGAAGGCAAAATAGAGGCACAGAGAGGTTATGGTGATTTGCCAAGGTCACACAGCTGATAGGAGTTGGAGGCTGGGACTCAAGCCAGGCAGTCTGGTTCCAGAGCTGGAGTTCTTACCAAATGTTCCGCTGACTCTTACCTTCCAGAAGGATGATTGTGAGTCAGCTCATGTGACCTCTCCCGACCCAGGAGAGGCAGAGGAATGAACGAGCTCACAAGTGCACATTAACCTACCAATGCTGGAGGGATGGCTGGGAACAGTGCTGTGAGCTGTGCATGTTGGTGGCTGTACTTTGTGCTTTTGCAGGAGTGTGGGGTTAGGGAAGCCACTGTCTTGGCACTTCCCACCCCTCCCTCCTCTCTCTTTGAGTGGTTGTTTCCTGGTGGGGGTGAGCTTGCATGGAGTACATGCCTAGACAGCTTGCCCAACTCTGGAAGGGCCCTGGGCTCTCAGGAAGGAGTCCAGATCTGGGGCTGAGCATGAGTGGCAGCCACAAAGGGAGCAGGCTGTCAGATTGGGGAGCAAAGCTACCATGTGTGAGGTCTGTCCTGTTGTGCCTCTGTTATACTTGGCAGTATGTTCACTACCCACACAGCACGCAGCTGGCCTTCTTGGGCTCTTTCCCAAGGCCAGGACATTAAGAAATAAGAGCAACAATAACTTCAGCGATGATAATAATAGCCAGCATAATCACTTGTTATGTGCCAGGCTTTACCTAAACTCATTCAGCGGCCACAAAACCTCTGAGAGTTTGAGTGCTGCTGTTATCTCATTTTATAAACACAGATCTAACGTTAAGCTGTTTGCCCAAAGTCACCCAGTTAAAGATGAATTCAGGTAGCCTGAAGGTCTGTTTACTGCCATGTCCTCTTGCGGCCCCTGAAGAAACACCTGGGCACTGTAGGCCTCCTCTGACTTTCCAGTCAGAATCCATATTCATTTTTTTTTTTCTGTGAGTCTGAGATATGTGATTTACCTACCTGTGTACCCCAGGTGTGAAATGTGATTTTCATTATTATCTAGGCTGAAGTTTTTGTGCAGTGTCTGCTATTGTCTTCACATCCAGGCATGGAAGGGGCATTTCTAGCTCTGTTTGGAACAGAGCAGGCTGACCCTATGACCCAGCTGGTCTACCTAGAGCAAGGCAGGCCCACTAGCCTGGAGGCCTCATGGCCCTTGTCTCTTGGCCTCTTGTATTTGGCCTGTTCTCCGCAGCTATCCTTGTTGTGGCAGCCAAACGAGACATCTGACTCCTTCGTCATGTCTGGCCTTGTGGTTGGTTCCTGGTGGAGGCTGCTGTCCTCTGGCGGTGAGGTGGGGAAATCTTACTGCCAGGTGGGCTCTCCAGACTGAGTGGGGATCTGGGTGGTATAGAGAGGTGAGGCTCATCGCCAGGGCAAGTGATGTCATGGGGAAGTCCCTTCCTTGCCATGATCCCTGGACGACTCAGCATCCTCCCAGAGACACTGCCCACTGGCATCAACTTGACATGGAGACGGACTGGGCTCTGGAGTGGGAGCCTAGGTGTTGCCTGATGGGAGAGGGAACATTGGAATTAGAGCCCACAAATGCCTGGCAGCCCTGCTTAGAGCTGAGCCAGGATGTCTTGTGCCAGAATGTTGATCACAAAGCAGGATGCACTCAGCTAATGAAACCTGCCTTTGTAACTTGAGAGGTACACCAGAGTCTGTATCAGTCACCTTGCCCTGGTGCCTTATTTTTTTTTTTTTTTTAAGATTTTTTTTTTTTTAATTTTTCTGTTATGCTATTTTGTCTTCATGTTAAGTGCCGCATGTGCATGCAGTGCTTGTAAAGGCCAAACGAAGGCATCGCATAGCCCCTGGAACTGGAGTTATAGATGGATATGAGCCATGATGTGGGTACTGGAATCGACCTTGGGTCCTCTGCAAGAGCAGCAAATGATCTTAACCACTGAGCTGTCTCTCTGTTCCCTTGCAAGGGTTCTTATCCGTGGTATTGATCCCTCTCCATCTTCATTTGTAATATAAATATATTTTATTCAGGCATGATTGTTCACACCTTTAATCCCATCATTTGAGAGGCAGGAGGAACTCTGCGAGTTCTAAACCAGCCAAAGTTATATAGTGAGACCCTGTCTTTGTGGGAGAAAAAAAAGTATTTTACTTTTTGGGTAGTATGATACTCATGTATATGCCTTTTAAATTTTAAGTGAGCAATTCAGTGGGCTTAAACACATTCACATGGTTGTATGACCTCTTGTATGACCATCCCAGGCTCTTCTCATTCTGCAGAGTGAGATTGCCCCATTAATCAGCAATCACTCCCTTCTCCCAGCACCAGCAACTCCTGGTTTTACTTTGCATTTCCACGATGGGATGCCACATTTAATTTTTATTTATTTATTTATTTTTTATTTTTGTGACCAGCTTACTTCATATAGCATGATATCCCCAGGGTTCATTAGGGCTATAACATGGGCCTGAATTTCTTTGCATCTTGATGTGGAAGATACTCCATTGCTTATAGGTGCCATGTTTGTTTATCCTTTGACTCCTGGGGACCTTGTGTTGCTCCCACCTTTTGGGTCTTGTAAATAATGTTTTTGTGAACCTACTTTTGGGCTCCCTTCATATGGAGGTAGACTATTCTTGGATTTTTTTTTTTTTTTTCGAGACAGGGTTTCTCTGTGTATCCCTGGCTGTCCTGGAACTCACTCTGTAGACCAGGCTGGCCTCAAACTCAGAAATCTACCTGCCTCTGCCTCCCAAGTGCTGGGATTAAAGGCATGTGCCACCACTGCCTGGCTATTCTTGGATCTTAATCTGGGCTGGGTCTGTGGACCTGGCCTTGGGGGTAATGGTAGAGAGCAAGAATCCCTGTCATAGCCATCTTCAGTGGGCTTAAATACAGTGGGCCTGGCTCTGAGGCATCAGCTTCTACTAAGCTATCATAAACCTGGTGTGGTAGTGCGTGCTTAAATCTCATCCCATGCAGGCTGAGGCATGAGGATCAGAGAGTTCAAGGCCAGCCAGGGCTACATAATTTCTAGATAGCCTGATCTGTGTAAATCCCATCTCAACAAAACAACAAACAAAGCAAACTCAAGATTTGCCGGTTCCTGGAACTAGCACCTTCTGAAGGACATTCTAAATTCCCAGAACAAAGTGTTGAGTTACTCGTTTTCTCAGCAGGAGGGTGTCTATAGTTTACCATGAGCTGGCATTGGCATAGGAAAAAGGGAAGTGTGGGCGTGGCACCTGTGAGCCTGTGATTGGCCAGATGATCACATAGAAGAGCTGGATTCCTCTGTTAGTGACCAAGCTAACCCTTGAAGCCCCGACTTAACACAGGCAAGTCTGCCTCTTGCTAACAAGTCTATTGTAGGTAAGCAGGGTCCTCTGCACAGTGTGGTTAGTTGGGGACCTTGCTGGATGGGGACTTGGCTGTCTGGAGCCATGGCCTCCAAGGCCCACAGCCTCAATGGATAAGGCAGAGCAATTGTATATGGTTCCTCTCTGCCTCAGTCTAATGTCCACTTAAACTTTGGTGGCCAGAACTGCTCACAAGGCCTTGTCCAACTGCAGAACAGCTGGATAGAGTGGTCTTTGGTGAATCTAGAAGGAGAGGAGAATGGGATATTGTTGAGTGCTGGTCAGAAGGCCCTCAAGTTTACTTTGTGGCCAGGGTGGTCCTGGCATGCGCATGTGTGTCACTGGGCTGAGCTTACTGTCATTGTCTCGTGGAATACTCACAATGAAATTATCATTCCATTACACTGTTGAGGAAGCCACAGCTCCAGGCCACAGCCTCAACCAAGGCCACCTGCCTCAAGGTGATGGCTATGCTTGCTGTCAAGTGCTCCCCTGTGCTGGAGCTGACCAGAGTAGTGGATATTAGAGGTGAGCAGGGCCACAGGAAGGGGGTAGGGAACCCATGTGTGTCCACATAAGCATAGGAACACCCATGTGTGTCCACCTGTGCATAAGGAGAAGGGCTTGGCTTTTTCTGGGCTCAGACCTCACCTGACTTTGCCTCTACGGCCCCAGAAAGTAATACTGCTGTAAATTTGAATGAGTTCTCTTGTCTCTTTGAAGCAGTAAAATCACTGCCGTTCTAGAGCAGAAGAAGGGCATGGAGACCTCTTTTAGTTCTATTCAGTAGAAAAAAGCTTTCTGAAGTGCTGGTAACTGAATCCAGGTGTTCGTGTATGCTACGCATATGTTCTGCTACTGAGCTACATCCACAGCTTCAACGGTGTCGTTTTTTTGAGGTCTGGGGGCTCTGAGTGGAGAGCTAGCAGCTGGAACAGAATGTCATAGAATGAGGTCTCCCAACCACATTGAGTAGAAGTACCTGGGTTGTGTGAGATGTGCAGGAGTGTACAAGCTGGGAGTGCCCTTGTCCACTTGTGTAGAGAAGTATGGGAGCATGGAGCCATATGCCTTTGGAGATTCTGGTCCTGGTGGCTGCCAACCCACAGCATTGCTCTCGGACTCTCAGTGATTCCTCTAAACCTCACGTTATTTTCTCTGAGCTGCCCCTCACTGCTTCTTAGCACTGGATTGAGAATCATTTAATTTTTCATGAATACCCTAAGGACTTATAAAGCCATTTATGGGAGAGGGCTCTGAGGAGGCCTTTGCAGGCAGATGGTAAGCCTTTGGATTTGAAAATCATTATCACGGTGGTCATCCCTGTCAGGCCTCCTGGCTGCTCCCCCATTTGTGGCTTTGGGGCTGAACATTTCCTACTGGGGACAAAGAAAGACAGAAAAGGGCCTTAAATGAAAGCAGTCCAGGTTCCTTACTTGTTACTAATGCTGGGATGGTCCAAAGGGATGTTAGCTCTGACAAGGGTTAGAATTCCTAAAGATTGGTCAGAGCAACTGCCTGGCCTCTACACCTTAAATAATCAAATAAGTTGTTCTAAGGAGAGCTTAGAAAGCTTTTTAGGGACTGGTGTCAGCCAGCCAGCAGCTTTCCTGTTCATGTGTTGTGTGGATCCTGTCCTCAGTGCCAGAGTAACAGGGCTACAGAGCAAAGCCGTCTTTGCCCTCCGTCTCCTGCCACCTAGTGGACAAACCAGAACATGCTAATCAGAACATGCCAATGGAAGCAGACACTGTACAGACCGTGTATTGTTGTTAATTTGGTCTCGTCGATCAAATGATTTATTGTCTGTGAAATGTCCTCATTATCGAGTGTCTCTCATTGTTCTCCAGAATATAATAAACACCTCAGTTTGAAGAAGTGGAGGTGCCAAGAGAACAAACAACTTGGAGAAAACATAGAGAGGTAGAATCTGGTCTTCCAAATCCCTGGCTTGGCCTCAGTCTCATTAACCAAACGATAGGCTCCAGTAATGGAGCTGGAGGTGGGCTTCTGCCCCTGCATCTGGCATGTGATATCTTAGGAGATGTTTGTTGACTGGCCAGATTATTCACACATGCAGTAAGTTTCCCCTATATTATGGAAGGAAGGACATATGTCCATTTGGTAGTGTCTGTCTTACGTGTTCAGTGCACATGTAACTGCCTTTCCTTCAGAGTAAGTGGGGTGGTTGTTTTGTTTTGGTCAGGTGTGATGTTGCATACCTATAATCCCAGCCCTCGGCAGGCAGAAGCAGGATGATCATAAAATCAAGGCCCTGCCTCTACAAAAGAGATATAGGAACTGAGATGGCTCAGTGGGGTAAGAGTACTTGCTGCATAAGCATCAAGACCTGAGTTTGATCCCTAGCACCCATGTAAAAAGCCAGGAGTCTCTGCACACCCCTGTAACCCTAGCATGGCAGCAGTGGGGGTGGGGATTAGAGACAGGAGAGTCTCAAGGGCTTGGTGGATAGTCTAACAGAAAAATGGTTAGCTCCAGCTTCAGTGAGAGACCCTGTCTCAAGGGAATAAGGTGGAGAAGGATAGAGGTGCACATGCTTGGGTCCCTGCCTGTGTGTGTACACATAGAGACACAGGTATATTTCAGAGAATTTAGAAATTTTAGTTTGCCTAAGGAGGAAATTATATCAGAGCATAAAAAAAAAAATCAGAGTTGGTTCAAAGAGCAGGCTTTAAGTTGGGCTCTGTTGTTTTATTACCTGATGGCCTTAGTTGACACCTGGAATTTCTTTGAGCCTCAGTTTATGCCCCATTTATGTGCATAGGGGTAGATAATGCAGGGAGTAGTACTCTGACAGCTTGCCTCATTTCAGGGTGAAATGAGCTTCTGGCTGTAGGGTTGCTGCATACACTGGAAATGGTGCAGATTCCAGTCAGCATTTCTGTCCTTCATCAGAGCCTGGAGACTGGTGAAGAAGTTCCCTTTTCTATCCTGAGCCAGTTGGCACACTCCTTCCTTATATCAAGACCTGAGATTTCTTTTGTCTCTGACTTGGGAGCCCTGGCCTTCTCCAGTCAGCCATGGTCTCTGCCTCCCTTCCCAGAAGAATCCTGGAGGTGGATGATCAGATCACCATCTCCATGGCAACCAAAGAGGTCCTGCTGCATTCCCACAGAGGGCCTTGAGTCTGTTCCCAGCAGTGGGGGTGGAGCCAGAATGGAGAACTCCTTTGACATTAGCCACACACCAAGTAGTGAGCTGCCACATGTCATTGGCCAAGTAACCAGCTGTCCTTGTGCTGATTTAGTGATTGGATCAAGGTAGGAACTATTTTGTGCTCCAAATAATTGATGTATGCTGACTCAAGGGGCCTGGGTGAAGGAGCCATGGGCTATGTATGCTCCATGCCTGTTTACTGTATAAAATCAGATCAGAAGAAAGCAAAGCTCTGCCTGTACACTGCCTCCTTCTCTGTCTCCAGGCAAACTCTGGATCCCTTAAGACTTCTTGCAAGCCCTGCTTTTTGCCAGCAGCCTTCCCAGTGCTTAGGGAGTTGATGGCTTGCTGCCGACTGGTTGTAGGCTGCTTCAGAGTCTGAGCTCCGTTAGGCTTTCAACTGAGTTCTCATCTTAAACTGGTAGATTTCTGCATTTCTGAGAAGTAGAATTGCACAGGGTTGGGGTAGTAGTAATAGCCCTGATTGGACCTACATGAACTCAGTTCAAATCTCCGGGGTGGGAGCTAGTCACCAGGAGCTTCCATCATGTGTGAAGTCGAGAACTTAAGTCTTAAAAACTTACTCAGCATGTGAACCCCAGAGGTCCTTGATGCCTTCCTCTGTGCTGAGGCTACTTGATGGAGGGTGATTATTGCAGCTGATGGAAGGTGCCAGCACAGCTGATCAGCTGCCTGTCCGGTCCACCAAAACCCTGTGTAAGGGTCCATGATTCACAGAAGAATGATCCCCTGGACTCAGATAGTATGTAATGCAAAGAGTTTTATTCTGCAGAAGTCCAGCATGCTGGGGTTGCCAACCAAGATAGACAACCAAGTGAGCTTGCAGGCCTGATTTAAATAAAACACATTAGGGAATTCCAGGGTAGGTGACCTCTATGTTAATCTGTTGGGCTCATCTTTAAGAACATTCCATTACCGGGGTTTGGGGGCTGCAGCCTTTCTGGGGAGGTCTGGAGACTTACTGAGGAAGTAGCTGAGGAAGTCTGGAAACTGCTGCTGACCCATTGTCCTTGCCTCAGGCCAGGTGTTGAGGCAGCTTCTGAGGCCTGGACTTGCCTGGAATTGCCCAGTTCTTGGAGACAGAGATTTAGGCCTAGTCTCCTTAATTGCCAATTTGAAGCCTGTCATGGAATCTGCCCAGCCTTCTCACCTGTTAATGTAGTTTAAGACACAGGAGATCCTTGAAGGGCATTCAGTGCCAGGGATGCAGTCAGGGATGCACTGATAACAGCTTTATTGTTTATTAGTGCTTGCCCTGGGCATTGCATATGTTTCTCCGTTAGCAAGTTCATGAAAACTTGATGGGCTCTGAGTTTAGTGGTGTGCACCTAGAACCCCGTTACTTGAGAGAGTGGAGGCAGAAGGATCAGGAGTTCAAAGGCAGTCTTGGCTGTTTGAGGCCAGCCTGAGTTACAGAAGACCCTTGCTCAAAAGAAAAAGGAGCTGGGTATGTATTAAAAAATAAAATAAAATAACAAATTGGTAAAAGTGCCCTTTAAAAAACTTAGGGGTTGTCGAGAGGTGGCTCAGTGGTTAAGAGCAGAGGACCTGGATTCAATTCCTAGTACCCACAGGGCTCACAGACATCTGTAACTTCAGTTTTAGGGGGATCTGACAAACTCTCCTGACCTGCACAGGTACCAGGCATATACGTGGTACACATACATACATGTAAGCAAAAATATACATACATATAAAATAAATCCTCAGTTGATAGAGTGCATCCCCTGGGCTCAGCCCCCACCACCCTGTAAGCAGATTGAGGTAGTGCATACCTGTAATTCCAGAACTCAGAAAGTGAAGGCAGGGGGATCAGAGGGACTTAGAGGCATTCTCAGCTACAGAAGGAGATTACATGAAACCCTGTCTTGAAAGGAGAAGGAAGAGAAAATCGAAGCTCCTGAAGTACAGATATTGTTAACTACCTTTTTTACAGATGGGGAAACTGAGGCTCTGGGGAAAGTGCTTGTCTAAGGTCTCAGTGGCTGGTAAGTAGGAATATTGAGAATAGAACTGGTATCTGATTCCCGTGTTCTTGACCACCATGTTGTCCCAGTCAGCCCCTTTCTGTTTGTTTATGGACAGCAGTTGCTGAGAGGACATGACTTGTGCCAAGAGAACTCCTCGTCTTGATGTTAAGCTATGACCAAGGGCTCCAAGTCAGCATAGGTCCCCTGGGCTCTGAAAAATGTCTGCCCTTTACTCTTCTGTATTCCCTGGGTGCCACCTTCACCTCTACTCTGCCTATTTACCACACTGAGTTCTTTAATGTCATTCTGACAGACACTGTTGTGTGGGCACTGTCCTTATCTTACAGAGAAAAACTCAAACTCAGAGAGGCTGTGACTCAAAGAAACCAAAAGCCAACCAGCTGGTAATCTACATCTGGTGTTTAAAGCCAGGCTCCCAGCTTTGTGGCAGCTCAGCTTTAGCATGGGCAAGTAGACACTGGGTTATTTGTGTGCCTTAGGATCTGGCTTTCCATAAGGTGGAGGGAGCCAAGGACAGGCCAATAGCAGAGGGGGACAGGAGACTGTGGAACTTATGCTTGCTTGTGACTTGAGGGTCCTATAAGGACTGTCGGTCTCAGAGCAGATGGAATGAGCTCTGGACACCCGTGGGGCTGTTTGCCCCCAGGAGGCTATGGACAGAAGTCCACTCCTCACTGGGACTCAGAAGCAAGCCCTGTGTTCGGAGGATAGTGCAGACATCCAGAAGACACTGTCCATCTGGAGCAATGCAATGCAGGGGATTGTGAGCTGCTGAGTAACTCCTTCCCGACAGTCCTCTGCACCCCTGCCGCCTGGAGGCATCCTGGTCTCGGAATGGTTACCAGCCCAGATATAACCTCTGGTTCTGACATCCTAGACCTCTATTGTGCTGTCTAGTTTCGGGACTTGGAAACGGCTGCCTCACTCAGCAGGAGGAATGGTCTAGCACTTCTGGCAGCCCCTGCCTCAACAAGTCTGTTGTTCTCTGTGTTTTGCTCCTTTGGCGTAGGCAGCAGTATAGCCTTTGGCTCTGCTTTAGTTCACCCACCCTCAGCGCAGAATCTCTCCTGGCCTTTTTGTGAAAGAGTCACACTCCTTCACTGTCTCCCTTCGTTCTCCTTGCTTCCCCTTCCAAATGTGCTGTTCCGGAATCCCTGGTGTCTCCCCTGTTCCCAAACCAGGGCACAGCTCCATCTTGATTCTCTTCTTGATCTATACAGCTCTGAGATTTCAACTTCATGTGGCTTTCATGACAGCCAGTCACCATCCTTTTTAGTTTCAGCTGTCCCTTCTTGGACTTGGGTATCTTCTTTTCTCTGCTCATGCCCTCCTTCATCTAGAGTGATGTGTAGAGTCTAGCCTCACCATCTCTCTACCTTCTTTCCCTGACCTGTAGGCTGCTGTCACCTATTCTCAAGGCATCCTGGGCACTGACATTGTCTCCCACATCTGAATAGACTAGAAATGTCAGGAAGGTCAGATTTATCACCATGCTGGGATTATATGAGGATTCTTATGCTTTTTTTTTTTTTTTTTAATCATCATTCATTCATTCATTCATTCACTGATTCACCATGTGCTGTGATAGTATTAGAAACACTGGGGATGCAACAGGGAATAAAATGTATAAGAATACATGTCCTTCTGGAATTTACCTCCACATCAAGAGGAATTTACCTCCACATCAAGGAATAGTTAAGAACCTCAGAGAAAATGATCTAATATGTTAGAAGCTGGAGCAAGAGGCATCAGCCACACGGGGGTGGTTACTGCTTGTGATTTTAAACGGCATACCTGGTGGAGCTGCCCCACAAAGATTTGAAGGAGGTGGTGAGTTGGCCATGAGGCAAATGAAATGTCTTAGATGTCACCAGGAATTCACTTTGGAAAATTGGTGACATACAGGACGTGGTGGCACACACCTGTAATTCTAGCACTCCAGAGGCTGAGATGGTGTCTTGCTGAGATTCTAGGCCAGCCTGGGATGTAGTGAGAGACCCTTTCACAAAACCAAAAATAAAACAAGAATGAATTGCTGGGACCAGGTGGGGCTAGTCTGTCTATGTAGCTCTAGGGCAAACAGATAACCAGCATTTGTAAGGCCCTGGGTTTAATCCTCAGCACTAAACAAAGAAACAAACCAACAAAAGGATGGGATACTCTGTAGGGGGAAGGTCAGGAGCAGGGAGATCCATCCAGGGGGTGTTTTTCTGAGAATATGTGTCACACAGACTAGGTAGTAATACTGAGAGGTGACTGTTCCACAGGTAGAGGCAACAGGAATTTCTGGAGTGAGTGTAGGTGTAAGAGAGCCCGGATGATTGACAGGAGGGTGATACCTCTAGGCAAGTGGGTGAAACTGTGGTACGGCAGCCGTGTGGCACTTTGGTTAGACATTTTTACTTTAGGATGCTTGTTAGACATTGAACTTGAGCAGACAGGCACTGCGTGTAAAGGAGGGAGACGTGGGCTGAGAGTCATCAGTATGTAGAAGATATTTCAGAGTAGGAGACTGGATGAGGAGGAGACAAGTAGGGAGAAGTCTAAGTTCCAAGTTCTGGGCTGAGGAGGCAGGTGCCCTGTGCTGGGGTAGTATTGGGCAGGGAGTGACCATCCATTGAACAATTCCTGGAAGCCAAATGGAAGGAGCCATGTTCACCATCCTGAATGCTGCCACAAGTTAGGGATGAGCTTCGATGGTGCTTTGATCCAGGTACCTTTCCTCTGGATGGTAGGTGAGAGTTGGTGCCTGTTTCTTCTTGGTTCTAACTCTGTTCCTTCCCAGAGCATGGGTCAGAGGTGAGGACTGACCCTGGGCTATGGAACATTATGGTTTCAGCCTAGTTTCCATCTCGGTCGCTGACCCCCAGCCCAGCTGTTACAGCTGTCCTGTGTAATGCAATAGGAGACTAGGATTCTGTCTCATGACAGGTCCATGTGTGATGTACCATCCTGCTATTGTCATTCCAGAGAATATGATCTGGCTCTTGTGGTATACATAGAACAGCAGCTGGGCATCTTCTGATTGATTCTGTGATCCAGGGACTGGCTCTGCATCTCTAGAACAATTGTAGATTGGAGCTCTATGGGTAGGACCTTGTTTGCTCTCTGTCCACACCGGTTACACCCCAACCCAGGGCCTGTATCCAGGAACTTGTCCCCACTAATGTCTGTGGTACCTGCAGTCATCCAAGCCAGAGCATCCCCTTCCTGGCTGCACTTTGTATATCTTCCACCTCCAGTCTGTTGTTCCCTTGTAACTGGCACCACCCTTGGCATCCACAGGAAGAGGACTGTGCTCCACTTCAGACCAGCCCCTCTGACTTGACCAGCTTACTGTTCCTGAAGCCACTTTGCTCTTTTGGCTTTAGTGGTTCCTGTTACTGGAATTGACTATAAAGTACAATACACCGGTCTCTCCACAGCCTGATCCCCCTGGAGCACAGCTTTAGGTCAGTCCACTTACCAGTGCTGTCCTTCTGCACCGATAACTGCTCAGCATGGGGGTCTCTTCTCTGCAGATCCTTCTCAACACGGGTTGTTTCTTTTATTCTTAGGCATCTTCAAGAGCAGTCTCCTGCCCAATTTTTTTTGTGTGTCATCGTATGTCCAATCACATAGTTGAACAGCATTGGTCTCGGCATTAAATTACCATGTTCAGTCTGGCTTTCTACCTAGACCCTCAACCTTGAACAACCTTAAACTCCCAATGCCATTATTGCCTCAATTGTAAATGCAAACAGTACAATTTATGTAATTCTTAAGTTCCTAAAACTGTTTTCCTTAATACTAATAATTATTATTATCATATTATAATATATATTTTTATATATCAATTATATTTACATAAAGTCATATACAATATTTTTATATATTACATATAATTATATATTTATATGTATTATATACTATATATAATTACATACATTTAATATATAGCAGTTTATTATATTAATTAATTAATTAATTAATTTTGGTTTTTCGAGACAGGGTTTCTCGGTGTAGCCCTAGCTGTCCTGGAGCTCACTCTGTAGACCAGGCTGGCCTTGAACTTAAAGAGATCCTCTGCCTCTGCCTCCCAGGGCTGGGATTAAAGGTGTGTGCTACCACAACACAGCCATAACTTTTCTCTTTTTTGAGACAGGTCTTGTGTGACCCAAGCAGGCCTTGAACTCTCAGTAATCCTCTGTCTCCTGCATGCTGACATTATAGACTGCATGTCACATTGCCCAGCTCTTCTTTTTTTTGGGGGGGGGGGTGGTTCAAGACAAGGTTTCTCTGTATAGCCCTGGCTGTCCTGGAACTCACTCTGTAGACCAGGCTGGCCTCGAACTCAGAAATCCACCTGTCTCTGCCTCCTAAGTGCTGGGATTAAAAGCGTGTGCCACTACTGCCTGGCTTGCCCAGCTCTTCTTAAATCCGTTTATATGTCTGGTGTGGTGGTGTACATCTATAACCCTAGCACTCAGGAATATGAGGCAGGAGGATCACTCTGAGTTCAGAGCCAGCCTGAGCTACAGAATGAGTTAAAGTGTAGCCTGAAACCCATTGTAAGATCTTGTCTTAAACAAACAAAACAAAAACCAAGACAGCTACGCAACCAAACAAGAAAACCTCTCTCTCTCTCTCTCTCTCTCTCTCTCTCTCTCAAGATTTATTTATTTTATGTATATGAGTACACTGTAGCTGTCTTCAGAAGGCATTGGATCCCATTACAGATGGTTCTGAGCTATCATGTGGTTGCTGGTAATTGAACTCAGGACCTTTGGAAAAGCGTCAGTACTCTTAACCACTGAGCTATCTCTCTAGCCCCAAAAACATACTTTTAAAAGTATACCAACCTTGGGTATCCAACTGAGTGAACGTTTCCACGTCTCTTCATATAAGTGGATCAAGATAGGGAATGTTCTCATCACCCATGAAAGTTCGTTCATGCCTGTCCCAGTCAGAACACTGCCTGTCTCCAGCCCTGGGTCTCACTTGTTCCTAAATTGTATGTGACAGAGTCTTATGCTTTCAAATCTGGCTGCTTTTGTTCTACATAGTGTCTGTAAGATGAGCCTTTTTGGATGAAGTAGCACCTCCAGTGGTCACAGTTGTGAACCATAAGTGTTTGTCACAGGAGCTCTTGGGGCCAGCAGGACAGCTGTCTGAAGACTTTTGATATTGCTTTCGTAGGATTGATGGTTAGGCCTGTGCTTTCATTGGTGCTTTTTCCTTGCTCCCATTGGTTCCCAGAGAGAAAATAACTTACAGTTAGCCTTGATGTCACTCGTGCTGGGATGTAAGGATCACACTACACCTGGAATTATATCCTGTACCTATAGGTTCTTTAGAATCTGCAGAAGAGGAAGAGAGGACCCCATACCTTTTATCAGCATCTGCTTGGAACTTGGGGCCCTCACTGTGTCTGTCTAGCCATGCCTGTTGGTCTTTGGCCAGCTTCAAGACAAGATTGTAAACACTGATCTCCTGCTATTCGGGCACTTGTAATAGGAGTGAGGGCTAGTGAGCCACATTCGTTTGAACTTACTTCTTGTCGGGTGGTTCTCTTCATTGCTTGGATTTGTGTTTGAGGGCCTGTAATCTGGCTGCTCTCAGTATACTAGCTTCATCACAGGCTGGGAGTACGGTACCCCACATTCACGGATGATGTCTTCTCTGGGTGACACAGGATTATGCCTGCATATGACACCCAGGAGCATGTTTCAGGAGGAACTGCTGAGAGGTAACTGTGTTCTGTGATACCATGGCTGGGGTCTCTGGGCTGGCAGGCTGACTCAACAGAGCTCCAAGTCCTGACCAAACTCCAGCTTGACTCAGGATCTAGTCTGTTCCCCCTTCTGTTGCGCTGTTCCCTTCACCTCCTTGCTCACTCAGTGTTCCAGCCATGGTGGCTATTTATAGGCCCGTAAGGGGCCCTGCTGTTTCATACCTTGTACCATTGCCAAGCCTCCTCCTTGCCTAGAACACTGCTCCCGGCCCCCACCCACCTGGCAAGTACCCACACATCATTCAAGAGTTAATTAATAATAACAATAGCAGCTAAGATTTATTGAGTGCTTACTGTGTGCTAAGTGCTTCACACACATCATCCAGTTGAGATCTTGCAGGCCTGGAGCTTGCTCTCCCTGTCCACCTTCCACTCAGCCAAGTATCTGCTCAGAGGTAGCTACCTGGTGCTAGGCACAGAGAGACTGAAAACTCAAAGACAAAGGATGGAATTCGAGTCTATCTTCTCTATCTCTTGCTCTTAGAAAGTGATAATCCCTGGAATGTTTGGTCCCCTCACCCCTCTTTGCTTCACCATACCTGGGAAGTTTTATTGAATACTAGACTGTATCAGTTGGAAATGTGTGCATTACACGTGGCAGAAACCTGATCTGCTAGGGCTTTTATTTCCTACTTCTCAGGAAATGAGGCGCACTGATTTCAGTTGGCTCCGTAGCTCACAGATCACACAAATACCTTTGTCACTTTTTCCTCACAGCAGCAGAATGGCTGTTGTAGCCCCTGTCATCACAGCCAAGTTCAAGGCAAGTAATCAAATCAAGCTGAAGGCCTTTCGGAATCTCACTGGCCAGAATGGTACTTAGAGTCACTTCTTACAAGAGAGGCAGGGAAAGTAGACATCTTTCCAAGGACAAGGTTCGTTTCGGCTTCATATAAAATCAAACTGATGCAAGCCGGGAAGAGGAGATGATAGAAGATAGAAAACAAGCAGTGTTTGGTACTGTCCGGGGAAGTAGAGACTCCACAGTTAATTCCTCTCAGGTTTCTGAACTATGAATGCTCAGTAATGGTTTTATTTTTTCTTTTAGTTTGCTTTTGTTTTGTTCTGGGGGGCTGGGGGAAGAGAAAGGGTTTTACTGTGCAGCCCAGGCTGACCTTGAACTCATGGTTCTCCTGCTTCAGCCTTCCAAGTGCTAGTATTATAGATGTGAGCCAGTTTCTGTAACCATGTTAAGTGTAGTCTTCCCAGCCTCTGTGTGTATCCAGATCTTCCTGAGAGGTTTTCCAGGCTACTACTATGCTGCTGTTACTAATCTCCTCTTTCACTTACACAATGGCGTATGTCGCCACATAATGTCAGGTGATTGTATATTAGTCTGTCTTGAAGATATATTCTAATTTACTCATCCAGTTCCCTATGCTTAATCATTCAAATTGTTTTTAAATAGATTTTTGCAACCATAAATAGCCTTGAAAGTCTATTTTAAACAGTTTATTAATTTTACTAGGTATGGGTATGTTTTGGTTGCTTTGTGTGTGTGTGTGTGTGTGTGTGTGTGTGTATGCTGGTTTTGTTTTTTCAGACAAGGTCTCACTATTTGCTCTGGCTGTTCTAGAACTCACTGTGTAGACCAGGTTAGCCTAGAACTCACAGAAATCCACCTGCCTCTATCTCCTGAATGCTGAGATTAAAGGCATGTGCCACTACACTTGGCCTTGTATGGATGTTTTGCCTGCATGTGTGTCTGTGCACCCTGTGCATGCCTGGTGCTTACGGAGGCCAGAAGAAGGTGTCAGATCCCTGGAACCAGAATGGTTGTGAGTCGCCGTGTGGTTGCTGGGAATCAAACCTAGGTCCTCTGGAAGAGCAGTCAGCGCTCTTAACCACTGAGCCAACTCACTAGCCCCATAAAAGTGTACTTCCACGAATATTTATAACTAATTACATATTATTATCTTATGGCACAGTTTCAAATTATACTGGGTTCAAGCTGTGTTGAGTACTCAAATTCCTTGTACCACTTACCAGATAAACTGAGCAGCGTTGTGGTAGTTAAATACACCTTCCAGGAGCTCTGAGAATGTTCCCTTACAGCTTTGGGCTTTATTAATTAACACTATCATTTTGTGGTGCTGGCCTTCACCCTCAGGGCCTCACACATCCTAGACAAGAAGCCTACCATTATTTTTATGTCCTTGTTAATTTGATAGGAAAATTACACCAAGGGGAAAGGAAAAGTAGTTTGCATTTTCTTTGATTGTAGTGAGGTTAACCTTTAAAAAGAGCATCTCTGGCCATTTGCTGTTCTATTTTAAGTTTTCTTCTTCTTTCTCTTGCTCATTAGAATATAGCATAATTATCTTTTTCTCACCAGCTTATAAAAGTGCTTTATCCGGGTGTCATGTGAGGAACACATAGGAGAGGGCACAGCTAGCTGGCTTTGAGGACTAGAGGGGACTGATGGACAAAGGGCTGAGGAGAGGGTTTTAGGCACCAGAGCAGCAGATGCAGTGGTGTGTGCTGGGGCTGGGGGCGGAGGGGGCTTCCTTGCCATATACATTATCACAAAAGTTGGTGGCTTAAAGCCACCAAAAGTTATCTCACACTCTGAAAATTACAGGCCCCAGACCAAGGCCTATTGGGAAGCACTTCCTTCAAGAGTTCAGGGGTCAAATTCTTTGCTTCTCTCAGTGCTGGCTGCTCACTTTCACAGGACCTTCTCTGTATCTTTCCTTCTGGTTCCTAAGGATTCAGGGGATTCTGTCTATTCAGACAACTGAAAGAGCCTGGAGATGATTTGACACTACAGGGCAGGAAGAGACAACTCCATACAGAGATTGTTCAGCTGATAAATTTCACTGTACCATTGAAGTTAGTGGGGAACTGTGGGGTCTTAAACAGGGGCAAGGCATAATTGGGTGGTAGCTTAGCTGCTCTGGGGAGAAGACTAGCAAGGCGGGGATTTGAGGAGACTTCATTGAGAGTGGAAAGGAGGAGTCTGGAGAGACTTGGAAGTCTCCTGTCATCTGAACTAACCACAGGTAAAAATAAAATGGGGACTGGAAAATGTGTGTGTCCAGGAAATAATCAGAGACAGATACGCTGCCCAGACTTCTCTGTGGAGTGGGAAAAAAAATTAAAGAGGAAGCAAAGCCTAGATAACAGTCCCATCCCCATCATTTTATTATGAGAAATATCGGACATGGAGAAAATTTGAGAGTATCGCACACTGAACAGCCCATTTACTGTTTGCTGGAGTCTGTAATTACCACTTTCCCACGGCTGCTCCCTTCCACATCTGTGCATTTCCCCATCCCGTTCCCTCTTCTATTTTATGTATTTCAGAATTGCAGATGATTCTCCTTCAGACTGGCATATCATTAACAGGAGTTCAGTATTTGGTGAACTGCATAAAGCTTAACTGTACTAAGAGTTGGTAAATTCTGGTGAATGCGTCTGTGTGCCTCAGATCCCTGCTAGGATATGGAATGATTCTATTGGCTTGGGAAGTTCCCTTGTACCCACTGCTACACCTCCTGTCCACACCCTGTTCCCAGAGGCCATCACTGTTGTGACGGTTAGTATTTCCAGACATGGGTCAGCTTTGTCTGTTCTAGAACGTTTTACGAGCAGAAGCATTCAGGGCATGCACTCACATCTAGCTTCTTTCACTTAGGGTGGTATCTTCAAGAATCAGTTGTATAGTTCCTTACTGTTGCCTGGTGGTAGTCTGTCTTAAGAAGAGCGATTTTTGAGAGGTGGTATTGAAAGATTTCACTAAGGAGACAAAAGTGGTAGTGGTTCGTATAGCACGAATGTCTCCCCCCCCCCCCCCCAGCCCTTCTTTGCGCCTCCTCTCTTATAAAAGAAGTCTGGGAGTAGATCATTCCAGGGTCAGAAGGAAGCTCCGTTATCCTGTCACTCCATCAGTGACTTGGACTCCTGCTGTTCTGTTCTGCCCTTCTGTCTTCAGGATCATCTCATGGCTTAGCATGGCTGCTGCAGCTCCAGCCACACAAACTGGCAACAAAAGGAAGAATGCAAGGGGCAATCTACTTCTTGTTACTGTTGCTAATTTTTAATTATTATTTATTTATTTTTATTTATATGAGTGATCTGTCTTCACACACACCAGAAGAGGGCATCTCATGACAGATGGTAGTGAGCCACTATGTGGTTGCTGGAATTGAACTCAGACCTCTGGAAGAGCAGCTTTAATTATGATTAAATTGTATGTGTGTGGCATGTAGTATGCTTGCTAGTGTGTATGTGTGTGTGTGTGTTTGTAAGTGTGTGTGCATATGTACATGGGTGATGGCCAGAAGTCCAGGTCACATGCTTTTGTTTGTCACTCTCCACCTTTCAATTTTTTAAATTTGTGTGTGCCCATGCGCACACATGAGTGCATGCATATGCTGGAAAAGGGCATAGGATCCCCTAGAGTTAGTTGTGAGCTCCCTGACACGGGTACTAGGAACTGAATTGGGTTCTTTGGAAGAGCAGTGCATACTTCTTTCCACTGAGCCATCTCTCCAGCTTCACTTTTCATTTTCTAAGACGGTATTTCACTGAACCTGAAACTCATCAATCTAATTAGATTTACTGGTCAGTGAGCTTCAGGGATCCTCGTGTCTCCACGCACTCCCTACCTGCCAGCAATGGTGTCACAGGTATGTGCCATCATCCCAGACATTTTACATGAGTGATAGAAATCTGGACTTGTCTTCATGCTTGTGTAGCAGGCACTTTACCAACTGAGCCATCTCTCCAACCTCTATGACCAAAAGCAACCTGGGGAGGAAAGACTGTACTTTTAGCAGCCATCTTCAGAGTCTCTATGCATGTCCACCTAATACTCCCACCATGAGACAGGCAGGGTCTGTGTACTCCAGCCTGGCCTTCAACTTGTAATGATCCTCCTGCCTTGGCCTCCCATGTGCTGGGATTGTAGGTCTAGAGCACTATACCGAGCTATTCCAGTTGCTCACTAGTAAGGACTTAATCACACACTACTAAGAAATGTAGTCTCTTTACTAGCCACTGAGCGTAATGCTACCACAAATACAGTGGGGTTTCTGCTACAAGACGAGGAGTGGAGCTGGCTGTTAGCAACTTTATTGTCTCATTTCTTTTGTGGCCAGGCCACATCCATGTTCCCACTTGAGGCCTTCATGGACCAAAGCCTGTCTGTTCCCAGCGGGATTCTTTTTCAGCCTTTCCTAGAGAGTTGCTTTCTCCTTCTTTTTTTGTATCTCTTCTTCTAATAGAACTGTTCCAGACTCCCAGCAGGAACAAGAAAGGAACTACCTAGGAATGCTTGCAGAGGGCACTATGCCAGTCCTCATGTCTGAACCCTGTGCTCCCCTCATTGGCTAACCTGACCTATGAGGAGGGCCAAAGGCAGGGAGCTGGGATTTCTTTGGAGTGAGATTCAGAAGGGACAGGACAGTTCTTGAAGACTTAGACAGACCCAGGTTAGATCCTTTCCATGGTCTCAGGTAGATGTTTGAGGCTCAGGGACCTCATCTGTGAAAACTGCCTTGGAGGTGCTTAAATGGAGTGCGCACCAGGGGAAAGGCTGGGAGACACCCTTTCCTGTGGGAGATGCAAGGAATTGCATAAGAGGTGAGCCAGACCATCTTCCCCTTTGGTCTTTCTGTGAACCATGCCTTTGGGTAATACATTCATTTCTGTAATGCATGATACAGGTCAGTGTAGATGTTGGCTAAACCAAGGTCCACCATAATTCATTACCCACATCCTTAGCTTCAGTATGACCAGGGAGACCCAGAGCCCCTGGAAGAGTAAAGAGGTCTGTGGATCTTCATTTATATGCCTTTCCTGAGGAACTACAGACTCTGTCCTCAGACGGCTTAATGGATATCAGCTGAGCCCTGGGAGAGCAAGTCAGCAGAAGCAGGTGCAGAGAAACCAGGGGAAGCTATCAACTGCCAACAGCCAGATTGGACTGAGTGTAGCCATGGCCTGGCGCCCCAGTGACCTGGTGACACCATTCTCAGGCTTTTGGCTGCCTGTGGGCTGGTATGTTGTGACAGAGAAGGAGGAGCCAGGGCCTCCACAGAGAGCTTGACTCACTGGGGCCTGCCTTGCTTAGACCTCAGGGCTGAGGTAGATGGTGCATCCCTCCACTTACTCAGTCTGCCACTCTAGCTTTCCAAGAGCCTGTTATACGTCAGGGAGACCATGTGCTGTTGGGTTCTATAAACTGGGTTCCCAGGGAACAGCCTGGAGGAAGTGATGTCTGAGTAGATAATAGGACAGACTCAGCCAAGTTCCTCTGACATACAGGCCACAAGCCCAAAGCCAGGCCCCTGCCAAGGTTCAGGAACCATATGACAAATTCCTGTGTTTTCAGCAAGTCCTATGTACAGCAGGACACTGACTACCACCCATGGTTTCAAAGTTCATTCTTGGCATTATTCTGGTCTTTCAGAGGCTGTACCCCTGATCTCTCCTCCCTGATGATTCCCTCCCTGAACCAGGGTTCAAGACAGAGGAGACCCTCCACCTTGCTTGCAGCAACCTGTACTCTGAGACATCCTGATAGTGGGCCAAAATGTTGGAAACAGCAACACCCAACTCTTTCCAGTCTCTGGCTAAGACTGATGCCCAGGGCTTAGTGAGGCTGTCCTATAACTCTTGGCAAAGCCTAGAGGTACCACCCTGTTCCATGTTGGCCTACCCTACTGCTCCCAGGAGGTTGTCTGTGTGGGCGCTGGCCCTGGTGTGGTACTTGGAATACCGAGGGGTTAATACAGCTTTACTTCCTGTTACCTTCCCTCCTGCCTGCTCTGAAGGAAGCTGTGTTGGAATTATAGACATAAATGCTGGCTTTTGAGGAGCCTGCTGCTCACCAAGTCCCTGCCAGGCCTGGGCACAACCCTCTCTCCCACGCCTGCCTGCCTTGGGCTCTGTCCTGCATATAGGGCCCCATTCAAAGGTCTGAGGGCCTCCTAGGGCCCACTTTCTGGGCCCTCCCTGCCCCAAACCTGCCCTGTTCACCCCCACCCCCACCCCCCACGGGTTGAGCTCAGTGTACAATGGTACCCAAGGAGGAGGGACCGAGGAAGTGACATCGCTTGGCCCGCCCCCACCTCCTTATTCCCTATAAAAAGCAAAATGGTGACTCAGAGAGAAGAGTTGGAATCATCCTGCCTCCCGCTCCCACTGTTAATTTTTAGACGTGGAATTAGGCAGGAGGCAAAGGAAACACAGCTCCACGTTCGCAGCTGACATGCTATTAGGCGGGTGGAGACAGCAGAACTGCTCCTCCCCGACTCCCAGCAGCCTCTGACGGACTCACCAGAGCCTGTGCCTGCTGGAGCTCCCACCCCCCTCCCCAGGCCTGGCTGTACAGCCCCTGCCCTGGCCCAGGGTGCATGGTGCAGCAAGGGCCATGGCAGCCGGGGGCCGCCGCCGGCACCCACTGCGCTACCAGTCCCTGGCAGCCCTGGTGGAAGACTCTCAGTGGCCTTTCTTGTTCCTTGTCTCAGACTTCAGCTACGGTGCGGAGGACTACGACGCAGAGGGGCATGAGGAGCAGAAGGGGCCCCCCGAGGGCTCGGAGACCATGCCATACATCGATGAGTCACCCACCATGTCGCCCCAGCTCAGTGCCCGCAGCCAAGGTGGTGGGGACAGCATCTCACCCACCCCACCTGAGGGGTTGGCACCTGGGGTAGGTACTCCTGTTTTCTCTTCTGGGGAGGGAAGATAGAACAACGTATGCAAGAAGTGGGCCAGGGTCTGCCTAGGACAGTGTCAGCAGCGAGGCTGGAGGAGGGTGGATCTGGACTCCTGTCATCTAGTTGTCCCTCACCTGGGTCCCTGCTCTGCCAGCTGTTTGTTCCTCTGTTTTCTGGAAGCTCTCAGTCACCTCAGTCTCTCAGTAAGATGGGGATGGGGCTCTGGAAGGACTGGGCTTTTCTATCTGTACCTGGCTGGATACACATGGCCTGTGGGACAAGAAGTACCCGCACAAAGCCAGTACTGGTCTCGAGCACCCTGTGGTGGGATAAAACATGTTTCTGTAGTGTTCCCCAGGATGAGAGCCTCCAGCCCTGTTCTGTTCCACAGGAAAGGAATAAGCCTGGGTGCCTAACTTCCCTGGTTGCAGGAGAGGCAGGAGCTGCCCTCTTAGAAGCCTTTTGTAAGAAATATTAACTATGCTTTGATAGGGCGAGGAGATAGGGGTGTGTGGAGGATTGTAGTACTTGTAATTGTCTTGTTCCTAGTGACAGGGACCAGCACTGGGCCCAGCTCATGAGTGTATGCATGTGAAATACATGAGCAAGCCAGGCAGAGATTTCTTGGGGCTTCTTGGGGAGAAGAATCATAGCCATTTGTGTTGGTGGAGGGAACTCAGTTTCACAGGTCCTTTGGGTCCAGCTTGTCTAGGTATGTTTTGTGGGGTTCTCTCTCCTCTCTCTGAAGCTCCCCGGGTAGCATCAGAGATGCTGTACAATGCATTTCCCTTCTCCGGGGCCTAATACCCCCACCCACCTGGAGGCTGCCTGGACTCTACCATTTGGAAGAACCCCTGCTCCTTCCCACCCTCTGCAGGTTCTCACCCCCTCTTCACACACTGGGGTGGCTGTTATAGCCTTTGGCAACAAGGGCCTTGGCAACCAGCATCCCACTTGGGGGAAGCCACATTGTTGCCTTGGCAACAGAGGCCTAGGCAGCGCTACGCGGCGCTGCCAGGTGGTGCAAGTTTGAGAAGGGATGGTGGGGGGCAGGTAGGAGGCGGAGGGGATGGATGTAGGTGTTGGCCAGCTTCAGGCTCTCCCACAGCCAGCATTCTTTGGTTCTGTTGCCCTAAGGAGGGGTAGAGACAGCCATCTTGGCCATGTAGAGGCAGGGTGTTTGAATCAATGGAGGAGCAAAAAGGAAGAAGGAACTCTGGTTCTCCATCATTGCCTTCTGGTTGTAGGTCAGTGGCGTTCAGATCTCCCCTGAGACTTAGCCTATACCCCTCTGTCAGCAGGTCCAGGGTGATGCCCGTGGAATCTCCATGCAAGGCCTGGTCTATGCAATCTCCTCTTTTGTCTCTACCTCTTGTCTCCCTTCCCCTTCTTCCTCATGAGTGCCTTGCAGGAGTATTTATCCATAGATATTTGGATTTCCTGGTGAAAAGTCCTGCCCACATTCTATGTTTTGCTGAGCTATATCCCTGCTGGGGTCCTCAGCTTTGGGTAGCGGATTCACTTTGTACCATTTGTACAGTGTGTGTGTGTGTGTGTGTGTGTGTCTATGTATGTCTGTGTATATATGGCTTGGTGTGTGTGTGTGTGTGTGTGTGTGTGTGTGTGCTCTTGATGGTCAGAAGGGAATAACTTGAGTGGAAGATTTTGAAATGTTAAATATTTACAGAAAACAGTCAGTTCAGTACTTAGGGCTCTCAGTACTGATTTTCACACCATTTATAGGTAGAGGGATTATTGATGCCAGTTGGGAATGGCTGAGGCAATTATTCTAGCTGCAGGATGCTGCCTGCCCCAGCTGCCTCCTCCACCTATAACCCCTGCCTTCCTGGAGCTAGCTGCCTTTCTGCTCTTTCTGTTGGGTAACTGGCCCCACCTATTGGACTCTGCAAGTATTGCTATTTGCAGTGGGGTGCCTGGATTGAGCAAACCCTCTTTCCCGGTTCTTGTGATGATCTGGTTTTGTTTTTATAAAAGGTGTGTGTGTGTGTGTGTGTATGCTTGGTTTGTGTGTGTGTGTGTGTCTGTGTATATATGCTTGGTGTGTGTGTGTGTGTGTGTGTCTGTGTATATATGCTTGGTGTGTGTGTGTGTGTGTGTGTGTGTGTGTGTGTGTGTTCCTGCTACTTGGCTGTGCTCATTTGGCCAGGCAGTCTTTTCCTCTGCCAGGCTTCCTGTTAGGAACTTGGGAACAGAGGGGACTTTTGGATCAGATCAGACAATTGTTCTAGATATTCAGATACCTAACTTTTGGCACAGGCTGGCAGCTAAACTTTCCACACCCAAACAGGCAGTCAAGTTGTACCTAGGAAGGACGTCAAAATTTGATTTATGTGTTAGAAAAACATAATGCAAATGGTGTGTGTGTGCAAAATTCTGCTTTCTGGCTATAAGACACCGAACAGGGTCATTCAGTGGCGAGCCAACGTGTAGTCCTAGTCCTAGTCAAGAGGCCCGAGAATCCGGGGAGTCAAAGGTGAAAAATTCTAGGTGTAATTAAACTCAAGAACACCCAGTGTTTCAGAGTCCAAAATCTGGAAAAGACTAGTGTCCCAGCATTAGCAGGCTTGCAGGTGGAGCTCCTCTGACTTTGTTTGAGACAGGATTCTGTTTTTGAGGCTGTCCTGAAACTTACTTTATCATCCTGGCTGGCCTGACACTCAGAATCCTTCTGTCTGTGCCTCCTGGTGCTGGGTCATGTATGCATCACCAATCCTGGCTGGAAGGAGCTCCACTTTCTTAGCCTTTTTGGTTTCATGTCTTCAATAGACCAGATGAGGCAAGGCCAGCTCTCCCTGGGGAGGGCACCTGCTTTGCTCAGTCTGTAGACTCAGATGTGAATCTCATTGAGAACCATCCCACAAACACCCAGGATAATATGTAGACACCTCATGGCCCAGTCAGGTTGGCACATAAAATGAACTATCAGTGGCCTAGAGACAGGAAATAATATAAGCTTTGGAAAGACGAAATTCTGCTTTCTGGCTATAGGATACTAAACAAGGTCATAAATCCGACAGAGCACCATTTCCCTGGGTTTGGATAACTCCAGCTCCTCTGAAGGGAGGCTGTGAGGAATGGCCAGGGATTGCTCACAGGGAGCCTTAGAGCACTAATACATTAAGTCCTAGCACTCAGAAGGCAAAGGCAGGAGAATTGTGGTTTCTAGGCCAGACTGGACTACATAGTAAGCACCTGTCTCAAAACAAACAAAAAGTCCCCACAAGACTTCCGCCATGGGACTTCTGTTATGGCTGGAACCAGGAACACTGCAAGGACTCAAATCTGGTAAATACACGATGGGAAATGGATCTCTTTGCAGCACACCTCCTTTCTGGGTCTGTCCTCCCAAGTGCGGAAGCCTCAGTCAAGACCGTGCTGGGATACTTTTCGTCTTGGCGTGTGCCTCAGAGGTACAGGCGAACCACAAACCCTGCTTTGCAAGTCTTTCCCAAGCATAGGCCGAGCAGGTTGCCCTGGCACAGGACCAGGGTCATCTGTCGCTGATAGTTGAACTCAACTAGGAGTGTGTAGTTTCCCTTGAGAAAGAAGGTGAGGACACTCCCATTCAGCTGCAACTTCCTGTCCCAGAACCACAGTCTGAGCAGAAAACCTCATTGCTATAGATCACAGTTCCTGTCTCCACTCTGGATGATGTAGTCAAAGGGACCCCAAGGCAGAGAAAAGATCTGGGTTTTGTCTGTCTTCTACTTTGAATGTGTGTCACCCAAGGATGTCATCCTGTCTGAACTAATTTACTAATCGGTAAATGGAAGATCCTGAGCATCTCTTCCCCATGTGACCTGACACAGCTGCCATGAGTCAGCCATGAGATGTTGTTACATGCGTGAATGCCATGTAATGTAAGGTCTGTCTGGGTGTAGACTGCTAGCGTGAAGATCTGAAGGTAAAAATGGAGGAGGGATGAAGTGGCCATCATTACCACTATCTTCTCTTTAATTTCTCCCTCCCACCAGCCACTGGGAGACACAAGGCTGAGCCTCTCACATTGGTTGCTTCGTTTAAAGTCCATGATATCGCTGCAAGATATGTTGGGGAAACTGAAACTCAGGGGGGGAGACATAGTTCTCCAGAAACTGTTGCATCCAGTGGGACCAGGGCTCCATTTCAGCTTGAGGTCTTGTGAAGCTCATGCCTGAGTAGATCTGCCACCCTCTCAGACATCGTCCTGGGTGAAAATCTGACATCCCATTTGGCCCCCCAGTGCTGGGGTGGGGTTATATACAGTTCTTGGGGCTTTCATCTGCCCTTCTAGGTAAGGAACCCCATTCTTGGGCACCTCTTTGTGCACCCTCCAGCTCCCATGGTAAGCTCCCAGTTGTCAGTCACCTCTGGGTTCCTGGTTGGTATTTGGGATTGAATTGTGTTCTGAAGTAGAGAGTCAGGGACAAAGCTGGGCAGAGCCACTGTCTGTTGTCCCTGCCCTCTCAGGCTGGTGTGTTGATTGGGGCTGTGTGAAAAGACCTGGCTGCTCTGGTGGAGGCTCAGAAGCCTTGCTTCTGTTTCTGCCCTGCTGGGTTTTCTGTCTCTGCTGCAGTGAGGACAGTAATTTTCTCCTCCTGTGCATTGTGCTGGGCCACTGCTTCCAGCTGCTGGTGGAGCTTTGTTACATACAAGAAAAAACAAGATCTCCAGGAGCTTCGGGCATTGCCAGGCTGGCATGGAAGAAGATAAAGCACCTTAGTGTGACACTGGTCGCTTACTAGTTGGCTCTCCTTATCCTCTCCAGGCCATGCCCCCCTTTCACACCTCAAAATAGCTTCCTTGGGTGTCTTCCCAAGTGGACTGTACCTGACTGGCCGGGCCCAACCTATGGTTCTCACACTTTCTCTGATCTCTCTTCTCTCACCGGCCTGTTGGAAGCGCAGTTCATAAATGTATTTCTTACCTGCAAGTAAGGCTACTCCCAAAGTCATATTTATTCAATAAAGGTATGCTAATCTACAGGTGCCCAGGGCATTGTGGGTAGGAGGGTGGGCCCAGCCAGAAGAGGTCTCTGCCCTAGATATCCTGAAATTTGGAAGGAGGTAGGGAGGAAGAAAAGAGGTGTCTGGTAAAAATAATGATTCCAGCATGAAACAAGCATGGTGACAGCCACCAAATGTATCCTCAAGCTGGGTATGGTAGCCCATTCCTATATCTAGCCGGCTGTTAGGAAGCTGAAGCAGGATATTGAGTTTGAGACCAGCTTGGATTCATAGTGAGTTCTAGGATAGCCTGGACTAAATAGGAAGATAGTGTCTCGGGGTGGGGGGTGGGGGGGGAAGCTTCCTCATGGATAACAGAAGTGAGCTACTAGGGTCAGAGGCTCTGCCTCTCCACTTTCTCTCAGGGGTCCAGAAGGGCCCCACAGAACCAGCAGGATCTTAACTCTACATTGTTTTCTGTTGTTGTTACTGAGTTTCTCCACTGGTAGGTGTTAGCAAGGCCAGAGCAGCTTTTCTTCCTTTTGGAGGAAGGATGCTCTTATTTGCCGGCCCAGTAAGAGGCATGTGTCAGTGTGGTGGTGACAGAAAGAGAGTAATTACTGTGAGCTAAGATTTGAGTTCAGCTGTTAACTGTCTATCAGGCAATGCGTTCCTGTAATCTTACCGTATAGAAGGTCAAGGTGGGGGAGTTGCCAGTTCCAGGCTGGTCTGCGTTTCCTAGTAAGACCCTGTCTGGGCAGTGGGGGTGGGGTGGAGGAGGATAAGAAAGAGCTGTCTAGCATTTGGACAGGTAATGAGCTTCCTGTCCTTGGAAGGATCCCAGTAGAGGCTGATGAAGAGATCCCTTCCTTGGTAGTTTCTTTTGGGTTGCCTTTTGCACTAGGGATGCCACTTCATTGGTCGAGCTCCAGAGGAACCATTCTCTTAACCTGAGCCCACTTTTTACCTGACTCTGGGGAGACCCAGGGTTGTGGATATGCTAAGCAAGTACTCTGTCACCAGGCCACACTCCAAGCCCCAGATTCCCCCATGAAGACCATCCATCCAATATCTTTAAGAAATGTACAATATCCCCAAAAGAAAGTCATGTGACCTCAAGTGAGATCTTAGAGAAGGGGTCACAGAGGATGTAGAAGTAAGGGGGTTGTATAACCTGGTGTGGGAAAGTCCCTAGAGGCTTGAGAAACAGAATGGTCTGGTGTGGCTGGGTTATTAGGTTGGAGATGAGTCTCTGGTGGGCCACCACCCCATCCCCCACCCCTGCAGTGTGCCTCCCCATACAGCACCTGCCAAGGAATGAAGGTGAGAAGAACTGGTGTTTACTAGGTCTCAGCTCAGTTCAGGTGCTGCCCTGTGTGCCCCAGACGTTCCAGCAGCCCTAGAGATAACACAGTCCTGTTTTATGAAGTCAGACTCAATACCTTTGCACAGCTAGGCTATTCCCATTTTATGGATGAGGAAACCAAGGCACATTTAAACACTTTGCTCGGTGTTACAGAGCTTTAAGAGGCAAAACTAGAATTCAAATCCAGAGTCCAATGGAGAATTCTCTCACCCCACCCCTGTGTGTGTGTGTGTGTGTGTGTGTGTGTGTGTACACGCACGCATGCTCACACTTTCATAACTTTATGTACACTGCATGTGTGCAGGAGCCCATGGAGGCCACAAGAGTGTTGAATCCCTGGAACTGGGGTTACAAATAGTTGTGTGCCACCACATGGCTGCTGGGAACCGAACCCAGGTCCTTAGCAAGAGCAGTAAGCACTCCTAACCATTGAGCCATCTTTCCTGCCCCTGATTTTGTTAGTTTGTTTTTTACCGTATAAACAGTGTTGGCTTATACCCAATAGCTTTATGTTATTGAGTTCCATCTGAGTTTTGTTTTATATTGTTTGAAACAGTGCCACTCTGTTGCCCAGGCTAGCCTTGAACCCATAGCACTTCTCTTGTCTGTCTCCCTAGTACTTGACAGGCATGAGTCACCATGCCAGACTCATTCGATCTTTTGAGTGATGCTTGCCATGATAGAAAGAGAAGGCAGAGGGGGAAACAGGATGCGTGAGGGGAGAGTCCATTTCTTTCTGTGGCTTCTGTGACCCCTAACTGCCTTGGCCCCACTCCAGAGCCAGCCAAGCTCCCCAGAGCCTGGTGCTGATACTCAGGTTTCTGCCAGGAGAGCTGGATAGACCTCTTCAGGCTAAGGAAACTGCATCAGGTACAGGCCTGGAGGTGAGAATGTGCCTAGCCCTTACAGGAATTACTGTCACCAGTGTGTTGGTTTGAATCACCAGCGAGAAGCCAGTGGGCCAACTGCCCTTGTTTGTCTGACTTAGTTGAGCACAGGTTGAACAGTGTTTTACAATGAGTGATGTGATGTCAGATGACGGATCTGGAATGGTCATCTGACTTGCCTGACATCTTTCCACACCTAACCTTTGGCTATAATGGTGAAGCCCCAAGTCTTCCACTCTGCCAGACTCCATCACTGGATTCTTTGCCAGCCTCTGAAGCTTCTCCACGGATCTCCACCTGGCATATTAGCTCCACACGACTTCCGTGCCTGTCTCCCATCTCCACCAGTATGGCTAACCCATTCATTTTTATTTTACTTCACTGTTTTCTATGGCATGAAGGAAAGGACATACTTATGAGAAAGCATTTTGCTAATGAGCCCGGTCCCCAGCCCTGGGTGTTTTGAGACAGACTTTTCCTAATATAGGCCAGTTTGGTTTTGAACCTGTGACCCTCTTGAGTCCAAGTGCTTCCAAGTGCTAGAGTTTCAAGCATGTATCACCATGCTCAGCTGTGGCTGAATTTTAACATCATATCCTCCAGGGAGACTCCTGTGACTTCTCATTTGTTACATCAGACACACCTGCTTGTGCCCTCCGAAAGTCACTCTAAATTCCCGCCATAGCACTGTGTATCTGTGTGGGAGAGGGCATGGTTAAACAGCCTTGAGAATGCTAAGCACTCAGTCTATGACTGAGCTACACCCCAGCCTCCAGGATTCTTTTTATAGCTTTATTTTCTCTGATTACATATTCAAAATTCTCACTTATTAGAAATACATCATCTCGAACAGGAAAGCTCACTTCCTACAGAAAACTTCTGAGAGTTTATTTCTCCTTGTTTTTCCATATGAAGACTATGTACTAAAATGATTCCATACTATTGGTTAGCTTGCTATTATTTTATGTGGTAAAGACTGAGATATTTCTTGCATTTTTGAAATTAAGATCTATTGTATTCCTTTTGTGGGTGTGTGGTATTCATTCTATGGATATACCAGAATTCATTTAACCAACTCCTTCTCCCTCTCAGTGCTTTTCTGGTGGGGAGGGAGGCAATGCTGTGATTGAACCCAGGCCTTGCACATGCTGGGTAAATACTCTGCCACTGGATTACAACTCCAGTACTAATTAAGCCACTTTTTGTGTGTGTTGTTTTAGAGTGTGTGTGTGTGTGTGTGTGTGTGTGTTAGACCACTGTATAACTCGGGCAGGCCTGGGACTCAGAGTCTTCCTGCCTTTACCTGAATGCCAGAACCTCTAGTGTACCATTCCACCACTGGAATCTAGTGTACCACCAGATTCCAATGGACTCTGAACTCGTAGCTGCCTGTGCTGCTTTCTCACGCCAGTGAACATTTTTATACATACCTCTCTGTGCCCTTCTAGATGTGCTTTTTTAGACAATTCCCTAGGGTGGAATTGCTGAGTCAGAGGATGTGGACATTTAAAAATCACAATTAGCTGTCTCCACGTTACCTTTTCTGGAGTTATACCTCAGCAGCATAATCTAAAATGTGCCCCTCCCTCTGCACAGCCTTGGGAGACAGTCACGTGATCAGTCTGCTCCCGAGACCATCAGCTCCACAAAGGGCAGTGTCCCAGTTTGTGACTACACGTTGAATGTGAGTACAATGCCTGGCGTACAGCAGGCAAGTGATAAGTGCTTGTTGATTGAATTGGTAAGGGAGTGAGTGGATAGAGGCAGAAGTAGAAGGAAAGGCCACACACCCCCCGTGTGTGTGTGTGTGGGGGGGGGGGTTAGGGTTAGGGCTAGGGTTGGGGGGGGTTAGGGTTAGGGTGCCCACTGCAGGCTTTGAAATGTGGACCTAGCAGGTGTGAGAACTTGGAATTGGTACTCTGTGCTATAGGAAGTTCATAATTCTTGTCCTTTCTGATCCTGTCTCAGCTGCCCTCTGCACACTTATCTCCTGTTGCTTTTGTCTTTTGGGAGGCTGGAGAGATGGCTCAGAGGTTAAGAGCACTGGCTGCTCTTCCGGAGGTCCTGAGTTCAATTCCCAGCAACCACATGGTGGCTCACAACCATCTGTAATGGGATCTATGCCCTCTTCTGGTGTGTCTGAAGACAACTACAGTGTACTCATAAATAAAATAAATAAAATCTGAAACATAAAAAATAAAAATAAACACGAATAAATCTTAAAAATATATATTGAAAAAAAAGAAACCATCTTTTGGGCTGGGATGTAACATAGCTTATGCAAGTACCTGGGTTCCAGCTTTAGCACCACCACCAAAGGAATAAAGAAAGAAAGAGAGAGAGAGAGAGAGAGAAAGAAAGGGAAAAACCTTCATTTTGGGCATTCCTCCCTTTGCCTGGAAAGACCTCCCTGTTTCCAGGTGCTCCTCAGAAACCCACCAGTCACATCTCAGAGCCTGCAGTCATTAGCTCCCCACTCATGCTCGGTGTTCTGTCTTTACCCTCTCGCCCCCTTACTGACAGACACTGCCCAGTGAAGTTTTTCCTTGGTGGGAATACCTTTGTCTCCTCCATTCATCCCTCACCACAGCAGATGGAGAGCTCAGCAGTGGTAGGGTTTGGTCACACATCCCAGACCTCCCTAAGGTATGAATGTGCATGTACCAGTGAGCAGGTTAGCTGGACAGACAAGGTGGAGAACTCTGTGATGTTTTTAGGGTTGTGTAGGTGTGAGATGCTGCAAGGCCTGCTTGGGTTGTGATTTGAAAAAGAGAAAGATGGAAGAAACAAAGAGTTTAGTCAAAGGGATGTGTGGGGCCGTGGTCACCAAGAGCCACAAGATAACAGCCCACTGATGGAAGTGGAAAGGCCAGAAAGGGAAGCTGGGGTGGGGAAGAGGGGGGACTTACTGGTCTGGATTTGAGGAGCTGAGGGAGCTTGCTGCTCTGACTTTCATGTGAGGAGAGCCAGCTGCCTGTGCAAGCCTCAGGCCTAGAGGTGGCAGTGGGTCAATCTTGGTAGAGCAGTAAGATGGGATGAGTTTTCCAAAGGCTGTGGGACAGAGCCTTGAGCCAAGAGGCAGGAGGAAGAATCAGCCAAAACCCACTCACTGTCTACCCAGCTGCCTGAGGGATTTGAGAAAGGTCAGAGGACAGTGGCCATATTGGCTGTTTCTCTGGAGAGGAGAGTCGGAACCAGACGGAGCAGACAGAGTAAGGAGGAAACAGGTCCAGGGCCGCCTTGAACTATTGAGGGGGAAAGGGAGGGAGCACCCTGGGGATTTGTGAGTCACTTCCCCTCCAGAGGGAGGACTGAGGGCCTCTGAGTGGATGGAGTTTCTGTGTCCACTCACTGGAATTTCCAACCAATTGGAGTGGGTGGGGCACTTTATGCCTTGGATGTTTGGGGAGCAGCTTCTGTGGGGTTCACAGAAAGACCCTTGGTTATAGTCCTCAGCTGCCTGCTGGTCTGACCCATGTAGGCCCCCATGCTGTGCACTGGCAGGGTAGAAGACAGAAGAACCTGTAACACAGGGCCCTGAGCTGGCACACTTGTGCCCTAGGGAATGCCAAAACTGGCTGTTCTCAAACCATGGAACAGCCTTACCCACCCAAACCAAATGAGGAATTGCGGCTTGAGAGGGCCCTTCAGATGTGTCTTGGCTATTTATAACTCGGCCAGAGCAAAACTGGACTGAGAAAAAGTGTGGATTATGGATAGGGGATAGCTGCAGGATCCTGGTGGGATGGATCCTTGACCAGTCCAGGCCTTCGAGAGCCTGTCACACCTCTCTCCATCTCTTTCAGTTTTGGTGACAGGATGGAGCCTGCTCCTGGTGAGGTCACATTTTCTATTATTGACAGAAGGGCAAGGGCTTCTCCAGAATTCAGAGTTCCAGAAAATGTTTTAAGGAGTAGGGTAAGGCTGAGCAGTGGTGACACATGCTTTTAATCCCAGCACTCAGGAGGCAGAGGCAGGTGGATTTCTGAGTTCGAGGCCAGCCTGGTCTACAGAGTGAGTTCCAGGACAGCCAGGGCTACACAGAAAAACCCTGTCTCGAAAAACCAAAAAAAAAAAAAGGAGTAGGGTAAGAAACTATACTCATTCCTTTTAGTCTCCTCCCCCCCCATCCCGCCTTCTACATGCTTCTTCTAAGTGGAGTAGAGAGGAGTTGTCACTGCATGTCTCCATGGGGATAGTTTGCTTTTGGCAGTGGCCTCAACAGTTTGACTCTGCCCTGTGGCCATATGGTTGCCACTGACAAGTTAATGTGATCTTGTATGAAAGGCTGGTGTGATGGTTTGTATATTTTTGGCTTAGGGAGTGGCACTATTAGAAGGTGTGGCCCTCTTAGAGTACTAGTGTCACCTTGGGTGTGGGCTTTAAGACCCTCACCCTAGCTAACTGGAAGTCAATATTCTGCTACCAGCCTTCAGATGAAGATGTAGAACTCTCAGCTCTGCCTGCACCATGCCTGCCTGGACTCTGCCATGCTTTCACCTTGATGATAATGGACTGAATCTCTGACTTGTAAGCCAGCCCAATTAAATGTGGTCCTTTATAAGACTTGCCTTGGTCATGGTGTCTGTTCACAGCAGTAAAAACCTACCTAAGACAGCTGGTCATAAAAAGCACATGAAGTTTTGATGGACATATTCAGACACTGCACCACCTGGTTGGTGGTACCCGATCTACAAGATTACAAAGATAAAGTGGTAGGCTGGTAGATGAAGCTGAGTTTTATTCCAAGCTGCCATATCTTCTAAGGAGATGGGGCACAGGGCACACACTAAAGGGAAACTCCTCCCACATAACCACAGCTAACAACCAGTTGCAAGAATAAAAGCAGTGTGGCCATCCGTAAGCCTAGCTCTGAGCAAAGGCATTGTGGCCGTCCTTAAGTCTAGCTCAGAGCAAGGATGTGGTTCAGAATGTGTTGTGCTTTTTTAAAATGTAAATTACTTGCTTTCATTTTAAAGTCAGGAGATTTTATTTAAGCATTCATATTTTCCCTTGGGCATGGTGACACAGGATAAGGCAAAGGCAGCAGATCTCAGAGTTCCAGGCCAGCCTGATCTACATAGCTGGTTCCAGGATGGCTAGGGCCACACAGAGAGATCCTCTCAAAAACAATTACAGGGAGCTGGAGAGACTCTCAGCAATTAAGCACATTTGCTGCAGCCAGGTGGTGGCAGTGCACACCTTTAATCCCAGCACTGCAGAGGTAGAAGCAAGCGGATCTCTGAGTTCCAGGACAGCCAGGGCGACAGAGAAAACTCAGCCCCTCTTTCCCTTCCCCGCCCCCCCAAAAGAGAACTTGTTCTTGTAGAGGACCTGGGTTCAGTTCCTAGCATCTTCATAACTACTGTTACAGGGGATCTGAAAGGGATCTGATGCCTTCTGATCGATGCAAGCATGAGACACACGTGTGATACACACACACACACACACACACACAGGCAAAACAATCATAAATCAGACATGTACAATAACATAAATCTAAAAACAACAAAAAGAGCAAACAAGTCTAGCTTGGTTACATTCAGAGATCCTGTTTCATACAAAACTAAAATCATAAAGAATACAGATTTTGCAGACTTGAGCCTGTGTTTCCTTTGGGGGGGGCATTAATTAGCTGGAGCTCACTTAGGACCTCTGTGGCTTGTGCTTGCCTTACCTGAACTTGAATGAGTGCTAAAGATGTGCCACAGTTGGCTTCAGTGTTGAGTTGTGAAAGTGTTTCTGCAGCTGGCCCTAGACTCCTCCCCCATGGCAGTATGAGTATGTCTCTTAGGGATCAGGGTCAGGGCACCAGGATGTGAGCCTCATCTTCTGCATGAATTTAGTTTCTGGAACATGGAAGACTCTTGAGGGAAGAGTGAGAGTGAAGCACTCTGGGAACGGGCAGGGTGGATAATACCACCTGTCCTAGATTGTGTGTACTGGCCTTGTAGGCGGGCTCTCTCATGCATCGCAGAAACTACTCCAAGGAAGTGGCATTGCCAGCAGCACCTGACCATGATGTGGCTCTTGGGTGGACCATGGTGCCCAGTGACACATGCTCAGGACCCTGTCTGGCACTGTGCTTCAGCTGGACATGAAGCAAGCCGGTCCCCTCCTGTATAAATACAAAGCCTTGTTCACTTTACCGTGGTGCAATGGCAACTGCGGTTTCTCACCAGCAGTGGGCCTCCCCGTTGCAAAGGTGCTGGATGGAGCCTGAGGCCGAGGTGCGAAGGGGGCTCTGTTTTGTGACGATCCCACGGGAAAGTGAACTGAGTGGGTGAAGGGTGGCTTATCGGGGAAGCCGCTCTCTGTCCCCCCCCCTTGCCCGAGGGCTCCGGCGAGAAGTTGTAAATAAAGCTTGTCTCTGGGAAGCAGACCAACCCCCCTCGCCCGCCCGGCCTGTCTGCGGCCTCCTCCCTCCCTCCTCCTTCGCTCCAGAAGCCTCCGCCAGCCGCTCGTCCGCCCGGTGACCACAGAAGGAACCAGCAGCTCCACCTCGCAAGTCAAGACGTGCGTTTCCTGTGCATTTGGAGCAATCGGGCCTCCGGGTCCAGAAAGGGCGGGCTCTGTGGGGCCGGTAACGCAGTATCGGGACTCCCGGACGAGCCCGGCACCAGGCCTGGGGCGAGCGGAGTGGCCGAGGACCGCGGAGGGTGCTGGCTTCCGCCCCTGTCCGGCGTTTATTCCGCGAGCGGCTGCCGGGAGGCCCCGCTTCCCCTTTCTCAGGGTGGGGACGCGCGGGAGGCGGGCCCGGCGCGCAGGACGGCTGGAAAGCGGCAGCAGGAAAAGGTTCATAATGGAGCCTTTCATCGCGAGCCGGTGGCCAGGTGCCAGGACCGACTCCGCGGAGGCCAGCATGCTGGTGTAGGCCTGCCCTGCGCTCTTCCCCGCCTGCCTGTCCCCTGCCTGCCTCCTTACTGGGGCGCGCGGCGGCGGCTGCTGCTGCTGTTGCTGCTGCCGCTGTGTGGACCCTGCTTCCTGTTTGCCCTCTGCGGCTCTGGCTGCCATGGAAGAGGAAGAGGAGGCAATAGGCTTTTTGGACAAGGTTCTGGAGGATGAAGATGTGTTTCTCCTGGAGGACTGTGAACTGGGAACCCCGACCAGCCCTGGCTCAGGGTCCCCCTTCTTGGTGGCTGTGAAGGTGGGAATATGACACGCCCTGGATGCTTGTGGGGAGGGGGCAGGGATGGTTCTTGACTGATGCTGAAGCCGTGTTTGGAAAGAAATGGCTGATGTGTGCACAAGCCTCGTGGCTGAGTGGAAGAGCCTAACTCAGCATGAGATGGGCTGGTACGTTCCCGTCAGAGGATTGAGGGCTGTGCTCTCTCAGCAGCTGTTCTTGGAGAAGTGGAGTGCCTGCTTGCCCTGCACCAGTTGTCCTTAGTGGCAGTGGCTGTTGGCTTTCCCCTCAGTCAGCTGTGTTAAGGGATCTTTTTGGCAGTGACACGAGTCACCTGGTGGCCTGTCACTGATGTGAGCCTATTGCCCCCAGAAGAGCTGGCTGACTTAAAACTGGTGGGCAATAATTCATTGTTTCCATGACAACCAGAGAATAAGGGCATTTGTGAAGTGTGGCCAAGGGAGCCACCTCTTTTCCAAGGAGGAGACTGGCGCCTTGGTGCGTCTTGACTAAATGCAAGTGAGCTTTAGGAAGATCAAGAATCTGAGGTCACTTGGGCTTTCTTGAAGGAAAAATAACTGAATCAGCTGGAGAGGGGGTGGGAACAGCTGTCCGGTAGGTAAGCATTTTTTCCCAAGGTGGGCATAGGCAGGAGTAGCCCACTTGTTCCAGATCTGTAGACTTGCAGCAGAGCTCCTAGATAGGCAGGTTAGGAGGGAATGGGCCGTTGGGAATGCCAGCTCTGGTGTGGAGAAATAACCTCTCTAGCCTATGCCTACCTTTAAGAACTTGAGCCACAACCTATTGCCTCTCTTTTCTGTGACTGGAGGGAGGGCCTCTGAGGACTGTGGCAGGGAGTACATACACTGCAAAGCCAGGCTACCTAACTGCATGGGCCCTGGAGGGTGTAGTGTTCGGTGCCTTGCCAGGCTAGGTATCTGAGACTCTCTGAGCCTTCTCTTTCCATAAGATGATGATCACAGCCCTGCTCCACCCACACCATGGTGTGGCTCCAAGAAGGAGCTAATGGAGACTAAAAATAGACTGCAGACCTAGGTTAGGTAGGTGGCAAATATGCAGGATTGGAGTGGAGAGATGACTGCAGGCTTGGGTGGGAGCTGCAGTGGGATCCTGGCACCTCATCTCTATTCAGTGATCTGGTGCTTGTTTAGAACACCAGAGTAAGTCACGCCCCTCATTTGGCCCACAGACACCTCTGTACTTATGTTGTGGCCAGCCTTCCCACCAGCCTCTCTATGATTCAAGGAGCATGCTGGGAGTTCAGCAGCCAAAGGATGGCCAATCTATGAGGTTCCAGATGGACCTCTCAGAAGCCCTCCCAGTACCGGTATTAATACCACTCCTGCTGCATCCTGGGCATATCCTTTCTCTGGGTCGTGGTGTATAACTTCACCATACTCTCTACTGACCACTGAATGGTACTGGCTGTATGGCTGGGACCTGTGAGAACTTTTGGAATGACTGAGTTTGTTGAGACACACAGAAGCAATACCAGATTCCTGGCCTTGTTTTGTAGTAGAGGTGTTCTCAGGGAGTGGCACTTGGTTGCCACCAGGGTCCTGGACACTTAGCATGCCTAAAATCATCCTTCCTCTCAGGTCCCCATGATGCCTGAATAGAGCCCTCCCTCTGCTTCTCTCCCCTCCCCTCTCCTCGAGCTTCAGTGTTTCTGGAGTTAGCATCAGCCTCTGAGCTTCTTGCTTATCTGTAATAACCTCTCCAACACCTGTTTCCTTTGCTAGGCTTAGCCTTAGACAGATTTTCCAGGGTTGCAGAGAAGTGGAGAGTGTGCCCATCAGTTCATTGAAGTGCTGTCAGGTTATGTTCGATCTTAAGTGCTCAGCAAGGCATCATGGAGGAGACAAGTAAACAAGGCATGGTCCTTTCTCACAGAGTCCCAAGTAAAGGATTAAGTTCACAGAAGACAGAAAAGTGGAGCGAGAGAGCAAGCAGGCCATGAGAAGCATCTGATCAGAGAATGCCAGAATCCAGGTGTGGTGGTGAATGCCTGTAATACTACCCTTCAGGAGGTTGAGGAAGGAGGAGTACCGGGAGTTCAAGGCCAGCCTGAAATACATAGTGAGAACCAAGTCAGTGTGGGCTGTGAATGAGACCCTGTTTCAAACACACATGAACAGCAATAACAAAGGCCCCCGGATTCAGAAGAAGAGGGAACCAGTTCTAATTGAGTCAGGACTGGACTACGTACACGTTTCCACACACACATGTGCAGTGACCAAGGAGCCAAGGCGGTGCTCTCTGCGTCCTGGCTGCAGATGGTCTTGGCTCCCTCCTCTATGGCAGCTGGTAGGAATCCAAGGCAATTTGCTCTTTGCTATTACTTTACTTCAGGAGTGCTTACCTTAAACAGCAGTTGTGTTGCTGTGCATTTGCCCAAACGCCAGCCCTATAAATCAATCCTGGTTTCACTGCTTTCCGAGCTGCTTCGTCTTCCTAGGGGACAGATGCAAAACTGGCTGGCCGTATTCTCCAGAGCCATAGCTGGAGCTTGCTACATCTCGCAACCCAGCTAGCTTCCTTTGAGGAGCTAACGATCTGTGAACTCATAATGCAGATACTGATAGCAACATCACATCCCATCTGTAAAACGGTGCATGGTCTTCCAAACATTTTTCACACAGTTCTATTTAAAGGTAGGTAGGGCTGACGAATGGAGCCTTGTAGATGCTGCTATTTCAGGGAACTCATTTGTCAGGAATAAAAAACCCTTTTGTATTCCATAATAACTCTTCAGGTATCCGTGCTTAACGAGAATGGCCTGTCTGAAGTGCCCGTATTCCTTCTTGTTTGACTGCTCAGGTCTCTCCTCTCTGCAGTGATGGTGTCACCCATCACCCCATTGGTGTTTCCAGAAGTGTAGGCCACATAATTGATGATTTGAGAGATGATTTCAGGTGACACCTTGATATATGGTTTATAGTTAAGTATATGTTTTAAAGTATATGAGGAAAAACAGGACTCACGTATCATTTCTATGATTTGATATAAAAACCTAAGATAAGACTGTACAAAAATCAGTATTGACCAAGGAATGGTAGGGTATCTTTAATCCCAGTACTTGGGAGGTAGAGGCAGGAGGTAGAAGTTCAAGGCCAGCCTAGTCAACATAGTGAAAGCTTGAATTATGCCAGTGTGGCAAGGCTCTGCTGGTAGGGTGTGAGCAACTGAGGTTCTTCAACGTATAGGGAGTCTGTGAATCTGGCCAAAGCTTCAGACAGCAGGAGGGTGGAGCAAGAAGATCTACCACCAAGAGAAGGGGTACTTGGGGGGAAGGAGAGACTCCATGCACTGTACTCCCTTAGGTATGAGAGGGCCCAGCTGTCCTGAGGCTATGGCTTGACTTGGGCATCAGCCCCTGATGTGAGTACAACCCCACATGGCATCTACACTAATCCTGAGTGTTCCTTGCAAACTGGTGTGATCCCCTGGGCTAAATATGCTGTCTGCAAAGTCTCAGACCCTTGCCTGTTAGCTTGTGGCTTAAAGCACAGCTAGAGCTGGGCCTGCCTGCTTAGACCTCACTGTTGCCTTGGAGAAGATAAAGGGCGGTGGAAAGATTGTTTCTTGACTTGGCTTACAACCAAACCTTAGGAGGCTTTATTTAGCTCTAAGCCCTGCGGAAGGCCAGGCTAGAGCTGGCCACAACTTATCAATAGATACTACCATAGTGACTTGGTGTGTTGATTTAGGGGCCTCAAGATGACAAACTTGCAGTCCAGCAGATTGTGTAAATTGCTGGGGATGAAGGTGTCCCTGAAGGATCTGATTGATAAGCCCTGATTGGAGAGAAGGGGGTGACAGCTTTCCTGTGTTGGGGAAAGGCTAGCTGCATGACAGAGCATTTGCCCAGAGGGTTCAGTGCATGTGGGTATCTCTGGAAAACATACTGAGAACAACTGTCTCCTCGTTTGTGTTACTAGTGTCCAGCATGTAGCAGAGAAGGAACAAATGAATTCTGAGCACTGATATTTTATGAAACGAACAAATCTCCCATAAGGACTGAAGGAACAGCCATGAATTTCTAGGTTTTGTTTTTAAATTTATTGAGTACACTGCAAGAGGGTAGCAGCCAGGTAATAACTCGAGAACCAGGTGCAACCATCTCCAGATTGTCCCAAAGCAGAAATATACATAATCTTGAGAAAGAGAAAGCTATCCCTGCCCAAAGATGGAAGGCTCTTCAGTGCTAACTGAGCAACAGGCTTACTGTTAGCATAATTTCACACCATTAAATTCTCAGCTGCCTACACCCCATCCTAGCTTGAATTTTAGGAATATAGCCCAGAGTTGGGGACTCTTGAAAATGACTGATTATCGCCTTTTAAGAGAGAGATCTCTTCTCAAAACCAGCCTTTAGGATAGGCATGTGAGGCAAGGGTCTTGTTAAAATGGATTGTTACAAGGCAGAGGGGTCTTGCTCCACAGTAGAGGAAGGCTTCTTCAGATCACCAGCTCTCCAGATGCTAAGGAGCACAGCAGTGAAGCCCACCTCTTTACAAAGTGTTTGCTGGATATTCAGGCAAATCCTTGGCTGTGAGGACTGAGGGGTAGTACAGGAGCTGTGGCCTCCAGCTTGGAAGGCAAAGTGCAGGTCAGGTTTGGGAAGTAGGCAGCTAGGAGGCCACTGTGGATTTGACTTTGAGAGCTGGAGCCCTGGACTCTAGGGTGTGTTAGAGGCTGGGCTGTCTCCAAGCAGCTGGCCATTTGCACCCTCTGTGCCTCAGGGCCCTAGTGTTTATTATACCTACCAGATTGTGAGATTGCCAGTGAAGAGCACTTAGCACAGTCCCTGGTACTTGTGAAGCCATCAATAAGTAACTCTGTCCTTCCTTAATGTGGGGTTTGTACTGGGTTCCTAATGCTGCTGAAACAAATTGCCACAAACTTATGGCTAGAAACAACCCTGATTTAGTTTCTTGCATAGCTTCTGGAAGCTCTCAAGAAATAAATTTATTTCCCCTTTTCTCTATATCCCTTGGCTACAGGTCCCATCCTCTAGCCTGAAAGCCAGCAATTTCGCCTTTACCCCCCACCTCACTGTTACATGTGACTACTAAGGGCCCACTTAGGTAATCCAGGAATTTCCTCAAATTCCATCACACCTGAGAAGTCCCTTAGTCCACCTCTCTGCAGGGTGATTATCGTCTTTACTCTAGAGATAAACATTATCTAGAGATAACATTTCAGAGTTGGGAGAAACAGCCTTCAGACATTTGTACCACTTAGGAAAAGATGTGAAGAATAGTCTTCAGGGACACTGGGATGGGTTTTCTTTGTGGCTTGAGAGATTTCGGTAGCTTGATAGACTTTTCTGGCTCACATTAAGGGTGTGTGTTTGATGCCCAGAGAGGAGCTGTTTGAGACAACAGGTCTATAAGTACGAGCTTGGGAAGGGTGTGGGAGAGGGAGGAAATCATCCCAAAGGTAGAAGGAAGATGAGGTAGTGTTGGAGGGCTTGGGTGGATCCCAGCTCTGCCTCTCTTAAGTCTCCTTTGTTTCTGTTGTATGAGGGAGAATACAGAACTCATTTCAGTGTGGGTGTCTGAGGGCCGGAAAGCAAGTACACAAGTACAGAGAGGAGTTACAAGCCTTACCCTCTGAAGGTCAGGTGTGACAGGAGATTGAGGCTTGTCTTGGGGAAAAAGAGCGCAGTGCAGTTGTTCAAGGCCATGTAGGTCTTAGGTGCTAAGGCTGGAGGAAGAAGTGACAGAACAGCTGTCCTGTGAAGAAGAGGTGTCATTTAGCCTAGGGAAGAGCTCAGAAGGCAGCTTCTACAGGAGAGCCCAGTCTCAGGGCTGAGTATGACTAACTTTGTAGGAAAGGCAGAAATGGCTAGGCCTTGGCCCTAGGAGAGGTTGGGAGCTAGGGAAGGCCCTGAGGCTACTACAGGTATTTAAGTGAGATATGCTGCATTCCAAGTTACAATTTATGGCCCTCCTTATTTATTTATCTTTGTCTGTTTCAGTGTTTTCTTCTACTAGATTATAAACCAAGTGATGGCCAGGACTGCTTGCTTCCTGTTGTAACCACAGGGCTGCTGTGCATTCAGTGAATATTTGTTGAATAAGTAGATAAGTGAACCTATCTTTCCTAATTGAATTTTGCAGTATTTATATTAAGTGCTTGACCAGAAGGTGTTCTTGGAAGGTTGATTTTACTTCAGGAGAGAGGGAGGATTCAGAGGTCAGTCAGGAGACCTTAGGTGGGAGGAATCAATCCTGGAGATAGCCAAGGAAGTGTCCAGACATGGCAGAAGAGAGGGAGATGGACTCACGAGCAGCCAGGAATAAAGCTTGAAGATCCTGCCTGGTGAAAATTACATGCTTTTCACTGAAGGTAAAATTTTAACACTTTCTCTGGGCCACTGTGCCAGTTGGTGGCACCCAGGCTTAAACTGGGCATGATCCCCACCACAGGAGAATAGGAATTCAAGAGGAAGGGAAACCTAGCATGAGTCTGTGCCTTACACCATGAGGAATGGCTGAGGTAAGCGTGGGTGGCCCACAGCTGACACCTGTTATGGTGTTGAGCCCCTAGGACAAGAAGACCTTAGCACAAATGACCACAAGGCCAGGGCTGCTATACCCATTTCCGCCCCATTCTCTCCAACCCTGTCTCAGTTTGTTTATCACTTCCTCTGGGGGGCCCTGTCTGTCCTTAGCTGTTCCATCCCACTTAACCAAGCTCAACCTCAGTCATGAAAGAATGTCTTTATCCCCTCTTCCCTCATTAGACCCAATGTAAAGTGGGTCCTTGCTGACCCTAGTTAAGGTTACAAAGTTACTAAGTAGAAAATGGTTGAGAGCAGACACTGGCAGAGGATGGGAGAGAAATGCCATGAGATGGTAGCAGGAATGTGGATGGTTGCTTTTTCTTTTACATTTTTACTGTTTTCCAAAAATTCTGTAATATAATATCTGGCATTAGGCAGAGCATGGAGGTTCGTGAATAAAATCTCAGCACTTGAGTGATTGAAGCAGGGGCATTGCTGTGGGTTCCAGACCAGCTTGGGCTACTGAATGGGATTCTGTATGAAAACAATGATGCTAATAATACGGCTTTTTATCACCTTCGAACGTGTTGATTAAAAGAAGAGAAAAAAAAAAAGAGCAAAGAAATAGGCATCTTGAGCTGTGACCCCTTCTCACCCGCTGCTGGCTTTTGGCTTGCTTTCTTGCAGGTGGAGGCAGGGAAGGGCCTGGAGATGAGGAAGCTAGTTCTCTCTGGGTTTCTGGCCAGTGAAGAGATCTACATTAACCAGCTGGAAGCTCTGTTATTGGTGAGTACCTGGGGTGGGCATGTATGATGGCTCCCTGTCAGCCAATGTCTTGCTTTAAAACTGCTCTTGGGGTTTCAGAGGACCCATAGAGGACAGACACGAGTGTCCCTCTGTTCACAGCTGGGCATCTGGAGAACTGGGGTCATTGCCGTGTCTCCATGACCCTACTGTGGCAGGTGGGAAAAGACACACAGGTGTGGAAGGATGTGCACTCTCATCAACGGTGATGATTGTGACATCATATTTCGAGTTGATACAGTGCTACATACCAGTGGGCACCTTGCTACCTCCCCAGCACTGGGTAGTGTGTATCAGTCAATCAAGCCGAGACCCTTTCTTCACCCTTGGTCCAAGTCCTTCCTCTTCCTGGGAAAGGAGTCCATTAACACCATCCTGAAGGCTCTCTGTGGAAATGTGAGATGGAGGATGTCTGTTTTTAAACATGCTATGGCTCTGAAGCGTTAGACCAGCCTGAGCTCTCAGTGAAGATGAAGGTGGTGGTGCATGAATCAAATCGGGCAGTGACTATTAAAACATTCTCCAGAGATAAAAGCACCACCACACAGATGCGTTAGCCTTTGAAGAAAGTGCTTATTAGATGCGTCTGGGTATTATGCAGAGTGATTGTATGGTGTAAATTCTTTTCTCTGGGTGTTGTGCAGTCAGATGGCATAAAAAACTGTGGGTTTTTTTTTTTTTTTTTTTTTTAATCTGAGGCAGGAGGATCAACATGACTTTGAAGTCAATATGGGTTACATAGTGAATTTCAGGCCAGTCTGAAACCTTATTTCAAAAAGCTAAAAAAGACAAACCAAGCAAACAAAAAGTCAGAGAATCAGAGATAGATGCAGGTCAGTAGAGGATGGTCCTCCTAAGCAAGACACATATGTATCTGCTTGTTGTGAGATGGATGCCGTTCTGTGTCCCAGAGGTGTCCTTTATCACCCAAGGAATGGCTATTGAAGTGTAAAGCTGCTGTCAGGACGCTGTGCTGGACTCAGGGTCTCCTTGGGAGTTGATTGGGAAACCCAATGATAATTTCCAAATGGGAGTCAGTGGCCGACAGGAATCTAGTCTGAATCTGGAGCCAGGAGTAGGACACAGCCTTATCCTGCTTTAGTAAGAGGCATAGTGCAGTGTTTCCAAACGCCATCTCAACCCCTTGCTGGGTTGTCAAAGCTTAGAGATTTGAAGCAGCATTTTAAAACGAATTTGAAAAAGACTGTCAGTGTACATCATAAGCAGTGAAGGGTAGGTGCTGTCAGAATGTGTGTATAGATGACATACAAGGGCACTTCATCTTTTCTTTTATCCACCTGCCCCCTTCTCTCCCTACCCCTGTCTCTTTCTCATGTAGCTCAGACTGGCCTTGAACTTACTCTGTAGCTGAGGCTGGCTTTGAACACCTGATCCTTTACCTCCACCTCTCAAGTGCTAAGGTTATACTAATGTGCGGGCCTACTACATTATTTCTTAAATGTTTTGTGGATTCAAAAACCACTGCACTGCTAGATGTGAAAGTGTGCATTCTGTAAGCTGAGGCTAGACAATCATGAGTTAGAGGCCAGCCTGAGCTAGATAATGAGACCTTGTCTCAAAACAAGTAAGACTGCTATCTTTGAAAAGTTATGTGTAAACTCTCCGGTCCTTAGCTTTCTTGTTTGAAGATGATGTATTTGCAGCTCCCTTCTGGAGAGGGTCTATTTCAAGACCCATAATAAATGCCTGCAAAACCTTGGATAGTACTGAGTCCTAGATACACTGTGTGGTTTTTTATGAAACTTACAGACAAATCAGGTACAATAAGATATTAGCAATAATGAATGAACATGAACAATGGTTGCAATATACCATGATAAAAGTCATGTAGCAAAGTCATGTATCTTGGCCGCTGCCTTGAAGAGTGCAGACACACTGTTTTTGAGTGTGGAAGAGAGTTGACACCTCTTTCCCCTCTGGGTTGATCCTTTGGGACCCAGTACTGTAGTGGCTACTAAAGATAAAAGGCAGACTGACCTGGGGTTGCTGTACCTAAAACTGCATCATCAGCAGATCTGAAAGGGACCAGATGCCTGGCTGAGAGCCCCACTTCACACCTTACCTTCACACAGTGAGAAGACTGTGCCATGCCTCAGTTTTTCCATCTGCAGTCTGGGTTCACAAGCAGTACTCTGCATGGGATCGTTGGGAAGATAGTGAATTGTATTCAGCTTTTGGGAAAGGCCTCAGTGTTACCTAGCATTGTTACTGTTTCCTACTGAGCTGAGCAGAGACAGATTCAGGCTCCTGTGTTCCTTTTGGTTTTGTTTTGAGACAGGGTCTTGCTATGTAGATCAGGCTGAGCCCAAACTTGGAACTGTCTTCCTGCTTTTGCCTCCTGTGTTCTAGGTGGGTTTGAAAATGGTGTATGCCTATAATTCCAGCATCAAGCTTCAGGCTTTTGTGTTCTCGTCAGTACCCCTCCCCCAGAGGAGGAGGAGGTACCCCTTAGCCACATGCCTCTCACATTCCACTTTCCTTCATCAGGTGTTCTCATCTGGGCAAAGATAGATTTAGGAGCCAGGGCAGAGCCTCCCCGACATGTCTTCCTAAAGAGCTCCTACCCCAAAGGCTTACCCCCCTCTGGGCTTGCTCAGTCCGGCCTCTCTGGAGGAGGAGAGACAGGTGGGAAGGTTTGTTGCTAGAAGGCCAAAGGAGGGGGTGGGGCCGGACCCTCCCCAGCCTCTGGCTCAGAGGATAAAGCTCAAAGATAGGACTCAATCCCTCCCTCCACTAATCCGGAAGCCTCCCCTTTCAGCCACTGAGGAGCTCAACCCTCGTTTCCTGGGTGGTCTAGCTTTTGAGGTGAAGCTGTTTCACTGGCTTTTTCTCCCCTCCTCAACACAACAGATCCCCTATCCCCCAGGGAGTGACTTAAACTTGGAAATTGACTTCTCAGTGCAGTGTCTCTTTTGCCCTCAGTACTTCCTGGTATGCAAAAGACTGGGCCTGTGTACTAGGACTGTACACACTGGCAGCAACTACACACAGACAGAAAAGCCACATAGGGGCCTCTGTTCCCCAGCCAGCACCCAGGGGCCGGGTTTAGTAATCTTCTGGAAGTCTCTGTTCCTGGTGATCCTCTGTAACTCCTGAGGTCTGAGAGCTCAGGTTTAGGGGCTGGGGCTGTAAACTACATGGGTCGTATTCTGTACATGTCCCTTGTAGGTGTGGATTGTTTCCTAGAGTCTATCCCACCTTGAGGTCATAGTTTGCCACAGCTAGCCCAATTGCTGCCTTCTTTTAGCCTTTCATTTTGGCTATTTGAATTGGAGTTCTTAGTTCTAGGCATCTCAGCTTGCTTATTTATGTGATAGGTTAACTACACCTCCTCTGTGAGCTCCAAGAAGCAACCAAGGCTATGTTAGTAAACATGCCTGGCAGGGCCAAGCCTTCAGGGGTAGGACATGGAGGAAGTTGGCAGATTTCTTTGCCCTGTTTTGAAAGGCTACTTGCCAGAGGACACAGCAGACATTGACTATGTGAGGTCAGAACTGGCTAACTCCCATCTTCAAATGAAGCTCTCAGGGGTTCTCTCTTAAGAATTCTTTTGACAGCTTCTATCTAATCCTTGCTGTATAGCTGGACCAGGGAGGAAGGCAGAAATAGCTGATGTGCTAGCTCCCTGATCCTAATAGCAGTGTTGGGTCAAGCTCAGTGAGAGGGGCCTGGCCTTTGAGCTCCCCTGGTCCAGAGGCCAGTATGTAAGTCATCAGATAAAAAAAATAACTGACTGAGAACCAGCCAGACCTTCCCCCTTCACCATGGAGAATAAGGATGAGAGCAATCTGGTGAGAAAGTTTCATGCATCCAGTGCAGGCTGGCCCCATGTGACTGGCCCTGGTAAGAGTGCTTTTCTTCCCCTTTCACAGACTGTGGGAAGTTTAGGAGGAAGCAGAGCTGTCGGGCCTGTCTAGGCGTAGGAGGTGGACAAGTGTGTGCTTCCCCAGCAGCAGCTTCTGAGAAATCTTAGCCTTCCCAGCACTGTTTTCCTGTTTCCTTTATTCCCTCCACCTGGGGATTGTGCCAAGGCACAGGATGAATGACTTTGAGGCTCGGTGGCAATTTGTACCTGTCCATTGAGTTTTAGATAGAGATGTTATGTCACGTCTGAAGGGAAGTCCCTTGTATCCTTCCACCTGGGCATGGGAGCACACTGTGTCTTTCTTCTAGTTCTCCTGCTCCCTTGCCTGTGTTCCTCAGCTCTCCTCCTGCTCAGATCTCACCGGCTTCAGAGGCCCTTACTTAAACTTGTACCTCCTCCACAAAGCCTTTCCTTAGCTGCTCCAGTACATCCAAGTTGGGAAATGTCCTGCCTCACGCTGGCCACCAAATTGCTTGGTTTGTTTCAGTCCATTTTTCAAATAGAGTCTAATGTTCTCAAGAAAGGAAATCATGGATCACCAAAATGATCTCCTGAGTACTAGGCTTTTGTCACTCATGGCTCTACAGAATGCTGGGTCATTGCACGGCCAGTCATGCTGTCAAAGCCGTGCTCCCCTCTGCATAAACATGCTCCTGTGATCCATCCAGCCCCGCTCAGCCCTCCTCCTCCTGTACATGTATACTGTACATAGGCTTGATGGCCCCTGTCTCTCACCAAGCCTGGTCTGACTCCAGTTCAGTCATCAAGGAAGTCTTGATGAGTACAATTTCCTCTAGCCCCATGTTTCTATCTCAGAATAAGAGTCCCTCCCCTCTTTGGAGGAGCCATCTCACCACCCTGCCTTAGGTGGTCCCCTCTTTATTTTCTTCATCACACTTACTGCTGTGTATAATTTCATGTCGGATCATTTACTTGTATTTCCTTTGTCTCCTCTACTAGACTGGAAACCCCATGAAGACTGGGATTGTATGTGTTCCAGGCACACCACTGGGTGTAGGGATTGGTCTTATGTTTGGCACTTGGTTCATTATTCACAGGATGAATAATAATATTGGTCGCCTTCTATATGCCAAGTATGCATTAGATACTTTATTACTTTTTAAAAGAGGACCAGTCTCTCTTTTTTAAAAAAGATTATTTATTTATTTATTTCATGTATGTAAGTACACTATCGCTATCTTCAGACACACACCAGAAGACAGCATCAGATGTCCATTACAGATGGTTGTGAGCCACCATGTATTTGCTGGGAATTGAACTCAGGACCTCTGGAAGAGCAGGCAGTGCTCTTAACTGCTGAGCCATCTCTCCAGCCCATATTTTTTTAAAGATTTATTTACTATCTTTATCTGTATGTATATGCATGAGTTTATGTGCACTGCATGTATGCACAACCTAGAGGTAAGAAGAGGGCATCAGATCCTCTGGAACTGGAGTTACAGATGGATGTGAGCCATCATGTGGGTGCTGAGGCCTGATCCCAGGTCCTCTGCAAGAGCAGGAAGCAGTCTTAACCAGAGTCACCTCTCCAGCCCCTAGATACTTTATGTAATGTATGACTTATGAGATTCAATCTTCCTATTGGTTCTTTTGAGAAGTAATACCACTTCAGTCCCATATGTAAGCCTGCTAGTGAAGTGATGATACACCCAGAAATGGGCAGTGACTTGCACAGACTAATAAATGGCAGAGTCTGGCTGCAACTCACACTGCCTGGCCTGACCCAGATTGAATCCCCTCCTGTTTTTTAGCAAGGACTTTGGTACTAAAGGTTACTTGGTTATAGTGCCAAGAGGGTCAGTGGGTCTTCTTAGACCTGGCTTTGTCTTGTTTCTGGACTTTGTAGAATGTGGAGGACAAAGAAAGTCAACAGTTCGTCATTGTCTGGCTTCCTCTTGTGGGCAGATTTGGGCTTAACCACTGTCAGGAGGAAGATGGAGTACAGTTGTGCTGGAAGGCTGGCTTCTGTGACCGACCCAGGTTGGCTGTCATAGCACAGAGGGAGCCAGTGGTAGCTCTGCTTCCCTTGGCGTAGGTGATCCCACAGCCCAGCACCTCAGCTGTTGACTCTCCCACTCTCTCCTAGAATGTTTCTCTTGTTAGACAGCTCACGACCTCATCCTGTGAGTCGCTGACAGCTCTGGTGAGTTCATGCTGACTCCTTGTCATCTCCCCACTGCTCACAGGTCTGCAGAGAAACACAGGTTATTGGAGAACCCATACTGCCTTCAGGTAAAAGAATAGTAATCACAGTTAATGTAGGCTGCTCTCCCTGCCCATATGTCTACAGCCTGTCTCCTCTGGGCCATTGCAGTATAGTTTTAGCAACTTCTGAGAGTTTTTCTGATAAATTAATGTTTATTATTGTATGTGACTTATTTATGTGACTTGGTTCTTTTTGGTTTTTTGAGGCAGGGTTTCTCTGTGTAGCTCTGGCTGTCCTGGAACTCACTCTGTAGACCAGGCTGGCCTCGAACTCAGAAATCTGCCTGCCTCTGCCTCCCGAGTGCTGAGATTAAAGGTGTGTGCCACCATTGCCTGGTGGTGACTTGGTTCTTTTGTTGTTGTTGTCTTGTTTTGCTTTTGAGACAGGGTCTCTCCGTATATCCTTGGCTGTTCTAGAACTAACTCACTATGTAGACCAGGATGGACTCAAACTCACAGAGATCCCCCCCCCCCACCTCTGCCTCAAAAGTTTTGGGATTAAAGGTGTGCGCCACCATACTCAGCTACTTATATTAATTTTATTTGTGAATTCACTTTTAAAAAACTCGAGATGAGGTTTCCTTTTGTTTCCCAGGCTGTTATCAAATGCCCGGGGTTGTACAATCCTCTTGCCTCAGCCTCCTCTGCAACTGGAGCGCAGGCATGCACCATGATGCTCAGCCTCATTGTGGATGGTTTAGAAAATAACAAAGGTTCTTTCTAAAGAGAGTGAACCCAAACCCCATTGCCCCAGGCAGTGCTTAGGATGGTGCTGACTTACCATCTGTCACTGCCCCTTCCTCTGCAGGCCCTGGTGATCTTGGTACAGATGAGCAAGGATGACTGGTTGCTTTCATTTTCATGTCAACAGGCATTGAGAAAGAGTCTTGAGACCAAAACCACACTAAGTGGGAAAGATCATAATACTTGCTTAGTAATGTCTGCCACGGATGTGGGAAGTAGGAGGGTGGCGCTCACGCGCGCGTGCGCCAGTGTGTGTGTGTGTGTGTGTGTGTGTGTGTGTGTGTGTGTGTGTGTCTGCTCCTCTCTGAGCTAGCTTTGGTTTCTTTTTGAGACTGGCTTTCACTCTATTGCCCAGGCTGGGCTGCAGTCCTCCTGCCTCAGCCTCCGGAGTGCTTCCAGTACAGATCTGGCTTGAGCTAGTCTTGAGCCTCTTTTTGGTTTTTACCTCCTGAGAGTACTAAAACTGCCTTCTGTTTCTCAAAAAGAAGCATCTAAGGAGCTGGCCTCCCAGGCAACACTCTCTTCCACTGAAGAATAGCAAAGAGGCTCATGACCAGGGCATGAGGCCATTGTGGAGGAGACTAGGGGCCTGTTAAATGGACCAGTGAACACATGAACCAGAGCGTGTGGGCTAAGGCTGGGGAAGGGATGTACTGTGGCTGCTGTCAGGTTCCCTGTCTCTGCAGATGGCTTGTTGGGACCTGTGACAACAGCTCTGAGAAATCATGTTTCAGGTGTTCTGCCTACCACAGCCCTGTCTAGGCAGGACTTGGGCGGCATTGCCTGTAATCAGTGTCACTATCTGCCCAGGACCTGCCAACACTCTGGTTCATTCATCACCACCTTTGCACTTTATTCCTCTTCCTCTGCAGCCCATGAAACCTCTGAAGGCCACAGCCACCACTTCCCAGCCTGTGCTTACCATCCAGCAGATCGAGACCATCTTCTACAAGATCCAGGATATCTACGAGATCCACAAGGAGTTTTATGACAACCTCTGCCCCAAGGTGCAGCAGTGGGACAGCCAGGTCACCATGGGCCATCTTTTCCAGAAACTGGTGAGTCTCCCATGAGGGCATGTCTCCATGAAAGACTGCTGTTAGAACTGGTCACTCTAGCCCTCTTGAGGCCTGGGTCGTCTCCAAGCCCTTGGAAGCCAGTCTGGGCCTGTGTTCTTTGGGGCAACTGGACTTGGATCCTCAACCTCAGCCCCATCCTAGTGGAGCCCTGAAAGTGCTTCTAGGGATAGCAGTGGAGCCAGGTCCTCTCTGTGAATGTTTCTGGGGAATGCTGCCTTTGTCTGCATGGGGGTCCTTTGAGCATCCTCTGCCAGGATGCAGGTCCCTGTGTCACTCCATGGACAGAGAAGCATGTGACAGGCTGTAGGAGGATGACACTCACCTGAGACTTTGGGAGTCCATTACATCCCAGTGCTGCCTTTACAAAATGAAGTAGTTAGACGCCTATGGTCCTAACTAATGGTTGATTCCAGAGCAGAGAGTACCAGCAGCTGGTGCTACCTCTTTCCTTCCTGACCTCTGTAGACTGTGGCCTTATCTACATAAAATGGCCTCCCCCATCTATCTGGCTTCTCTCCATCAGTTCCCAAGTTGGAATGACCCCAGAAAAGCCTTTCCAGGCCCCGTGTTTGTCCCTCATGAACACTTACTAAAAAAAAAAAACCACACCTGTCTTTCCCATCTCTACAGCCTCCCTCCGCCAAGTATAAACTCTGGAACAGTTTGTATTTTCTTCTCATTAGACTCCCAGAACTAATGGACCCCACTGGTGGATGAGTGACTATATGAATGGATGGATAGACACACTGTGACCTTGATTGGGGCTGGAGAGAACTTGAATGTTGAAGGAGATACCTGTGTCCTGACAGCCATGTTTTTAAGGCTACAAGTGTGGAGACAAGCACAACCAGAGCCAGGTCACAGCTGGGTTTGAATCCTGGCTTTGCCACAGATGGTCCTGTGACAGCTTACCCTCCTGTTCTCAGCTTCCTCCTCCTAGAAGAGGGGTACCGATAGCCAGCGGGATGATTGATTGCAGGAATGAAAACGCCTGCTGCTGTTGCTGTTCTCATTGCTGCTGTTTTAGGAAGGGGTACTCATGAGATGTTGTTTCCCAAAATGCCATAATTATGGTAGTAGGGGGCCCAGCTGCTTCCCCTGGTGCAGAGATGGTAAATGTCTAGTGATCTTTCCCTGTTCACGGAAGTCTGGGGTGATTGACATAGGGGCCACCTCTACTCAGCCCTCACAGATACAGGAAACAAGCCCTGGTGAGAGGGTAGGTAGGCAGAGCAGGATGGAAGAGCTCTCCAGTTTGATATTTCTGTTGACTTTTGGTGCAGGGTCTCTCTAACCCAGGCTGACCTTGAACTTGAAGCAATTTTTCTGCCTCAGCCTCCCAAGTGCTGGGATTACAGATATGAGCCTACATAGCTTTATCAATTTGTCTGTATCATTCTGACTTTGATCCCCTTTGATCTCAGCTCCACCAGTCTGGTTAGGAATTTGCTTCCCAACCCCCACCCCTCCCAGCATCATGAACTGCTGTCTGCCACCCTGAGACTGCCTGCTCTGTGAGGCTTGGGTGGAGCCAGGGCAAGCCAGGCATCTGGAGGCAGTTTATTTCGGCTGAAGTCTCTGGGTATTTGATTATCCATTACCAAGAGAGGGAAATTAGCATCTCTGCTGTTTGTTTTATGAGATCATTCCAGTGCCAAACTCCTGTTTCCAAGCAACCTGCGCTTTCCAGTTAGTGACCCTGGCAGGCTGGGCTGCTGGCCTTCCAGCCTTGGGTAACTATGGAGATGAAAGTGCCTGGCATGGCCCATGACCACTGCACACAGGTGGCTTCTGGGTCACAAGAGGGTAGCAACATAGGTATTCACTCTTTGTCTTTCTCCTGGTAACAGAGGAGACTGGAGTGTAGGTCAGCTACTTGAGTGTTTGCCTCCCTTGCAGAAAGCCCGGAGTTCAGTCCCGTGCTCTAAATAAAACTGGGTGTGGTTAGCCACACCTGTAATCCTAGCTCTTTGGAAACAAAAGGCAGGAGGATCAGAAGCTCATGCTTAACCTTGGCTAGGTAGTGAGTTTAAGGCCAGGCTGGGATATAGGAGACCCTGTCTCAAAGAAAGAAAAGACAGAGAAGTCATGGAGCTAGAGGGAAAGAGAGCCCTTCCTGGAAGACTGTGATTTGTGCTGCTCTTGGAAGTGTCTGGGACATCTCTGTGCCATAGAGCTCTTACGGCTAAGTTCCCTGGAGAACAGTGCACTTTGACCCCTCTGCCCCTTTCCCAGGAGCTTTTCCTTCTGGTACTACACTGCCAGGACCTTGTCCCCAGCTCCTAGTTTACACCCTCTTCTCCAGCTTCCTGGTGGTCCCAAGGGCAGCCTCACCAGCTTCTGTCTCCTCCCTGGGTGGCTCTAGGGATCTGCCCCTGGCCTCTGCCCAGCCTTTGAGTCCTGAAGGAACAAGGATTCTCAGGGAACTGATGATCTTGAGGGGGGCACAGGGGTAGAATACTTTCCTTGGTTGGAAGGAGAAGCCCCCACGGAAGCCTGCAGCAGCTATGCTCTGTTGCTACTTCATTGGGAAAAATTTTAAAGCAGAAAATCTCGAGGGTAATGAGTTAGACAACTGTGTCTGCCTCTCTCAGCGTAACAGATGAGGGTCGTCCGAGAAATGCCAACCCTTTTCCTTTTCTCCATTATTTTTCTATTTCATCTTCTTCTTCTTCCTCCTCCTCCCTCTCTTATAAAACTATCATCATCAGCAGCAGCAGCAGCAGCAGCAGCAGCAGCAGCAGCAGCTGTGTATATGCATGTGTATGGGTGAGCTGGGATGAGTGTATAGAATCTGCTCTTCATTCCACCGTTACATGGACTCTGAGGATCAAATTCAGGTTACCAGGCTTGTGAGGCAAGCACCTTTATCTGATGAGTCGTCTTGCCAGCCCCTCCCCTAGTTAAAATTTCTAACTTAAAAAAAAAAAGTTTTAGCCAGGAGGCTGAGGCAGGAAAATTGCAAGTTCAACGCCAAACTGGGCAACTTAGTGAGGCCTTGTCTCAAAAATGGAAAGTAAAAAGAGGAGCCAGATGTAGGCCTGGCACTGTTGCCAGCACTTGGGAGGTGGGGGCAGAAAGATCAGGAGCTCAAGGTCATCTCTGGCTACATAGGGTATTTGAGACTAGCCTGGGCTGCATGAGACCCTGTCTCATAAACAGTGAACAAAACAAAAAATACAAAGGTATATTACAAGTGAGAAGAGTCTGTGCCCCCTTTTCTCTTGGAGCAGCTTGGTGGGAATTGCATATGGAGCCGAGTAGATTGCAGTTTGTGTTTTTGATACTTTCATATTCCTCTGCTATACTGCGTGCACTGTTAAAATGTGCAAGTGTGTATGCGTATACATTTTGCGGTCTGGCCGCACTTGCTCTGATGCGTGTGTTCATTCATCTGAACTGTGTTTGTACAAGTTCCTGTGCTTGAAGACATTTGTTCACCTCTCCTACTGTGAGGAAGAAATGGGACTGTGAGTGTCCTTGCTCAGGTCTCCTGAGGTACAGGCATATCCAGGTTTTTCAAGAGCAGCGCTAGCCAATGGAAATAGGTTGTGAGCCACGTACAGTGTTTAATTATTTCATTAATTATTAATGTGTGTGAGAGAGTGTGGGTTGGGGGATGGGGATGCAGCCATGGTTCATGTGTAGAGGTCAGAGGGCAACTTTCAGGAGTTGATTCTCTCTTACTTTGGGTTCAGGAACTGAACTCAATGAAATAAGCTATTTTACCCGCTGAACTGTCTTGCTGATCCCACATATATAATTTGAAATGTCCTAGCAAGTCCTTTTAAAAAAAAAAAAAAAAGCAGTGCTGGAGTTTGAGCCTAGGGTCTCACACATAGGCAGACTCTAGCACTGAGCTGTGCTCCCAGGTAGGAACCACAGTTTTTAAAAGTAAAAATAAAAACTGGAAATAGCTCCACGGTAATATGGCTGCCTCCCATACCCAACGCTCTGGGTATGATCTCCAGGAACCCAGAAAACAAAGAAATACAAGGTGGGTGTGGCAGTGCCTACTTGTTCTCCTAGCTACTAGGAAGACTAAGCAGAAGGATCACTAGAACCCAGGCATTTGAGGCTATCTGGACAATACTATAAAACCAAAGAGAAAGGGAGAGGGACACACAGACATACAGAGCTGGTGAGATGACTCAGTGGCTATAGCTGATGGCCTGAGTTTAAGCCCTGGATGAAACGATAGTAGATATAACTGACTCCTGATTATTTTATGTGTATAAGCATCTGCCTGAATGTATGTTTGTGCACCACACATCTGTCAACTGAAGCTAGAGGAGGGTTTTGGATCCCCTGGGACTGGAGTCAGAGCCAGTTGTGAGCCGACATGTGGGTGCTAGGAATTGAACCTCTGTCCTTTGGCAGAGCAGCCAGTGCTCTTTAACTGCTGAGCCGTCTCTCCAGCCCCTGAAAGTTGTCTTCTGGCCTGCCTGCTGCAGCACATGGGTACTTGCACACACTCCCGTCATATACAGATAATATTTTTAAAGGGTTAGGGCGATGACTGAACAGTTAGGAGTGCTTCCTGTTCATATAGAGGAGTCAGATCTGGTTTCCAGTACCCATGCTGTATGGCTTATAACTGCCTATAATATGGCACACAGACATATATGCAGGTAAAACATCCATATATACAAAATAAAATAAATTAAAAAATAATCGCCAGAGAGGCTAGGTATGGTGGTGTGCGCCTGTTATCAGGACTTACAAGGTAGAGGCAAATGAATCAGGAGTTCAAGGTCATCCTCAACTACATAGCAAGTCTGAGGTCAGCCTGGAATACACAAAACCTGTTTCCAAAAAGAGAAAAGAAAAAGAAAAGGGGTATGTATATGTAGGAGATAATTTATATCCTCTTCTATGCTGAGTCTTTGGAAGCCAATGTGAATTTGTTGTTTGTTTGTTTGTTTTGTTGAACAGGTTCTCACTGTGTATTCTTGGCTGGGGAAGTGGCTATATAAACCATATTGGCCTTGAGACCCATTTGCCACTGCTCCCAGTGTGAAGTTTACACCTGTAGCATATGTCAGTTTGCAGTGGCCACATTGTACATGTTCAGTCTTCGTATGTAACCTGTGACCACTATATTAGACAACATGATGTTGTAGTTTGCAGTGGCCACATTGTACATGTTCAGTCTTCGTATGTAACTTGTGACCACTGTATGAGACAACATAATGCTTCAGTTTGTGTTAATGGTAGGTTTGCTAAGCCATAGGCAGAACTTGTGCCTATGGTCAGTTTGATTAGTTATTGACAAATTAATCGTATTGATTTGCACTATAGTCTGAGGGCTCGAACCAAAGCTCAGTGCCATTTGACTCTAAAATTTGACTCTTCAGATGGGCATGGCATCACACATTATAGCTTGAATTTACATGCCTACTCTTTGTTCTCTCAGGAGCAAATACTTTTACACAACGCAGAGAAGGCTCATCATAAATACTGAGGTAATTAAATTAGCAAGCCTTAGTTTAACTTTTAGAAGGGTGATGAGCCCATCCTTGCATCCTAGGGGCAGTGAGGCTTTGGCCTGTCAGGACAAGTGTTAGGGTCCAGCTGGCATTAGGTATATAGTGAGCAGGGGTTCTGGCTTCTTGAAGGCTGCGAAGGTGGGGACAGGACCTTAGGGACACAGTATGGAGAAGGGGCTAAGCAAACTACATGTGTCCACCCTGCTGCTCTGTTTAATTAAAAGATGTGGAAGAGGTGTAAGGCATCGGGAGGCTTCAAGCCCTGGGAGACCTTGATGGTGCTAAAGGGAAAACTAACGAAACACAAAACAAAAAACAACAGTACATAAAACCAGGTGTTGGGATAAGTTGAATTTCTGGCTTGCTAACAAAGCCCTGCCCTGCCCTACCCGCTCCCAGTACCACCTTGTTACCCTTATTGGCTGAGCCAGTTTCCATGGAAACTGTCAAATTCAAAGGGATACTGTAATATGTTCACCTCTGCCTTTCCCCTGGTTTCCAGCAAGCCCTTTGGGGTGGAGTTAGAGGTTCTGAGTGCTAAGGTGGCTCCAGGAGCTCAGGTTAAGCTTTCAACTGTTCACTAACCCTCTCTCACCCCTTTCTCCTCATTTCCTCTGTCTCCTCCCTGCAGGCCAGCCAGCTTGGCGTGTACAAAGCATTTGTGGATAACTATAAAGTCGCCCTGGAGACAGCTGAGAAGTGCAGCCAGTCCAACAACCAGTTCCAGAAGATCTCTGAGGTAGGCAGCTCTCCCCACAGCCACCCCACCCACCCTGGGCTCTGGAAACAGCCCTAGAAGCCTCTAAGTCTGCGGGTCTCCTCCCCTTTTGCCCCAAGGAAGCTGTTCACCACAATAATGCTCAGCCTGGCATTTGCTTTCTTGCAACTGACATTTTCCCTCTTAATATAAGAATATCGATTGGTTTATTTTTTCAGATTAGAAAGTGGAACGGAGGAGGGAAAAAAATAAGGGTGGGGGCAGCATTCCCGGTGACTTTCCCAGGTGACATCCTGACCTTTGACCTTTCTTTCCTCTCCCGTGGAATGAGCTATTTGGACCTGCCCAGCTCATCTTAAAACTTGATGGGGGTGAGGTGGAAAGATGATGGTCTGGCAATCAAAAGCTCCCACTGTTCTTGCACAAGACCTACGTTGGGTTCCTAGCACCCAAGTTGGGTGACCACGTGTAATCCCAGCTGCAGATCCAATCCTGTGGCCTCCCAGGCACCTGTAGTCAGGTGGACATATGTACACACAGTTATACATGTGTACACATAATTTTTTAAAAGAAATCCCCAGGGCCACTATTTAATATGCAGATGTCCAGGGTCCTCCTTTCTGGGAGAGCTCGCTTCTTTTCTCTTCTCCCTGAGCATCACCACCCCCCCAAAACCCCCATTCCCCACTTCTGTCTCTCACTCTGTGCAGCTCAGGCCAGTCTTCCTTCCTCAGTCTCCTGAGTTCTGGGATTACAGACATGTGCCCTGATGGCCCATATCTTTTGATTCAAGAGAGGAGGGTGGATCAGGAGCAGAGTTTATATTATGACAGGCTCTTGAAAGGTACTAAGCATATGAGACTGCAGTCTCTGAGTCTCAGTTAAGAACAGAAGTCCTAGCCAGGCAGTGGTGGCGCATGCCTTTAATCCCAGCACTTGGGAGGCAGAGGCAGGTGGACTTCTGAGTTTGAGGCCAGCCTGGTCTACAGAGTGAGATCCAGGACAGCTAGGGCTATACAGAGAAAACCAAAAAAAAAGAACAGAAGTCCTAGACCCCTTTTGCCAGGAACATGCCTGTCCCTGCTCAGCTGCTAATAAACCTTCCCCTCCTGTACATGCATGGTAGAGGTATGAAATCACTTGCCATTGGCACTTCTTGTGTTGCTGTTATTGTTTCGTTTTGTTTTTGAGATAAGGTCTTACCATGTAGCCAAGCCTGGCCTCCTGCCTCTGCCTACTGGGTACTAGGGTTATAGGTGTGCATCTCTATGCCCCACTTGGCTTTGGCATGTCTGTCCAGGAAGTGGCAGGGAGAGGCTGGTGGTCTAGGATCCTTTAGTTCAGCTCATTCTGTATCCAGTGGCTCCCGTGACACTGGCAAACCACTGGCTTTGGAGGCAGCATTCAATCAAGCTCAGGACAAGAGAGCCTCTGCTTTAGAAGAAGCTAGGGGTAGGGAGTACTTCTGTAGTTTTGGAAGTCCCTTGAAGTACCCCTTTCCCAGGCTTTGGTGCTATGAAAGGGAGACACATAATTCTTTGAAACTGCTGGGACTCCAGGTCATACCTAAGCTACAGTCAGACTAGAGATCACACAGCAGTTGGACAGGTGGAGATGAAATGTGATTATGAATGTCTCTCAATCCCAGCATTCAGGAGGCAGAGGCAACAGGATCTCTGTGAGTTCAAAGCCAGTCTGGTCTATATAGCTACTTCCAGGCCAGCCAGGACTATATATAGATAGTGAAACCCTGTCTTAAGAGAGAGAGAGAGAGAGGAAGGAGGGAGGGAGAGAGAAAGGAAGAGAGAAGAGAGAGTGTGCCTAAATAAGTAAATAAAAATAAATTTTAAAAATTAAAAAGGAAACCATGACAGTTTGAGTATTAGAAAAAGCAGATGGGAACTTGAAGGTTTGGTGTACAGGCACATGGAGCTGATGCTTCACCTCTGGAAACACGTATTCCCATCAGTTTCTAGAAGGACGGGAAGCGCAGAGAGAAGACTTGTGCTCAGTTTCTTTTCTCAAACTGGATCAGATAGATGTGGCACCCTGTGGGAAGACAGACGGGACAAGGGTGGGGATGTCCCTTTTGGTAAAGTCATGAGTCTGGAGAATTGATGCTTCCTCTCAGCATCCAGCCCTGAGAATGAACTGGACTCCCTAATGTGTGTTCACAGTGGCTTTGCTATGGCCCTGGGTATCCAGAGGGTCCATAGACTATGGCCTCCTCTTAGCCTGGCTGACTGCTTATTCTCTGTGCATCTATGCATAAGCACCCCTTTATCCACTCTGCTGCATCCATGCATTAAGCTCCCCCACTGTGACCCCCAAAGCTTGCCTATTCTGGAGGACAGAGCCAGACCCATGGCTCTCTGCCAGGTGGCTGCTCATCTTGACTCACTCAGTAAGATGACGCTGATGCTGATGCTTCCTGCTGGCGCTGCCACTTAATTACTGCAATTAGGCCCTTCTCCTCTGCAGCAGCAGTGATTTCATACCTCTAGGCTGCACTGGAGGGGGTGTGGACCAAAATCCCTTAAAGCAGGGAATCCAGGCACCAGTGAGAGACAGACTCAGCATAGAGAGCTGAGTCCCCCACCCCCAACCCCCACACACCAAGTTCAGTGCCTGGGGTTTTTCTCTGTCTAGAAACAGCTGGAGACAGCAGGAAATGAGCTTCTACTATGTGGGCCTTGCCTTCCCCCAGGCAGAGCAGGCATTACCACCTGGGCATCTGACCTTGGCCTCACCTTGCCCCCCTTGTCTCTCAGGAGGACATGCTACTTCTAGGCTCTGGTTCAAACTGCCCAGTAAGGATTGCATTTCAGCTCCAGTTGCAGCCACTGTCCTGTTGGCAAAGGCTGGGGTGTCTCTTCCTCTAAAGCAGATAGAAGAGGTTTTGATCTGACGATCAAAGTCTTTCCAGCACTCATTCCTGGGTCACCCGCCATAGGTTCCAGGAGAGGTAGTGAGGAGTGTGAACAGCGCTGGGGGCTGAGTTAGTCCTTTTATGGGGAGGGTACAGTTTGGACTGCCCTGTGGACTCCAAGCCTGTCTCCTCTCTGCTTATTGTGCAGGGGTGCAGACCCCCTCTGCCACAGTTCAGGGGTGTTCAGCTGGCATACCTAATGCATATTGACTTCAGTCCTGTCTTCCCAGGGTTAGTGTGTACCCATCCCTGAGGAGTGGTTGGCAGTGGGAGGGTCTCTGCTCTTGGCCACACTCATCCTCCAGGGGCAAGGGCATTAGAGGACAGGTCTTAGGAGGTTTTTTGCCACAGTACTTTCTAGCAATCAGTCCTGACTCTGCTTCTCAGAGTCTGCCTTCTTGCCTCTTGTTACTTATGCCCTGGGCTTCAGAGCCACTCTTCTCACCAAGCTAGTTATTAGAGAAGGAAGCTAGGGAACAGAACCAGTAGTGATATTTCTCCTCCCTCTCACAGGAACTCAAAGTGAAAGGGCCCAAGGACTCTAAGGACAGCCATACATCAGTCACCATGGAAGGTATTTTATTTGGGGAGTGGTCTGGATTACAGTTCTTTTCCTTTGTTTTAGTGAACTGTGAGCTGTGTGAATGTGGTAGCCTCCCTGCCTGTGCGTGTGTGTGTGTGTGTGTGTGTGTGTGTGTGTGTTTGTGCGCGCGCGTGCGCGCCTGTCTCTCCTCCCTAGGCATCGGGCCAGCTACAAACGTGCTCCTCCTTAGGATGCCAGCAAGCTTTTGGTCCCTCCTCCCTCCTCCCCTCCCTTACTCCTCCTGCCTCTCCACGCTCCTGCCCTCCCCCTTGTCGGATGAGCACTCGGAAGGAAGCGGCTGCTTGGTTCTGGAGGTTGTTCAGCAGCAGCCGGCAAGGTGGCCGAGTGACCGGCCTGCTGAGGAGAGCCAGGAGCCTGGAGCAATGGCTGCAGGTCCCTGCTGCAAGGATAGAGGCTGCCATGGAAATCCTACTCATCATTCGCTTCTGCTGTAACTGCACCTATGGTAACCCAGGCACCCCTCCATGGGAAATGGCATGCCTTAAGCCATCTGGGGGCTGGCTAGAATGGACTTCAATGTGATCAGCAGGATTTAAGGGCTGCAGGGAAGGGAGGTCGGTCATGTTGTTGAACCCACTTGCATTTCCTTTGTGGTCAGCCTGGAGTTGAAATCCAGAGGCTGTACTGAGTATCTTTGAAATGCAAGGACCAGGCTAGAAAGATCCAGGTCCTCCTGAGGCCGTGTGTAGAACTGGTGGCTTCAGCATGTTCATGCATGAGAGGCATTGAGCAACTTCCTGAAGAGGCTAAAGAAAGTGACAGGCTGTTCCCTCAGGCCCGAGGTGGGGGCAAGGAGCAGCTGGGAGCAGGCAGAGAGGGATAGAGTCTGGAGGGCTGCACCTCAAGGCACAAGGGTGCCAGCCCTGGGCAGGAGGGAGAAGTTGGGAGTTTCTTTGTTTCGTGAGCACAGAGGATGCTGAGCATCAAGGGTATTGTGTGCTCTGTGCACATGCTGCCTCCTCTCTGATGGCTTTGGGAGAGCAAGGAGGAGCTGGTTGGTTTCGGGAGCAGCATTTCCAGCCCTGAAAAACCTGAGCCCAGGTCCCAGCACTCAGTGTAAAAGGTCCGCATGTGAGGGGGGTGTGGCTGGCTGCTGCTTTGTGAAGGTCACACACCCACTTCTGTGGAAGGAACCTGGAGCATTCTCTGTACCACTCCTTCAGCTAGGTAGAGGAGATATCCTGGGACAGGCGCATCCTGTCAGCCAGGCTCCTTGCTGGTAGGATACCGAAGCAGGTGCATGCAGGGAGTTATCCACACCTGGTGGTCCTACTCTCTAAGACTAGAAGTGCCTTAGGGGTGACCTAAGCCACCTCTGGCCGGGTATGAGGGACTCATTTAAGCCCATGTGTGTCAAAGAGGCAGCTAGCTGGTTAAGGACCTTTCCTATTCCCTCCCACCAGGTGCTTTGTCTTTACCGTTCTCAGTCACTTTGCTTACTTATCTCCGTGGTAACCTGGGGCTCTTGTTACAGGAACTGAGTGGGGGGTGGCAGTTTGCTGGAGGAAAGATGACAGATGAGCTTTCCTGTTCTTTCCTAGAGGCCTGTATGTTAGGGAGCTGTTCAGGACCACTGTCCCCTCATCTTCCCTGGATGGTTCTGTGTCTGGTGCTCAGGGTGGAAATTCCACCCTTTGTGCTGCCAGTCAGCTGATTCTGACAGGCTGGGGCCCAGGGAACAGTGGGACTTGATGGCCTGTCAGAGGTCAGGGAAGAGATGCTGAGCCTGGTTGAGGGGCCAGTTAAGTGTCTGTGCCGGTTTTCTAACAAGAAGAAAGTATCAGCTCTCTGCTCCCCCTTTCCTCCCTAGAAGGAAAAAGTCCTGATGAAGCAGACCCGAGACCTGGAGTCCAGGGTCTCTCTTTGGTCCCCATGATGATTCCATAATCTTTGAAGTCTGCTTCAAAATAGGGAGTAGGACGAGGAGCTAGCTCTGCAACAAGCACTCGCCTGGTACTGGCCTGGGTAGAACTCTTCTGTGTGGAGTTCCATCGGCCACTCCAGTTGTAAGTGCATGGGTGAGCCAAAATTCAAAACCCATCTACCTTTCACAGCTTTGTGACTTCAGGCAAGTAATGTGTGCCTGAGCTTTTGCACCATAAAATTGAACTAGTGAAAATTGTGTCCCCCTTTAGTGACAGGGAACAGTGTGCATAAGGCAGTTCCATGGCACGTGGTAAGAGGCCAGCTTGTTCATAATGGTGGTCTGACTTTTGGTGTTTATAAAGGTATGGCCAGGGAAGGCTTCCTGGAGGAGGGAGAAAGATGAGCAAGATATGTTTGATGGCACCTATCCCAGGAAGAGTGGGGAAAGCGTGCTACGGGAGTACAAAATGGGTAGTTCTGCAGAGCCCAGGAACAGGGAAGGGGCCGGGGTTGTGGAGCAAAGAGGAGTGCTCAGAAGCCGGGGGTGGGGGGAAACAAAGGCACTGGGGGCACCCCTCTTTGCCTGATTTCCTTCCACACCCCTAATCCCCTTTGAACCATTGAACGCCAAGACTGTAGGATTCATTCCACAGCCCTGTCAGATGGACTCTTGAGGTGACTTCAGGTATATTAATAGCCCCCCCCCTGAAACCTGATCCACCATTTCTGCAGACTTTTGAGCTTAGTCAGAAACCTCTTCCTCCAGGGACCCAGAGAGGGCTGCAGAAGATGATGTTTCAGTGTCAGCTTTCCTGGGGGATGGGACTCTGGGCCCACCCCAGCCTGTTGACCTTGTGCCCGCCATGAGGTCTCAGTGTTTCCAGTATGAATTCTCCCACTGCAGTGTAGATGCCTGAGCTACAGGTGGATGGGGTGCCCAGACACCCTCAAAGATGAGACCCATGTGCATGCCCAAGCTTTACTCTCACTGTCCCAGTACACCCCAAACCCATGAGTCTGCCATTCCACCCCCAGTGGACCATCAGGGGCCTGCTAGAAATGGCTGGTTAAGAAAGAACTGACTGGCCAGGCGGTGGTGGTGCACGCCTTTAATCCCAGCACTCAGGAGGCAGAGGCAGGTGGATTTCTGAGTTCAAGGCCAGCCTGGTCTACAGAGTTCCAGGACAGCCAGGGCTACACAGAGAAACTCTGTCTCGAAAAAAGAAAAAAAAAAGAAAAGAAAGAAAGAACTGCAAAAAAGTAATGGGAATAAAATAGCATTTATCAGCTGCTGATACATACCCATCTCAGCAAAATAGCTTTTTTAACCTTTGGAGATCTTGGTTTAGTCAATGAAGTGTAGAGGGGACATCTGTTTCTTTTAAGAGCTTTCGTGTGATCCTGATCGGCAGCCAAACAAACAAGGGCTACAGATAGGACACTTAGCATACATCATCAGAGCATCAGGGTGTTCCCTGAAGTGATTGCTTAATAGTTTACGAGTTATCTAGGGCTTTGGGAGACTGGTTTGGGGCTGTCCAGGTGTGAGGAATTTAGGATCTGGCTAGGTTCTATGGGACATTCAGCTAGGATCTTTTTTTCTTCAACCAACATCCTGCCTTTTAGAGTACCTGTGACAGGAAACCAAAAGTCATGGCCCCAGGCTTTGAAGATCCAGGTGTAGGACCAGCCCTGAGTTGGGAAGAGCAGCCCATAGGAAGCGCTAGGCTGCTGGCTGCTGGCTGTAGCCTCTTACCAGTCCCGGGTGAATCTGAGTAATCATCATTTGTTGTCCGGGTCACAGAGGAGTGTGGCACATGGGACCTGCCTGGCCTTGTGTTTTTCCAGCTTCTTTGGGGCTTCTTTCTGTAGCAAGACTGTACACAAATCCTTCAGGAAGTCTTTGCTCCTCAGTCTGCCTCTGCCGATGGCTTGAGGATGGAGTGCTTTGGTGGTGATCTTCCTTGCCTTTTGGCCTCTCAGCCTATCCTGTTTTGTCAGCAGGCTTGAGGGCATAAAGAGTCTTTTCTCACAGAGCTGAGGCCTAATGTGTGAATGGGAATGAATGAAGCATGTGGCTCCCAGCTGGATGTGTCAATCCTGAGACTGGAAGTGCCTGAGAGTGACTGACAGGTGGGAGGTGTCCTTCTGGAAAAGTAGCAAGTGCCTTTGGTCATCCTGGAGTCCCGAGGGCACCAGGCTGAAGGGCCTCCCTGGGTATGTCTGTGTGACTGGGGATGGGCTCAGGGGAGCGTCATCTGTGACAGCCTGCCCAGTGCAGGACTGGGTGAGGAGAGGAAGGTTCAGGTGGGGAGGGAGCCTGAGTGGACAGAGCTGTGTGTGTTTATTTTATTTGGCTTCTCCACGGAGTGAAAACAGAGGTATGAGTTGCCACAGAACCTACCTGGCTTCTGAGTGACTGGTCATTTGGAGAAACAAGACAGATAGGGGTAAAAAGCCCATCTTCATGGTCCAGAGTTTCTACTTCATCGTCCTGTGTCCTTTCTTGGCCTTCCCTACAGCTCTGCTCTACAAGCCTATTGACAGAGTCACTCGGAGCACCCTGGTCCTACACGTGAGTGTCCTGTCCCATTGTGGCCAGAGGTGGGTTAGGAGTTTCCTGTGAAGTCATTAAAGTCATTGAGACTCCATTTGGGGAACAAGGCAGAGGGTCCCTGGGCCCTGACTCTGCCAGCCTGGCCTATGGTAACCATGCCAACGGGGCCGTGTCCTAAATATAGCTTGGCTACTAAGCTTGATGCTTGGTCAAATACTCCTTAGGAAGCAGACACTTGCTGCTGCTTTATTCCCTGCCTTGTGGTCTCCAGGGCTCTTGAGCAGCTGTACAGTGGGTTGAGGAGGGTTCCCCAGCTGTTTGGTGATGTATGGCTTCACCCAACCACAGCCCCTAGGGAAAAGAGTAACTCGAATATAGCAGAAATCAGAGGAACACTGACTGCCTTCACCACTGTTCCTCGGTCCCTGGTTCCGTTCTGATTTCACAGGAGTGGCTAGTTAGAGTATGGGTCCCTGGAGTAACCCCTCGCAATTATTTGGAGGATTGCATGTTCCCCGATGTCTTCTCATTGAACTTGAACCATTTCCTCTCAGCTCACTCCCTTCCCCCACTGTTTCCCAGGATCTGTTGAAGCACACACCTGTGGACCACCCAGACTACCCGCTACTTCAAGATGCCCTCCGAATCTCCCAGAATTTTCTGTCTAGCATTAATGAGGATATCGATCCTCGCCGGACTGCAGTTACAACCCCCAAGGGGGAGGTGAGTTCAGGGCTCTTGCACAGTTTCACTCCTAGACTGAGGAGTAGACAGTGGACCAGATCCCTGTTCCTGCTGTCCTTGGCCACTCTGATTAACTATAGCATGTCAGGTCTTAGGTGAAGAACTTTATGACTGGCCAGGCAGTGGTGGTGCACACCTTTAATCCCAGCACTCAGGAGGCAGAGGCAGGAGGATCTCTATAAGTTCGAGGCCAGCCTAGTCTATAGAGCAAGTTCCAGGACAGCCAGGGCTACACAGAGAAACCCTGTCTCAATGCCATCCCCAAAGAACTTTAAGACTGTTGTCTCATAGGTCCCTATTGAGCTGGCACAGGGATCCCCAGATAAAAGTGTCAAAAGTAGATTCTTAACTGGGCTGTCAAAGTCCACACATTGCCCCCACTAGAAGCTGGACTTCTGGAGACCTCATTCTTTCTCTGATTGGGATGATGCTCTCTGGGAGCCCCTAAGAGATATTTAAGGAAAATACTAGGTAGTTCAGAGCTAAGCAATGAGACCAGTGACAGACGTGGTCACTGCTAGTACTGGACGTGGTTTAGCCACCCAGGCTGATGATATGTCCTCAAAAACACCTAGATGTGGCATTGCATCTCTTCTGGGGTGGGGTAAGAAGCTTCCTGGTAGAGGTAGGAAAACAGCGTGACAACTGGGGAGACTGTGACCCTCAGAGGTCATCAGTCTGGCCCGGATACAGTGCCTTTAGTCTAATTGAGGTAATTAAGTTGCATTTAGGGGGAAGGCTGGCTGGGTTTATGCTCCTTTGTTTCATTTACGAGTCTCCCATGTCTGCTGGGAAAGGAAGTAATGAGGGACAGGGTCTGGAGCATGGCTAATGGGGCATGGAGCTGTGTGCACGCAGTCCTCAGCCCTGGTTTGCAGCATCCCAGAAAATGGCACTAGTTTGTTTTACTCTGAGGATATCTGAAAAAACCTCTAGAAGGCAGAGAGCACTATCAGTTTTGGGTTGTCTAAATCATATTCTTTCAGCATGCTCACCCACAGACGACAGCGTATGTAGGTCACACAGCAAGCACAGAGAGAAGGCTAGAATCGAAGGGGACAGCTCTGAAGAAGCCCACTAGCTGTGAGGGTGGCAGGGAGGAGACGATCCATGCTTCTGCCTGTCCCGATCACTGTCACTCCCCTTGGGGAAATCCCAGGCTCTTTCATCCGTAGTTGAAGAATCCACTGAGAAGGTAGCACGGTCAAGCCTGAGTGGGTTGGCTGAACAAGACAAGCTGAAACTAGATCAAACTCTCCATTGGGAGGAGATGTGAGGTTGGAGGTGTTCATGGCCAAGGATGGAGAAACCAAGTCAGTCCAGAGAGTTTTATTAATCCAGGGGAAGCTGCTGAGAGCTGTGGGGAAGGGTGCCCCTTCTGAGTGTTAATCTCATATGGTGTGCCCCTGTACTGTGCTATTCCACACTGAATACTGCTTCACAAGACGGATGCCATTCTCTGCTGCATAGACAATAAATCTGAGATTAGAGGAGAGGGCAGCTAAGAAAGGGCTGAGTCTGGAGTCCGACCAAGACTCCGAAGCCAGTGCAGGCCCTGGAAGCTCTCCTCCCTCTAAGCAGGTGGAGGGGTGTGCTCTCTCCCTCAGACTCGGCAGCTGGTGAAGGACGGCTTCCTGGTGGAAGTGTCTGAGAGCTCCCGGAAGCTGCGGCACGTCTTTCTCTTCACAGATGTTCTACTGTGTGCCAAGCTAAAGAAGACCTCTGCAGGGTGAGGATATGGGTTTGGGGGTCACAGTCAGCAACAACTGGCTTGGGCTGTACATTTCTTCTTTTTCCCTCTTAAAAAAGAAAAAAAAAAAAAAGGCATGTTAGCCAGGAGTGGTGGCTTACATCTATCTGGAGGGAGGCTAACACAGCAAGTTTAAGGCTTCCAGGGTTACAGTTTGAAACCACACACACATGTACTCAGTTCAGTTTTACTATGTAGCTTTCCTAGAAAGAAATCATGCTTTATTATTATCATTAGTAGTAGTAACATATTACAGGAAAAAATACCCCCCCTGAACATAAGCATAAATCTTCTGTGGCTATATTTCCCATTTTTAAAAATGGTTTTGTGGTTTTTTGTTTGTTTTTTATAATTGTACTAATACAGAATACCCAATTTGGGGGCTCTGCTTTTTGTTTTTTACATTTACATGGTTATTATATATTAGATAGGTCTCACTATGTAGCCCTGGCTGTCCTGGAACACCCTATGTAGACCAGGCAAGCCTTGAGCAACTCTTTTTTACTTTTTTTATTTTTTGGTTTTTCGAGACATGGTTTCTCTGTGTAGCCCTGGCTGTTCTGGAACTCACTCTGTAGACCAGGCTGGCCTCGAACTCAGAAATCCGCCTGCCTCTGCCTCCCAAGTGCTGGGATAAAGGTGTGCACCACCACTGCCCGTAGGCTAGCCTTGAACTCAGAGATCTTCCTGCCTCTGCCTCCTGGGTGTTGGTTGATCAGAGGCGTGCACTGCACCACCACTTCATCCAGCGTGGGATTTTCCTGTTCCATGCCACAAGCATTTTTCTTATCACTGCTGAGTCATTACAAATACCACTTTACCTTTCTGCATGATATTAAGTGGATATGCCATAATTTACTCAAGTAGTCTCTCCTTATTAGACAAAAGGTTTTGCTAACTACAGTTCCATGGGTATTCATTATATCTGCTGCCATTTATTGAGATCTTCCACCACTCCAAGTGCCATGACAAATGTTTCAAATACATTATTTCTAATCTTATCACCTTTACAGAGTGGTTGATATTTTAACTATTTCATAGTCAGAAGCTAAAGTTGCCCAAGGTCACATGGCAAGAAATGGAGGAGATGGGATTTGAACCTTTAACTCTGAAGCTTCTTTTCAACTCCCGTTCAGTAGTATGGATACATTCTGTTATTTACAACCTATTATGTGCTAAACATGGTGCCTCATAGTTATACAGTATAACTATTATACTATGTTATAATAATTGTGCCTGTTATAGCACAAGGGACCAGAACTGGGAACAAATCTAATCTCAGAGGAATTAGAAGAAGAGAGGAGGTCATTGTGGGCTTCAGTGAGGATATGACCCCCGGGAACAAGACCACAGAGATGCCAGTAGAAAGCTGTGTACTGGGATTATGCTCCTGTGCTGCATTTAGGAGTCCCTAGTGTCCACTAGGAAGGGAAGTAATGAGGGGGTCTGGTCTGCAGCATGGCTAACAAGACATGGAGCTCCCTCCGTTTTTAGCTTTTCTCCACAGCAGATATTAATAATCAGTCATGGAAGTGTCTATGTAGACCACTCCGACCTTGAATTATAGACATCCACTTGCCTCTGCCTCTGCCTCTGCCTCTGCCTCTGCATGCTGGGATTCAAGTCATATGCCACCACACCCAGCTAGGATGTAGTTTTATGACTCTCAGCCCAGGGCTTTGTATGCTTCCTATGGATTGGAACTGACATTCAGAGTCGAAGCTATAGCTCATCTCTACTCTAAAGGACTGGGTGTTTCAATATGGATAGGGTAGCAGAGATGGCAGGGTATGAGGCAAGAGACAGGAAAACAGAGCACAGCCAACAAGGCTTCATTCTTGATACACAGTGACTTGGGATATTTAAAAGCACCAGTCCCACTTGGGTGAAAGACTGGGCTTCACTGCTGGCTGACTAAGACCTGGTTCTCGGTGTTCCTTCCACACATGTATGCCTAAAGTTCCCCCAAGAGCAGGGAGTGTCCCTGCCTCCCCTGTGTCTCAGCAGATCCCTTCATGGGTAGTTTTTTGCTCTGGGCGAGCAATTCTGCATTGCAGAGGCTACTTTGCCTAGCTCATGTCTCCCACTGCTTGCTTACAGAAAGCACCAGCAGTATGACTGTAAGTGGTACATCCCCCTGGCTGACTTAGTGTTCCCATCCCCTGAGGAGTCAGAAGCCAGTCCCCAGGTGCACCCCTTCCCAGACCACGAGCTAGAGGACATGAAAATGAAGATCTCTGCCCTCAAGAGTGAGATCCAGAAGGAGGTAAGCCATGGCATGGGGCTATTTTGAACTGGGTGTTTTAGGGAGGTGGAGAGAGGGGACTGCATGCAGGCTTGGGGCTGTGATAGGGGAGACAGGATGTAAGACGGGAGCCCCTGCTTGGGGACCAGTGCTAGTGTGTTTAATTATGGAATGTCTCCTCAGTAACCGCATGTGTTGCTCACTGTAGAAAGGGGAAGCAAGAGAGGAGGAATGAGAGGCTTTCTTGAGAAAAAGCACAGGAGGCCTTGTGAGAAACTGATAATCTCTAGAGGGAACTAAACTGGGTACAACAGTTGGCCAAAGCTAATTGGCTTGGCTAAGAAGGACCTCAGATTCTTGTCACACACAGAACATTGGTCCACAAAGTGAATCTTTAAATTTTAAAAGCTTGGTAGCCTGTGGGTCATATTCACAGACTTCACTGTAGAGAAATTATACAAAGTTAACTAGAAAGTTAGAATTTTAAGGGAGGGGGCTCACAAAAACTGAAAACTATCTAGAAGTGCATAAAAAAATGAAAAGTACTGCGGCCACGGGGCGAGGCGAGGCACCGTCTGGAGGTGAGTCTTCATCTGTGTTCAAAAGCAGTGACTTGGGGAAGGTGAGGTGTCACGGTGGGAAAAGCACTTACCACCAAACCCGAGGACCTGGGTTTAGTCCCCAGGCCTACCTGATGGAAGAGAAACCATCAACTCCCTCAGTTTACCCACTTAGCCATCTTGCTGGCCACACTGATAATGTTTAAAACTCGTCTTTTCTAGTCATCAATGTAATAAATGCTTACAATGTTAGTAGATAGTGTAAAAGTGATTATCACCCACCTTACATGGCTAACAACTTAAAGTGCACGCGTGTGCTTGTGCGGATGCGTGTGTAACGAGACCTCATGTCCTGCTCTGGTACTCTTTAAGCTTCTCACAGAACTACACCTGGAACTCTGGGTTGTCAGAGTCCCTTTAGCAGCTATATTCTGCTCAACTGCCAAATCATGTGCTTGGGTATTTGGCTTGTTCCTGGATCGTTCCCTGTAGGAAGCGGGTTTACAGTGCACTTCCTGAGTCTCTACAAGTGACATGGCTGGGCAGCTGTGTGCATTCAGTTAGAGCTGCCTCTGAGAAACTTGTTACCTTCTTCCAACAGGATGTGAGAGACACTGTCACAGAGCTAGCTGTGAGGTTTGTTAGCATTTTACCAGACTAACATGTTAAGGGCTAGGGAGATGAGATGGCTCAGCGGTTAAAGTGCTTGCCGTGCAAGTAAGAAACCACAGGTCAGATAAAAAGAACCCATGTAAATACTGGCTGGGCGGGGTAGCCGTCCTGTAATTCCAGCACTTGGAACCCCAGACCAAGCTGGCTATTGAGACTAGCCTTGTCAGTGAGCTCTAGGTTTGACTGAGAGACCCTACCTCAAAAATAAGGTGGAAGAGGGATCAAGGAAGATTCCATCATCACCTTGGGCCTACACATGAATGCTCACACACATATGAATACATACATGCACACCACACACATCCACGAAGGGGGAAAGATGAGGCTAATCCAAATCAAAGAGCATGGGGGATTCAGTGACACTGAGGTTTGAAGCACAGGAAGCTTCTTTGATGAACTAGAAAGTTGGAAAGTTGGAGGAAGCTCCTTGTGCAGTGTGGAACAGACTTGTTGGTGAGCAGGGCAAGCTTGGAGCATATGGGATCACAGGCCAGGCTCTGAGGCCCTGCATCAGACCAGTAGCCGGGGCTCCATGCTGACAGATACCCATGGCCTCCTGAAAGCCTCAGGACTTGTCAGGTCACTGGGGTTTCTATGGTGAAGCAGAACAGAGGAGGTGCTTAGGACTGGGGTCATTCCAGATCTGTTGGGGGTAGGGCTCTGGGTTTGAGGTAGTCTGGTTGTCTGGCCTGACGATGGGTGTCTATAAAGGGGGGTTCAGGCTGGGGCCTTGGGTTAGTTGCATGTGGATGGTATGCTCATAGGAGAGTTAGTTAGGAATTAGCTGGCTCTTTGGGACGTGCAAACCTGGGCCCTAGATATCAATACCTCATGAACTATAGCAAATAAGAACCTGATTAGCACACAGGAGAATGTTGTGCTTAGCACAGCTGAGTGAGATATGAACTTTGAATGAGGGAAAACCCCCGTGTCTCGTCTCCTGCAGAAAGCCAACAAAGGACAGAGCCGAGCCATTGAGCGCCTCAAAAAGAAGATGTTTGAGAATGAGTTCTTACTGCTGCTCAATTCCCCGACGATCCCATTCCGGATACACAATCGGAATGGAAAGGTCAGGAAGAGCAGGGTGGAGGTCACCTGTTCCCTTAGTGCAGGGTTGCACACTCCCTGTGGCTTCTGGCACTGACCCATGGGAATCAGGGGCAGGGACTGGAAACCCCATTTCCCAGTCCTCAGCTCCAGTCCTGGATATGCTCTCCCAGCTGCAGTAAGCTACTGCCCTCTGCTGGCCATCATTGGCACTGCCACCGCCACTCTTGTTACCTGGCTTCCTAAAAAGGACAGCCATACCCTAGCTGCACCCTCTTTCAGTTTCAGAGGGCTTGATTGGGCTTTGATGGGGCACCTAGAGGGAGGGGGTACACCTTTCCAGTTGTGGCCACTGCACTGAGCTCCTGCCTCTCCCTCCAGAGTTACCTGTTTCTTCTGTCTTCTGACTATGAGAGGTCGGAGTGGAGAGAAGCGATTCAGAAGCTACAGAAGAAAGGTAAAGTCCTGCCCAGTTCCATACTGCTCTGAAGGTGTCCTTGGCAGCAAAGGGCTTTGTGTCTTTCTAAGCTTGTTTCCTCCAGTGTCTCTCTTTAGCCCTCAGAGTCACCTTATGATGCCAGGGAGGTGGCACTCTAGGGATGTTGCTCTGTTGAAGTTCAGTTGAAGCACAAGTGAATTCATGACAGGCCATCTAGGGTCCTGGGTTGGGTGTCTTCTGTCCCCTTGCTTCCCACTCACACACATGAGCCCTTTACATATTGCTCTTGCCTCTGATGGCACCCACAGCTGTGCTCATGTGAATACCTGTGGGACTTTCCCTTCACCCAAAGAACCAACTCCAACACTAAGCTGATTTCCAGAAGCATCTGCAAGGAAGAGCAGTAGATTCTCGTGGACCTATAATGAAGCTCCCTCTTCACTTCTCCCACAGATCTCCAGGCCTTTGTCCTGAGCTCTGTGGAGCTCCAGGTGCTCACAGGATCCTGTTTCAAGCTTAGGACTGTGCACAACATTCCTGTCACCAGCAATAAAGATGGTAAGATTTGGAACTCCAGGCTGCCCAACCAACAGGTCCAGGTTCGCAGGGCATTACTAGGGGTCTTCTACAGGGACCAAGGAGGCTAGGCATGGTTGCTAGTGGCTGATCTCACTACCCAATGTGGCTGAAACTGTCCTCTTTCCAGGGATACAGAGAATGTAAATGGGACATATTCTCTCAAGAGGTCAGGTATTCCTTGACCCCCTCTGGTTTGAGTGAAAAGTCTGCATCCTGGAGATGATGCTGGAACTCACCCCACCAGAACAGAAGAAGGCTGCAGGATGGAGCAGGGATTTGGGACTGAGGGATGAGACAGTAGGTAGACTAGAGAAGGATATGAGAAATCAGGCCAGGTGTTTCAGGAAGTAGATTTGGAAGGCTTTAAATGCCAAGCAGGGAGTTTGGAGGTGGTGCTGTAATTCCAGGAGCCTACAGGAGGCTTCTGAGCTGGAGAGCTGTGGTGAGACTAGAAACTGGCCCAGGGTCTGCTCCCCTGGTGTGGAATGGCATCTGCTCTATGACCTCCTAATCTCCCTGTCTTTGCCTTCTCGGTAGTGCTTGGATTACAGCATGTGCCACCATCCAGGCCATGAAAGGAGTTCTGAAGGCTAGATTTCTTCAGGCTCACTTGGGGACCTTGTGTCCCAAACAAAGGCCAGGGTTTACCTCAGAGCCTTGCCTTTCCTATTAGAACAAAGTGACTCAGATTAATTCATTTGCATTTTGAAGGAACCTTGGGATAAGCCATGATCAGAGAGAGGAAGATACTAAATGCCTGGCCTAAGACATTTGTTCTAGCTCCTAGTCTGAGCAGAGAGGACTCCTCCTTACCTAGAGCTGCACACGATGGGACATCAGTGAGCATTGGACTTGTTTCCCAGCTGGCCAGTAGGTGGTGCTGTGGACCACGGCCCCTTGTCTGTCTTCCCACCAGCCCAGGGAGGAAGAGCTGGTGAGTCTCTGACACCTCTAGCCTCTTCTTTGCTCTCTTGCAGACGATGAGTCTCCAGGACTGTACGGCTTCCTTCATGTCATCGTCCACTCTGCCAAGGGCTTTAAACAATCAGCCAGTAAGTGTCCCCTCTGCCCTAGGAAGAAGTTGTGTGGCCAGTGTCCATCTTACATAGCAAGTCCCTGAGGTCCTACTATGCTGGATTCTCTTTCCTCAGCTGCTCAGCTCTGATCTCCCATGCTGGGGCCCTGCCAATGTGCCTGGAGTTGTGGGACTTGCTTGTCTCTGAGATTTGCTCTCCTTTCAGGCCTTTCCCTTTTAGATCTATAGACATGGAAACTCAAACTCCCGTCTTGTGATTACAAACTCTGTGATCCTAGGCAGGTTTTCTAACCTTTCTGAGGTTCAGCTTCCCTCTCTATAGAAGCCAGTCATGGGTCTGGAGAAAGTGCTCAGTGGTTAAGAGCACTTATTGCTCCTGCAGAAGACCTGGGTTCAGTTCCCAACACCCACCTGGTGGGTCACACCCATCTATCTCCAGTTCAAGGGATCCAATGCTCTCTTCTGATCTCCACAAGCAGTGGGTGCACACGTGGTGCACAGACACACATGCAGACAAAACACTCATACACAGAAAATAAATCTAAAACATCTTTTTTTAAAAAATTTTGTTTGAGATAGTCTCTCTATATAGCCCTGGTTGTCCTAGAATTTTCTTTGTAGACCAGGTTGGCTTCAAACTCACAGAGATCTGCTTACCTCTGCCTTCTGAGTACTGGAATTAAGGGAGTACACTACCATGCCTCAAAAAAAATTTACAACAATCACATTTGTTTTTATTGACCTAAATGTGGGCTTAAATATTATTTGTATGTATGCAATGCATAGGGTACTGGGAATGGATCCTCATTCCTTGCACATACTAGGCAAGTGCTTTACCACTGAGCAATACTCTTTCAATTAAACTTTAAAAAAAAAAAAAAAAAAAGACAAGGTCATACCCTGTAGCTCTGGCTGGCCTTAAACTCTCTATGTAGATCAAACTGTCCCCAAACTTACAGAGATCTACTTGCCTCTGCCTCCCAAGTGCTAGGATTAAAGGTGTGTACCATCAAACCTATCTTCAATTAAACTCTTTTTTAATATTTATTTATTTATTTATTTATTTAATGTATGTGAGTGTACTGTCGCTGTCTTTAGACACACCAGAAGAGGGCAGCAGATTCCATTACAGATGGTTGTGAGCCACCATGTGGTTGCTGGGAATTGAACTCAGGACCTGTGGAAGAGCAGTCAGTGTTCCTAACTTAAGCCATCTCTCCAGCCCTTCTTATTCTATATCTTGTCCAGTGAGTTTATAGTTCCTAACTGTTTTCCAGATGAGGAAACTGAGTCATAGAAATATGAAATGACTTAATATAACACACAGGCTCAGAAACTCAGGGCTTCTTGCTCTTGCCTCTTCAGACCAAGTCCATGCTATTGGTCCCTAGACAGCCATTCAGTCAGCATTGGTAAGAAGCCTCCCCGTGCATCTGGGGTCAGTAGGCCTCCACTTGGTGTCCCCATCATACTCAGGGTCATGGCGTCTGCTGTGCTGTTGTGCCACTTACGGTTTGCCTCTCTTGCTGTGAACACTTCAAAGACAGGAAGCAGGTCTCCATTGTCCCTGGATGGTTAGGAGCTCAAAAGGGCTGTGTGTGGGGTCTGGAGAGATGGCTTAAGAGGTTAAGAGCACTGGCTGGTCTTCTAAAGGTCCTGAGTTCAATTCCCAGCAACCACATGGTAGCTCACAGCCATCTATAATGAGATCTGGTGCCCTCTTCTGGCTTGCAAGCATACATGCAGGCAGAACACTGTATGCATAATAAATTGATTCTTAAAAAAGGGCTGCATGACAGTGTGAACTCACAGAACACCTACAGCATACCCAGAGAAAAAATCAGAGTGGCCAGTGCCGTGGCATGTGGCACGTTCGAGGCCTTTGCAGCCTCATTACCTGCGCTGGTCTTGTGGCATCTCCTTGTGGTCACTAAGAAAGCTGAGGCTCTAGGGATTTGCCCAGGCTCCATAGTCAATAGAGATGTCGAAGGATCCATGTACCCTTGAAGTTCTGCCCCTCAGAGCCTGTACCCCTTCCTTCCTGAGTCCTCGTGTCCTGGCCCTTATTCAGGCCTCACTTGGTATGTCTGTCCTTCCCCCTACAGATCTTTATTGTACTCTGGAGGTGGATTCCTTTGGCTATTTTGTCAGCAAAGCCAAAACCAGGGTGTTTCGGGACACGACAGAGCCCAAGTGGGATGAGGTAAGTAGAGGAGGCTCGTGTCCCTGTTTGTCATTGAGCATGGCTCTCTGCTGAGAGTGACTACATCACTGGCTAGACCAGCTGCATCTCCCTAACCCTTTACTTCCCCTACGTGTTTAGGTCGATGAATCCTGGGGTTTCAGATAAGGTCCCCAACCCCACTCCACCAGTCACATAGAGGCCTCCAGCAACTCCAGAAAGTTCAGTGCCCCTCTTTGTCTTGTGATATGGTCCTCCTGGATCCTACCTACACAAAGCCAAGACCTTACAAAGCCAAGACCCACACTTGCTGGGAAGCTAGGAAGCCACAAGTCCCACCTTCTGAAGCTCAGGGAGGGCCTTTGTTCCTTCCGTCTGTCACCAGGAGTTTGAGATTGAGCTGGAGGGTTCACAGTCCCTGAGGATCCTGTGTTATGAGAAGTGCTACGACAAGACCAAGGTCAACAAAGACAACAATGAGATCGTGGACAAGATCATGGGCAAGGGGCAGATCCAGGTAAGGAGCCAGGGTGAGACCTGGAGCCGCAGGCCAGGGTTGTATAGTTAAGGAGCCCTTCTCATTTGTTGTTTGGTCTTTTCTGACTTTGGCCAAAGCAAAGACAAGTTCCCCAAAGTTGGCTCCTTGCTGCGTCCCAGCTGCCCAGAGATCTTGGGTCCCCAGGCGACCATAACTGACCCAGGTAGACACTGTGTTTCTGCAAGGTGGATAGATACCATGGAGTAGCTGACTTTGTTGTCATGGTCACTTTAGTCTGTTGGTGGTTGTTTGTGTGATGCTGTTGGGAAGTATCCCGAGGCTGCCATAAGCAGGAAGAGATGTAGATGTTTGTAATGAGCTGTGTCTGCTATGAGCGCGAGACAGAAGGGAGTCACATGTCCCCAGTGGTTACCATTCTACCACAAGGGCTTAGGATCAGCAGGGCAGCCGGGCTCTGAATTCCTGTACTGTCCTCACCTGTGATGGGGTCGGTGACTTGGAGGTGGGTGCGGAGGGGGATAACAAGGGCTTAGGATCAGCAGGGCTGCCGGGCTCTGAATTCCTGTACTGTCCTCACCTGTGATGGGGTCGGTGACTTGGAGGTGGTGCGGAGGGGGATAACAGCAGAGTCAGAGCCTCAGTGAGTGCACGTATTCAGTTGTGTTTCTTGGTGCCCTGAAGATGGAAATGAGGAAAAGGGTCTGTGTGCACTTGTACCTCTGAGGCATTGTGCCAGTTTGAAGAAGGCTGCTATCTACTTATCTTCTCGAGGAAGCTTGAAGGATAATGTTTAGCATGAAGCCATTCACACTGCAGCCTGGCAGCTTGTGTGGCCTCACGCTGAAGGCACAGTGTGCGTAGATTCTGTAACCATGAAATCAAGGGAGGTAATGGCAAGGCTGGGCAGCAGACATGGGTGCTCTGGGTTTCTTAACTCTTGACCCCAACAAGCACACCAAATTAGTCCTGGGCAGGGAATGTCACTTTTTTTTAAATACTTGTTTTTATTTTATGTTTATGGGGATTTTGCCTGCATGCATTTTTATTCACCATGTGTGTGACTGGTGCAGCGGAACCAGAGGAGGGTGTTGGATCCCCTGGAATTAGGGTTAAGGATGGTTGTGAGCTGCCATGTGGGTGCTGGGAACAGAGCCTGGGTCTACTAAGTAGTCGTAACTACTGTGCTATCTTAGTGTTCTTTTTGCAGGAAATGATTGTTCTCTGGTACATGAGGTTGAAGTTTTATATCTGGTGTTTTATTTGGTACCATTAGGAGGTGTGTGGGTATCCTCCATCCCCCACCTGTCTTGGGTTCAGTATCTGGGTGGTACCCTCCAGTCAAGGCCCAGCCATCTGCCTCGTGTCCTTAAGTACAGCTTTCCTGATGCTGAGGCACCTGTACACTGCTTCTTGGTGCTGTCACCAGGGAGACAGTGCTGCTAGGCAACCATGTGCCAGCCCTTCATTGTTTCGGAAATTAGAGTGATAGAAAGCTCTCTGAATCCAATCCCTGTCACGTGTCCTCTTAAAAAAAACCTCATCTCTATGGCCTTGGGCAAGGCCCAAGCAACAGGCAGGGGACAAGTTTCAGGCTGGCCTGGCCAGCCTTAGCAGACAGGCAGCCAAGAGATGTAAGAAGCTGCCACACTGCCTGGGCCATTGATGACTCTAAAATGGAAGAGTGACCAGGGCAGCCAGCTCAGTGAGCACTGCAGCCCACAGCCTCTCTCTACTCAGATACCAGGGCCAGGAGTCTTCCCCTGGATGGCAGCCCCACTCTTTCTGCCTTCACTGTGCTGCTCAGGTCCAGAGGAAACACCATAAATCACCGACTCTTGGAGACAGGAGCAGATGGAGGTCGCGGGGGAAGGGAGGCTGCCAGGTTGTATTTGGCAAAGCCGAAAGCACATTCTGCTAAGGAAAATGTTTCTGGTTTTAGCTTCGAAGAATGTTAAATGCCTGGGAGTTGATATTAAAAGAAACACAAACGTCCCTGCTGCCAGCTGACCAGGCCAGTGAGTGGGCAGCTCAGAGCCCAGGGCCTCAGGAGACCTTTGAAGTTCTTTAAGCCTTCAGCCTCCTGAGCACAACCCTGGGCTCTGGGCCATGGATTCACCTCACCTTCTGTACACTGGGGAGAGGGTATCGTTGACTCTTAAAGTCTTGCACTGTAGCTACCTCAGAGCCACTGAGATAGCCTGGCTGGCTGGATAGTCTGCACTGGACAGTCCCACATGGCCAGGCTCCATAGAGCTATGGGACAGCCTGTTCCCATAGCTGCCATGTGTTTAAGGTGTCTAGAGTCCCACCTAACTCTGGAACCCGGGTTGCTTCCCTTCAGTGGGTCCTGCAAGCTTGGTGGAAGAAGAAGTAGGACCTAAGGAATGCTTGATGGAAAGAGGAAGAGAAATCTCTCCACTTAGCCCAGCCAGCTCAGTGAGGGGCCCTTCATCTGAGCTCTAGGCATTTGCTTCTACCATGGGTTGCTCTCTTATAGCCATGGTGTAGTGGAGCATCTGGAGCTGGAGGCTGGGCTTTGTGTAATATTCAATGCAGACAAATGGTAGCACCGGTCATTGCCATGTGTGTCCAGTATTCGTGCTCTTAGAAGCTCATACCCAAGTGCTGTTTGATGTGATCCCTGCCATAGCTCTGCACAGAAGGTGACCTCTTTGTCCTGCTTCACAGATGGACACTGAGCTCAAAGTGCCTCTGCTGACAGTATGCAGGGAAAGCTACCCTGTCTCCTCGGTGCTGTGTCTCTGTATCTTAGGCCTCTGTCAAGAAGTCATACAGCCCAGGTGAAAGACGTTGTCATGGCTAATGGTCTGATGATGAAGCTGGAGCAATGTTCTGCTGTCTGGCATAACAAGAGCCTCAGATTGCCATTGGTTGGAGTAGTGTCACCTCTGGTCACAGAACATTTTTGCGTAATGCACCTAGAAAGACGTAGAATGCATGGAAAAGAGCCAGGCAGGTTATATATTTGGGGGGAAGGTGTTTACAGTGCCCCTGCAGTGAGTACTCAGAAGTGTAGGGTACCCTGTCAGATTGAAGGGCTAGTATTTCCACTACAGGCTACCAGAGAGCAGTACAAGATGCTAGCACGATACTAAGAGCCCAGCACCACAGAAGTCCTCAGCTATGGCCACAGGGGGTCTCCACAGTATCCTGTGGGCAGGAAAGGTCACAAAGATGAGCACACTGAGGCAGTGAGAGCCAATAACCTGTCCATGGTCCAGGCACAGAGTCAGGAGAGCCAGCAGCCTAACTTAGAGCTAGCCTCTGCTACCTACTCCAAAGCCCATTGCTAGGGTGCTCTGCAGCCCCCACTGCTCTGGGTAAGGAATGTGGTGGAAACTAACCAGGAAGGTCATGTGGCTGGAGGTAGGAAGGCTTCAAGAAGGATGTGGGACAGAGGGATCTGAGAGCGCTGGATCTTTAATTCCAAAAGTGGGGCTTGTTTGTATTAAAAAATTGTGAAGAGACTTGACAGTCACCAGCTCTCTCATCAAGTCCCGTAGCCCTTTGTTATGTAATTCTGTGCCTTTTCCCCTCCCTTGGGTGTGTACACTATTATGTAGGCTTAATCATAGTGTATATTTGCTGTATTTTTATGGCATTGTATCATAAACCCCCGTTTAGGCCTGTATATAGTCTTTAGATATACATTTAAAAAGCACATTATTAAAGTACTTTTAATCAGTTTATATAGTAGCAGGCATGTAATTGCTCTCTTAAGAGTCTGTTACTTTAGCAAGTGGGCAGGCTCTGGATCAGCAGAAATGAGGCAGGAGTTTGGGGGAAGGCCCCTCATGTGAGCTCAGAGGAGCAGGAATGTGTAGGGAGTGGGCCAGGAAATTAAGGCACCCAGCTTGCTTGCCCTGAATAGGAGGGGCTGTGAGCCAGGGTGTGTGTGTGTGTGTGTGTGTGTGTGTGTGTGTGTGTGTGTGAAGCAATGAATAAAAGAAGATGGCCTGTAGGGTGTAAGGCCTGCCATCCTGTCTTGAGGAATAGACCGAGGCCACAAAGGGTGAATGACAGGTGTGCCTTCACATAGGTTGTCTGTGGTTCAGGGACCTCCATCCATAGTCGGAGAAGCTTTTGTTGACCACTGGTTGGATAAGTAAATGACAGTAGGAAGAATGGAGACAGTGTGTGACCACAAGGCAACTTCATTGAAACACCCTACCGGCTTGTCCCATCTCTGTTGCAGGCTTCAGAATTATCCCTTTCGGTACAGCCACCATACTGTCTACCTCTCCCTGCTGGCTTGCCCGTAGCCCAGCTCAGCCTGAAGCATCCTCCATTAGCTTGCTTTGGTTCCCAGCTCCCAGGGGGACTCCTCTGTGTTTATCCTGGTCTATTTCTAACTAGACCATTCCAGACTCCAGATGTGATCTCCCCAACTGTTGTCTGATTAGCATATTCCCAGGGTCCAACCAGTCAAAGCTGGCTGGGTCTGAAGGGGAAAGGCAGGCTAGGGTGATTTTATGATGGGGCATTTTAAAGAGATCAGAGCTCTTATAAATAAACGGAGGAAGTCGTGAAGGCCAGTCTCTACCTCCAGTGCCCAAATAAGCAAATCTGGCAGTATTTAAACACTCTTAAATATCCCCACCCCCATACAGGAGCTAATGTAGCCCAGTATGACCTCAAATTCTCTGTGAAGCACAGGCTGGCTTTGAACTCCTGATCTCTTGCATCTTGGGACTATTGCCTGAGTGTAGGATTATAGGAATGTGCCACTGTGCCCTACATAGCCCTCTGTATTATTTTACACTTATTTATTTGATTGTGGGGAAAGAAGAGTAGGAGGGGGTGCTCATGCCACAGCACACCTGTGTAGGTCAGGGACAGCCTGTGGGGATCCTCCTCACATTTTCTTGTATCCATCACCACCATGTGGCTTTGAAATATTTTACCTTCTTTGGCAGCTTTATACCCATTAAACACTAACTGCCTTCTCCCCTCCCCCAGCCTCTGGCAACCACCATTCTTCTCTCCAAGTTTGACTACTTAACATAATGCCTTCAGGGTTCATGCTTGTCCCATTTATCTTCCCTTCCCTTCCTTTTAAGGGCTCAGTAATATTCCACTATTATGGATATACCTTATCTGTGGACATTGGTATTTGCTCTACCTTAAGACTCTGATAGTTTTAAGGGGGTGGGGGCGGGAGACAAAGCCTAGTCTTTGGAGCTGGAGATTTCAGAGTCTCCTTTTATGCTTTTTACTTCTAGCTGCAAAAAGACAGCAGAGCCCCATAACCAGGTTCACAGCTAGGAGCTTGGTGTGGATAAGCTGCCTCTGACCTTCTGCACCCTAGGGAGGGGCATGTCTGGCTCCTTTCCTTCCTCTCCTCAGCTCTCCTCCCATCCTCCCTTGAGCAGTTATTGAGTGTGGTATCCAGTGACTTGAGACGTGGGAGGAGCCCTGGGCTGTGGGTCAGAGAAATAATTCCTGGTTCCTTGGCCTCTCAGCCCCTCGGTTTGTTCATCAGCTAAGTGGGAATCATTCCCACTCCCCACTGCCATCTTGTAAAATGCAGGTTATGGAATCTACCTGGAGGAGCAGATCAGAACTCCGTGCACACATCTATCCGTGTTTCCCTATTTTATCTGCATTTGTCTGCCAGGCACCCTGTAAGTAACAAGCACTGAGCAGAGATCCCAAGAGAACAGGACTTCCCAATGTAGTAAAGAAACCATGAGAGGATTTGCTCCTTCGGCCTGCCTTAAAGGGGCTTTGAGGCCAGACAGATCAGAGGTCTGTCTTGCTCCTTCTGTTCATTATGAGGGAGAATGGAATGGGTTGCTCCATCAGCCCTAGACTCAGTTTCTTTACTTGTAAATTGGGTTGTGATGAGAACTGAGTGTGAAAGTCCATGAGGCTGTTGGGGCAGGGCCTGGAACACACTTGGGGGATGAGGAGGGCCTTTTGTTCTAAGCTGGCAGGCTCAGCTCCCCACTCCAGGAATTCTGGGTATACCTTGTCAAGAAGTCCCCTCCTAAAGCTGCCACCTGCAAGTGTCCTTTGTGTTTGAGCTGGGATGCCACATCAGGATCTGTTGTCTTGAGGTGATAGTTGGAGCAGCTGAAGTGGAGGGAGGATCTGAGGTGGCCCTGCCCTGCATAGAGCAGCTGTGGTGGAGGGAGGATCTGAGGTGGCCCTGCCCCCGCATAGAGCAGCTGTGGTGGAGGGAGGATCTGAGGTAGCCCTGCCCCACATAGAGCAGCTGGGCTCTTCTCCTAGAGCTGCACTCAGCTGGCTCAGGGCACCGTGTGAGGAGCCCTGGAACAAGGGACCTTTGTCAGCTACAGGAGAGCTGCTTCTGGTCTCAATTACTGTGCAGAGTAAGAGAGCTTGGAGTGAGTCTGGGTCAGGAGCCTGCTGCTGCAGGAGTGAAGGCTTCCCCCACCAGCCTCCTACCCTCCAGTGTCCCCACTTAACTCTCTCTAATGGCCACATGGGCCAGTTCTTGCCCTGGTAGCCTGGTTCTGGGACATTGAGGTGACATATAGTCTTTTCTGAATAGATGACAAGGCTGTTAATGGAACTCCTTGACTCTTTGTCCTGTGTCCTGTTTGTCTACTAGGCCTTGTTTATTAACTTAGTGACCACAGCCAGGTCCCTGTTCTCTGGTAAAAGGCATGTTTTTAACTAGTGGAAGTTGGTGGGGAATTAGCCAGTGCCGCCACCCCCCCTTTTTGTTTTTGCTTTTTAGTTTTTCAAGGCAGGGTTTCTCTGTTTAGCCTTGGCCATCCGAGAACTCTCTTTGTAGACCAGGCTAGCCTTGAACTCACAGAGATCTGCCTGCCTCTGCCTCCTAGTGTTGGGATTAAAGGCGTGCGCCGCCGCCGCCGCCGCCGCCGCCGCCGCCTGGCCTTTTCTTTCCCTTTTACCCCACCACCCCAACCCTCCAAGCCTCTTCCTGGTACATATCATGGCCTCTGGTTGCTCCCTGCTCTAGAACACAGGGGTGGTCTCTCTGAAAGATAAACTCCCCTTACCTCCAGGCTGTGCCAGATATGGGTGTTCAGGGGTTGATGTCTATAAAAGTCTGTCCCAAGTTCATGTATTGTGGCCGTGCTGTCGGCTGCTCTCAGCGCTGCCCCAGGTGGGGTGCTTTTCTTTGCCATGGTCACCACCACTTGACAGTCCTAGAGTCACATGGGGAGAGGAGGCTATGGAACAGGCTTGGTTTTGCCCGTTGCCTCCGATACCATCTCCTCTGACGGTCTCAGACACTGGGACCATAGTCCTGCCAGGGGTTCGTTCTGCTTCAGCTATTGCAGACTCTTTTCCCCAGCCAGTGTCTCTGCTGTCACTTTTTTTGTTTGTTTGTTTATCCGGGCTTTAATGGTTTTTGTTTTGTTTGTTTTTTCAAAGATTTATTTATTTATTTTGTGAGTGCTCTATGTGAATGCCAGAAGAGGGCATCAGATCCCATTACAAGTGGTTGTGAGCCACCATGTGGTTGCTGGGAATCGACCTCAGGACCTCTGGAAGAGCAGCCAGTGCTCTTAACCACTGAGCCATCTCTCCATTTTAATGGTTTTTATTTTATTTTGTTTTGTTTGTTGTTTGTTTGAGATAGGGTTTTTCTGTGTAACAGCCCTAGCTGTCTTGGAACTCGATTTGTAGACCAGGATGGCCTTGAACTCACAAAGATATCCCTGCCTCTGCTGCTGAGTACTAGGATTAAAGGTATGTGCCACCATACCACATTTGGCTGCTGTCACTCAAGGCTGCTCCTGATGCCATGCATAGAGAGTAGGAAGAGGCACATTTGTCTTGGGGACACAGGCACACCTGTGAGAGTGCAAGCCTCAGCTGAGCTGCCTCCGTTACCTCAGGTGTTCCTGATTTGGGGAACCTGGACCCTACCAGTATATCCTGGTGACAGGAAAGACAAGATGCATTTGACAGGAAGTAGGTGGAAGCCCCTTTCCTCCCTGCTTCTCTCTATTTGGGAATTCCATCTTGGCATGCAGGCCTGATGCTTCTCCGCTAGGCTTACTCTGAAGGTAGGAGACACACTGAGAAGCCAATCCAGAAAGCATTTTGCTACCTGCTCCATTCAGGCCCTGGGAACGCCCTTGTAAACCCTGAGAAGAATGCTGTCCTCTCAGCTCTGGCTCTGGCCCCTGAGGCTCAGAGGCAGAAGACAGGTTTGATGCCAGCAGCTGGCCTTGGATAACTCCCACAGCATGTCTTCTCAAACCTGGATGAACATCAAGAGCACGCCCTTTAGGTGGGGGCTGCTGCTTTGCCTTCCTAGAAATCAAAGTAGCTGATCTGATACCTACTTTAATTTGTTCCAAAAACTTTAAGAAAAGGACTCAGAAAAAGTCTAAGGAATTCTCTGAGTTATAGCTGAGGCTGCCTCTGAGTGCCAATACAGGGTACCCATAGAGTGGGATCTGCTGCCTTCCCAATGGTAATGAGGGTGTGGATACTGTGCTTGCTCTTGGGCTAGTCCTCAGGCTGTGAAATTAAATACTTGGTTGCTGCTTACATCACAGGCATCCTGCCTGTACCTTGAGTTAATTTTGGAGCTGCAGTTGCTTTGGGGCAGACCCCAGAGTAACTTGAGTATCCAGGATGGCCTAGAGAACACCAATCTGAATGAATGGATGGGATTAGCCTTAGCTCACTGGAAGCCCCTGGGAGGTAAGAGGCCACTTACAGTTTTCCCAAAGTGAAGCTGAGAATTGAGTTCTGAATCAAATATTCTTCTTAAGAATAAAAGCCCCTAATCTGGGCAGGGCATGGTAGTGCCGTCCTCTTATCCCAGTGCTCAGGAGACAGAGGCATGTAGATCTCTGTGACTTCAGAGCCAGTCTGAGTTTACATAGTGAGTCTCCGGCTAGCAGAGCTACAGAGTGAGATTCTGTGTCCAAAAAGAAGGGGAAGAAAAGTTCCTAATCTCTGAAATTCCCCCACCTCCCCTACCTTGAGGGGGAGTGAGGGCCAGTGGCTGCTGTCAAAGGAAACTGAATTTCTCATGAGAACTGTTGTCTCTGCTCAACTTTGGACCATAGACACTGGAAAGGAGATCTGGGGTCTCTGGTTCAGCCTGAAGAGCTTGGGAAGTTGCAGCAGGGATGTGCATGGCCCTGAGATAGGTGAGGACTAAAGAACAGAGCCATGGGTTCCTGTCCAGTCTCAGCCAGACTCGCCACTCTGCTTTTCTTTTTATCTGATTGGGAGGTAGGGATACTGGAGCATAAAATTTCATTTGATGGGCTGGAGACGGCTCTGCAGTTAGGAGCTCTTGCAGAGGATCCGGGTTCAGTTCCCAGCACCCATGTGGTAACTCACAACTGTCTGTAACTCTAGTTCTAGGATATCTTCTACAGTAGTGTGGCCTGGGAGGCCCCATGTGTCCAAAGCACACCTCTGGAGTCCTCTCTCACTGACAAGGAGCAGGCAAGTGGCGGGTGTGTGTGTGTGTGTGTGTGTGTGTGTGTGTGTCTGTGTCTGTGTCTGTGTGTGTCTTGTCTTTGCATGCTCCTGGCTGCTGCCTGTGTCCTGACTTGGAGTCAGGATGGAGTAGATGAGTACGTAGGGATGGAGTAGGTGTTTTTCCCACCCTGTCCCTTGGTGAATTTAGTTCTAAATGATCAAAATGTTCCCAAAGGCTCAAGTGGATTTTCCACCCTTTCCACGGTCAAATGTGCCGTGAGAAACACAAGGGATTGCCAGGGACATGCTGTCCATCCAGTCTTTCCACAGCACATGAGCTCTTAGGCTGTTTCTGCCTCTCCTGTCCACCGGCAGCCACTGGGAACCCTGGGAACAGCCACAAGGTGGTAAGGCAGGGTGGAGAGGGGCTGCATGGGAATCAGTGCTTTGGACCATCCTCGAATGAGGAACCAGTACAGGCTTCTGGAGACGGCAGGAGGGCAGGCCACCTTGGGTGGACTGGGTAATTTTTTGATCTTAGCTATAGTGTGTATTTTAAACTTGGGCCCATCCTGGCACCTGCTCCCAGCCCTTTACCTTGGACATCTATCTATACCCAAGAATTGAGGTTCCAGAGCTGAAATTGCTATAACCCCTTACATGGATGTTTATCAGGCATGAGAAAGGCTCTTGAGGAGCTTTGGAGCCTGGGAGGGGAGCAGACTCTCTACAGAGCCCTGATTGCTTCTATTGAGTCAGGGCAGGGGGTAGTCCCTGGGGAGTGTCCAGGTTGCTGTTAGGCTGAGTTCTGCTTTGAGCTTTAGGACGGCCTCTGCCCAGCGTGTAGCCGGCATCTATTCAGTGGTGAATGAGTAAATGAGCCAAAAGGTAGCTTCTTGGCTTAGCTCTGTTATTGGTTCCTTGTTGACTTTGAGCTAGGAGTTCTCATTGTAGGGCCTAGTGAAGGCCTGAACAGAGAAGATACTAAGGACTAAGTGGGTGGTAGCCTTAGAAACCACTTAGAAAAATCACTTAATTTCTCAGTCTGGCAAGACCACTATCAGTATGTGTGTTTAGCTAGAGTTACTATCTCTGTGATGAAACACCATGACCAAAAACACTGTGGGAAGGAAAGGGTTTGTTTGGCTTACACTTTCAAATTGATGTTCATCATTAAAGGAAGTCAGGACAAAGAACTCACACAGGGCAGGAACCTGGAGGCAAGAGCTGGTGCTGAGACCATAGAGTGCTACTGCTCATTATGGCTTGTTCAGCGTACTTTCTTATAGAGCCCAGGACTTCCAGCCCAGGGATGCACTACCCTTAATGGGCTGGACCCTGCCCCATCAATCACTAATTAAGAAAATGCTCTACATGTTTGCCTGCAGCTGGATCTTATGGAGGCATTTTCTCAGTTGAGGTTCCCTCCTCCTAACGACTTTAGCTTGTGTCAAGTTGACATAAAACTATCCAGCATAGATGGATATCTATCAAGATAAAAGCACACAGGAATGTAGGACCATCAGAGCCATCCATGTTGAGAGGCCAGGACCCTCTCCTGGTCCCCCCTGTTTTCCCTTGTGATGTGCCATATCACCCCTGCTGGCATGGCCTCTTCATAGGACCTGGTCTCTTTGGACCCAATGCTTGCTTGTCTTGAACCCTCTTCTGTACAGTAACCTCAGCCTGCCTTGCCTCCATCAGCATCTGCCTTCCAGGTCTGTTCCTTTGGGCCTCTGCCATGCTTCTCTCTTCTGAGATTCAGAGACTCCCTCCCTACCCTTTTTCCCTCAGGGTCCTGTGTTCTACCTGGGGTTCTCAGAGTAGTCTACTTGGGGGAAGCTTCCCCCCATCACTCTTGAGTGGGGGGAGCTGGCATCTGAGCTCTAAGACAAGGGCAAGGTTTGGAGTTCCAATCAGAGCTAGGGGAGATGAAAGCTGTTCTGAGAAATCAGGCTACTCTAGAGAGGCAGCCTCCACAGTCTGAGGTTCTGAGAAAGAACCTTCCTCCTGTGTTCATGGGGGTGGGGAGTCTTGCTGAAAGCTATCCTTGGCACAGCTCTTGGCAGGGTAATGCTGTGGGAGATCCTGCATCTCTGTGGGAGTCCCAGCCAGTGTTTCAGGCTGGGCATTATCCCTGTTGAGCTCTTTTCCTTCAGCAATGCCACTGCCGACCACTTAACCCAGTTTGGCCTCAGTCACATCTGTGCCGGTTAGAGCCCCCCCCCCCCCCATATAGCCAGGGTCTTACCCACCTCCCCCTAGGGACAGCTACTCCTTGCTCTGGCCAAGAGCCAAGGGAAGGAATGAGGGAGAATGTGACAGTCCACCAGAGATGTTTTTAATTCTGAAGGCAGTGACATCTGCTCATTTGTGAGGGCCTTACCACCCAAGCTGTGTTTATCCAGACACAGGGGCCCTTCGAGTCCTCAGAGGCAGTTCTACCAGGTGTGGCAGAATGGATAGGGAGGACACAGCGGGAGGGGATGTGATTACTTCCTGGGTGGCCAGGCTAGTGTGAACCTTGCCTAGCCAGGGCAGAGATGAGGACCATCTGATTGTCTGCAGAGACCACAGTATTCAGACTGCTGCTTTTGAGGAACTCGCTGGGACATCATCTTGCAAAGTTCTTCCTCTACCCTGCTCCTAGGCCACAGGTTTCAGGAAGGAATGAGTCAGGCTTGGAGAAGAGAAGGCAAAACTGTGCTGTCCCCAGAGGAAGTCTTCAGTCCCTGAGGAGGAAAGGAAAGCTGAGTGTCTCCAGGGAAGAGGCTCCCAACTCAATCATCCATCTGCTAAGCACTTTTATCACCATGGAGACCAGTTGGCCAATGCTCATCCAATCTGAGCTTGGATTGGATAAACCCAGATGAGTGTTGAGCCTGGGGTTCTTAAGACAGACAAGTGTAGGACTTTGGGAACAGGATTTATCCTGCCCCTTTTCTCCCACACACCAGTGGTGGGGAGCAGTACACTGTTCCCCAGTCTGCACTCTGTGTCATGTGACCCAGCTAGAGGGAAGAGAACCTTAGGAAGTCAGCATCAGCTGTTCTGAAGTTAACCAGCCAGCACCAAATACCAGCTGTGTGTCTGCATCGGATGAATGAGGTGAGCAGTTCAGATGGTGTCTTCTCAGCTAGTTACACAACCAGCCACTGCACCTTTGTGAAGGGATGCTGAGCAAAGCAGGGACCTGTGGGAGGGACGCAATGACTTTACCCATGCTTATAGTGCCTCATCTCCCTCCAGCTAAAGCATCCCTCATTCCCTCCAGCTAAAACTGATCTTTCTCTCAACCTCTACAGCACTTTATCCTCACTGTTCTGATGGTATAACCCTGGGTTTCTTGAAGGCAGAGAGAGGACACTTCTGTCCTCATATGCTACATAGTAGGTCCACAAAAGCCCTTCTGCTTCCTGTTGACAGTTAAGTTCCATTTCCTCTCAGCCTATCCTAGACTGGCAGTTTTATCACCGCTGGTTTTTGATTCATCTGATTCCTCAGCCCCCTACTCTAGGGTCAGGCACTTAACAAGTCCCTCCTCGTGGAACCTAAGGCCTTAGTTCCAGGTAGGACTCATCGTGTCACCTTGTAGCACTCCAAGTATCATTCCTTCTAAGTGAGGAGGGCAAAGGCCCTGCACTGACCTGTCTATTTTAGTGACTCCATTTTTCCAAATGTCAAATGAGAGTGTTTGTTCTTCATATGGCTGGAGGGATGTTCTTAGTCCAGAGAGAGAGAGGAGAGGGTCAGTGTGCTGCTAGCCACTCAAAACAGCAGTCTCTTATCTTGTCAGTTCTTGGCTGGCCCTGTAGTGAAACTCTCCCTTTCCCAGAAAGGTGCCAAAGGCAGAAACAGAAAACCTCAAGGACTGTCACTGTTGAGACCCAGCAGAGGTATTCAGAGAGCCAGGACTGGTTCCTGTGCCCCAACCCATCACTTTCCCCTGCATCCTGAGAACTGGCCACACTTTAGCCAGGCAGTGATTGTGACTGACCCATGGGGGCTCTGGAGAGCTCTCACTGCCCTTTCCTAGCTGCAGCTGTGTGACCTCAGGCCAGAATGCCTCTCTATTAGCCCTGGGTCTCACAACTCTGAGATGGAAAAGTGACCATCATGTAAGTGCAGTGTTGAAAGTCCCGCACAGGGAACTTGGCTCACGGTTGGCACTGTGCAGATCCTGGTTTGCTTCCTGCACATGCCAAGCTTTGCAGTAGCAGGATGTCCAGGATAACTGGGTTGCATATACCTTAGCCATCTAGGGTTCTGGCTTTTCTCTTGTCTCTTAAGTATCACACTCTTTTAAGTTGCAAGGTTAACTTGAGGAAAGATTAACTTCTCTTTCTTCAGTTACAACAAGAGTTTGCTGGATGTGATGCCACACACCGTTTATCTAGCACTAGGGAGGCAGAAGCAGGTAGATCTCTGGGTTTGAGGCCAGCCTGGTCTACATAGCCAGTGCTAAATTAAGAGACCTAGCCTCAGAAACAAAGAACAACAAACCTTAAGCACTTACTAGTTGTCTCTCAAGGTACTGCAGTTGCTTCTGTGCTGTTGGACATCCTCTGCCCCTTGTAGCAAAAGTCTTGTTGGTGAGGTGTCCAGGGCTGTAGCTACAAATAGCAGTGGAGGAGCACCTCCATGTTAGTGGAGGAGCACCTCTATGTCAGACATCTTTGACCAGAGTCACATTTGCTTTTACAAAGTCCTTGGTGAGGCTCACAAGGATCTTGATACCTACTGGGGCAGCTGGAGACGGCTGCCTCTTTATTCTGTACATTTGCCATAGGAGACTTGGGAGCATAAACAAGTGGCTGGCCCTGCCACCAAGTTGGGACTGAGGAGCTTGCCTTGGGGCAGGAATTGAGTGGGTAGGGAGATGGAACTCCAAAGCAGTCCTCTGCAAGGGAGGTGGACAGCTCTTCACGGCTAGATGCAGCTTTTACCCAAAACAGTGGCCCCTGGGGTCTCCACAGGCTTGGCCTCAAGCCTCCTTGATACCTACCCAAGCACCAGGAGCAGCCTGGTGGTGAAGGAGTTAAAAGTAACTGGCTTGGGTTTAGCTTCCTGATAAACTTTATTTAGTAGAGGCTAGAAGGAGAGATAGAGGGTGGGTGAGGAGAAGCCCCAGCTTGCCAAGAGTTAAACCCCAGACCTGCATGGTTTTGGAGGGGGCAGCTCCAGAGCCTTTTTTGAGTTGCTTCCTTCGGTGGGGCGGTAATGTTGTGCGCACTGCCTGCAGCCTGCTGTGGTGCTCTCCCAGTTTGCACTCTGTGTCCCAGGATCTGCAGCTCACAGGAGAGGGCAGCAGGCTGCCTACAGGAAGGCACTGGGCCCTGGTGGTGCCTCAGACTCTGCTGCTTCCCGTCTGCAGTCTCCAGGGAGGGGGAAGGAGGAGAAGGAGGAGGACGCAGAGGGAGGGGAGGAGAAACCGGAGGCCCACACCCGCTGCTTTGGGACTGCTCCACAAACAGTCCTGCTAAGCACTTGGGCGCAGACAGAAGCTCTCTCCAGAGCTGCTTGTGCGCTTCTCCTCCTTTCTGCCTGGATCTGGCCAGGCAGGCTGGCCGCTGGCATGACGGACATCCTGCCTCAGCCCGACTGCAGCCTAAAAGCAGTGTGCGAATCCCTGGAGCACTGCTGCCTGGATCAGCTGGAGGAGCCGGGGAGCAAGCGAATGCCCAATACAGGCGCCCGACTCTGGGGCCGAGTGCGCAGTAAGCTGCTTCGCCACAAGGTGCTAGCAGGGGCAGGTTGGGTTGTGGAGGGCTAGAGCGGCTGCGGGAGGTCTAGGGGCTGCTGGGGACTCTGTCTCCCTCTGCATGACTGCTCCTGATGGATTCCAGAAGTCCCAAGACAGAGGCTGGAATATGGGTATGCTTTAAGTGGCTTGAACTTAGTGATGAATGCTAGTGGCAGCCCCCACCCTAACCCTGGATGCCTTTTCTGCATCTGTCCCTGGCTCAGCAGAAAGAGGTTTGTCTCCTGTCCAAGTGGACTCTGCTTGGCTTCCTTCTGAATATAAACTGGCAGGAATAGAAGTAGATAGGCAGCCTCACTGGATCTCATTGTCCACCCAACAGCCCAGCAGAGGCTAGCCCCAGCCATCTTTTGTGGGTATCAGTTCTCCATCCCTTTGCTGAGGAGCACCTCAACATGGTCTACCATGTAAGGGTTTTTGTTTGTGTGTGCAAGCTGAAAGGATCATTGCCACCAGGGAGGAAGGACTGGTGGCAGAGAGGGAATGATGTGCTAAGTCTGGGGGCTGTAGACTGCTTCTTCAGGGACCACCCAGACAACTGCTGGACTGATGCCAGGTAGGCATCCAGCAACTTACACAGCATGCCAGTTCCTGACCAAGCTATGCCAGGGCAAGCTGCCTGCAGGGTCTTGCCGACAGTCCCAGACCTGAGTTGGGATTAAAGTCTGAGATGGAAGCTGACTGTCCTACATCTGGGCAGGCTGCCTTGGAGCTGGCTTTAGGCCCTGGCATCAGGCAGCCAAGGAAAAGCTAGACCCAGTGCCTAGCACACAGTAAGTGCTTGATAATGCCACAGATCAGATCAACTACCTGAGTTGTTACAGGGCGCCCATCCTGGCTGGCCAGAACCTTCATAATCCTTCAACTTAGTAACTGACATGGAGTCTGTGATGGGGTTTACAAGTCTCTCTGAAACTCAGAGGAAGACCCTTGGCCAATGTCTGTGCCAGCCAGCACATGCCAAGATGGGTGCTCTTGGGCCCATTAGCTCCTGTTTGGTTTGATCTCTGGCCAGTGAGACATAGTTGATCCTGTAGAGGTGACATCAGTCCTGGAAAGCGCTGGGTAGGGAAGCAACTTGAGCTATCCTGCTTGGGCCCCTATGTCACCTTCAGTCTCCCTGGGGACCAAGCAAGCAGAGCCCTACTGGCCCTGGCATCTACCAGAGCCCCTCTATGCTGAGGCAGCTATTTGTTGCAGGCAGCTTGGAGCCATCCCCATCCCCTCTCCTAGGTCTTGCTGAGGCCAGCAGACACGAGCCCAGAACACATCATTCCCAAACCTCAAGGTTGGCAAGAAACTGCCAAAGCAGGTTCCTGACCTAAAACTAGCCAGAGTTTTGCAGCCTACTTGCCACCCTGGGTGCCAGGCAGGTAGGGTTAAACTTCTAAACCTTGAAACCCAGTCTTTAGTTCTCCTTTCATTTGTGGCTGGCAAAACAGAGCCACTGTATGAACTCATTGGCCGGCTTGGCTTTCAGTAGTATCTAACAGTTTCTGTGCCTCATATGATCTCTGGCTGAGGGTAGCAGGCCAGCCAGGTGCTAGACTGCTGAGCTTGTTGGCACCAATGCAACTGCAGGGTGGCTGTGGTTCAGGGCTGTGCTTTGTAGTCGATGATTCAGTCCCATAGCACATGCTGTGTTGATAAAGTGTGTCAGTGTCATGGACACTGCAGGTTACAGAGGGACATCACCCTCCTGAGCTTGCCTCACTGCATAGGCCAGAAGGTGGGGGCGAGGCCTATTCTTCCCTTCCTTCTGCAGCCTACTTATTTCAAAGTGGCTCACTGCCAAGTTCTGGGCGTTGAGATTAGGTAGGACTTTAGGTGGGGTGGGGGACAGGTTCTGCCCGGTCTGGCAGGAGGGACCACCTTATTAACTCACAGTGCCCTAAGGATTTGATGACATGAATGCTGAGATACCTGTGGCCTTCCTGTTCCCTTCTAACTAAAGCCATTAAATACCAGAGGAGGGGTGGCTCATCTGGGACCCCACACTGGGGCTGAAGAGTCTGAGGTCCTGGTGTTAAAATGGAGCTTTTGAAATGGTGTGAAACTTGCTTGCTGGAGCGGAGGCTGAGGTGCAGGGACTTTCCTAGGGGCAGGGCTGGAATAGGTTACTTTTGTCCCCATGATCAGTTCTGGGGCTGAAGCCTCATTCTAGGCCCTGACTTGGCAATTGGTTTGTTGTGCAAGCATTTAGCAGGAGACACACGTGGCATTTGGCTTTGTGGGTTCTGCCAGGGTGTGCAGTATTTAACTTGCATTTCAATTTGCGCTCTCTCTCTCTCTCTCCCTCCCTCCCTCCCTTCTCCAATCATATTCAAGTAGAGCAAGCTTGGAAGTTTATCTGTTTATCCTTCTTCGGATCCTGGGTCTAAACTCTTAAGTTGAACCTGTGAGGGGAAGGAATTGAAGGAAGAATTCCATTCCTAATCCTGAAACAGCCAAGGTTTTAATAGGGCCTCTTGTGGGAATCATAGAGGCGAAGTAAGAGGCCCAAAGCAAGGCCAGGCTAGAGACATTTGTCTAGTGAGGACATCAAGACTCTTACTGTTTCTCTGCACCCAAGACAAAGATGCTTCTCATTCAGACCAGGCCAGATGCTGGCCAGAAGTGGAGATTCAGGCTGAATGAAGATACAAGAGAGCTAGGGGAAGCTTCTGGGCCTTTATCTCTGCCTCAAAGAATGGCCGTGTGGACCTGAGAAGTCCGGGCTTTCAAAAAGCTTCTCTTGACAGTATGGAGGCTGATGTTGCTAAATGTACCTGCCCTGTGGTGGCCATTATGTCACCCTGCTTGCATAAAGGGTCAGAGGTGGTACCTGAGAAAGGATGAGAAATGGGGTGCCTTGAGGTCACTTGTCTGGGGGATCTTAGAACTTAGGAGGACAATAGAAGAGGGTCCCATTGTCAGCTTGATTGTCCCTGCATGGTAGCTCCTAGTCCCCCCTGGAGGATCATTTAGTTTGACAGATATTTCCAGCAGAGGTTTGCATATAATATGTACATCCCAAGACATTCACTTGGCCCTTTACTGACTGTTCCTGCCATTGAGGGTTCAAGAGTATTGGGTATAAGATCCACATGTGTCCTAGGCTCATTCATTCATTATGGCTCTAAACATCAAAAAAAAAAAAAAAACAAAAAACAAAAAAACTTAACACTGTATGTGGTGGCACAAGCCTGTAATCCTAGTCCTCAAGGCAGAGATAGTAAGACCACCATATGTTTGAGTCTAGCTTGGCTACATAATAAGCTACATAGTAAGACCCTTTCTGAGAAAGGAGAAAAGACATTAAGAGTTTCTGCACTTAGAAACACCCTGGCTGGGGCTGTCTGATGCTCTACTCTGCTGCCACCCTCCCTAAGTCGTTATTAGCAAAGAGAAGAAACTTGCATTATGTGCCTCTGCCATTCATGGACCCAGATACATCCCTGTAGTATTCCTGTAGCAGTAGACAAAAGAACAAGAGCATTCCCACCAAGGACTACCCTTGCCACAGCCCTCTTTTTCTTAGACCTCTGTGGGGCAGGAGCATGGTTAGGCCAGCAGGTTGGAAGTAGAGTTTTTGTATTCACACAGTCCTGTCCTTGCACCTCGTGGAGTGAGAAACCCTGACTTCTGGGACCATGTGAATAGTCTCTCAACTCCACTTCTCCCATCTTTCCACTGAGCTTAACTCTGCATATTTGATGTTCTGTAGCCCCACCCAGATGTAGATCCACTCTGTATACAATGTGCTGTTTCACAGGATTCATGCACCCAGAGGTGGGAGGTCTTGTTCAGTGGAACTTGTCAAAATTTTTGGCACCTGGGATATCTTAGCTCTGGACACTGTATGAGGTAAGTGCTAGGCCACTATGGTTCCCTCCAGCATCTCTGATCCTATACACAGGTTGACCAGTTGGCCTGGTTGGGCTTAGTGCCCTACATTTAGGTGGCCTTGGACCAGGGATTGCTGAGCCTGCCAACCTAATTGATTCCTCAAAGGCCAGAACTCTTGGCATCCAGGGCTGTAGTATCGTCCAGAGATAGTGAGGTCCCAGACTCAGGAGGTCAGAGCTATGGAGGGCTTTAAGAAGGATCTCAGAAACATCTACAGGTGCTATCTAGGGGTGTTGCCACCTGTTGGTAAAGGGCACTCGTGCAGGGACTCAGCCCTCTGCCAAGTACCCCTCTGCTGAGCTGGCAAGGGACTATTTGTCTTCCTTTCCTCTGTCACAGCATGCTGGGGACAGGAAAGAGGCATTTTTGTTCTGTCAGCTCCCTAGTGGACATACAACCCCTGCCTCCTGCTCCTGGGACCTGCCCAATGCTCAGAAGAAAGCCAGTATCAGTCTTTGGATCCTAGGATCTTTAGAACAGCTGTTTTATCCTTGGTCCCACAGGAGTACCGTAGGAGCTATTCCCGGGCTTCTGCAGGTTGGGAGGGGGCCCAGCTTAGCTTGAAACATGTCCTGAGACAGAACCTAGAAGCAGCTCTGTGCTGGACAGTGACCCTTACTACAGCTGGTGCATCAAACACATACAGCCAGTGCAGTGGCACCCACACCGCCCATTCCCATCAGGTGCTTGAGTGTTGTGCTCAAGCTCCAGGAAGCCTCCTTGGAGCACCCCCAGACTCATGTGACATGGGCTCCTAGAGGAGAAAGGGCTCTAGGCTGGTAGGAGCCAAGGGACTTCTTTTTTTTTTTTTTTTTTTTCAGTCCTGGAAAAATGGTTTAACTTGCTATAAGATCTTAGATAAATCTCTGCTGTCTGCCCTCGGGGCAGTGAAGGGAGCAAGTGGGGTGATCTCTGGGAATCCAGCTCATATGATGGTCCTGGCTAGGACCGAATTCCTACTCCTGAACTTTAAACTCTCCACAGACAAGAGAGTTCACATGGCCAGCCATTCACTGAATATGGGAGAAGAGAGGCAAACTGGAATGTGTGACTCCTGTCTTGAAGGAACCATGGTAGATAGCTATTGCTGTCTCCATGCCCCACATCCTGGAGCATGAGTGTTGATGGAGTGCCTCCTGTGTCCTGGCCAAGGGATATGGAGGGGCTCAGGCAGGGGGCCTGCTCTAAAATAGTCAGTCAGTAAGTAGGGCCATTCCAGGCTGGGTGATTTATGTAGAAAACAGGGTAATAGATTAGAGAGGAAGGGATGGGGGGCTTAGCTGGAGGTTTTTTGGGGGGGGGGCATAGCTTGAGCCGGTTTCTGTGTAACAGCCCTGGCAGTCCTGAGACTTGCTTTGTAGACCAGTCTGGCTTCAAACGCACAGAGATCTACCTGCCTCTGCCTCCCAAGTGCTGGGATTAAAGGCATACACCACTACTCCCAGCTAGATAATTTAAATGATGAACTTTCATGGGTTTGACCATGAAAGATCTGGGACAATGATATCCAGACAAAGGAGCCTACATGGGCAGAAGCCTTAGGAGAGGTGTGTTCAAAAGCAGAAGGCCATGCAGAGTGGAAGGGACAAAGCTGAAGGCATAAGGACTTGTCAGCATCAAGAAGGAAGCCACTAGGCCTTCAGCACAATTTAATAGTGTTGATGTGTCTTGAGCATGACCTGGGTACCAGGCATCAGTCTGTGAGGTAAGTGCTAGTGTTATCCGTGCCATTTTATATATGAGGGAATGGAGGCTTAGAGAATGACCCAGATGATGTTACATGGTGCTTAGCAGGGGGAGCTGGTTCTTAAATCCAAGCAGCTTGACCCTTATATATAGGTTCACACTCTACCAGCTGCCTTACGTGGCCTCGAGGAGGAAGCCCAGCACTTGTTCAGGCCCCGAGGCTGTTTCTCAGAAGTCCAGTTGTCAGGGTTGTGTGGTCAATGGATAACCTAGATAGGAACTTGTGGAGGCACAAGGTTCCTACCCAGCTGTCTTGTGGATAGGGTATGCTGGGTGGTCCAGTATGCTGTGTCTCAAAGGGCACAGGGATGCTGTTGATACTGTGTGTGGACATGAGACTCAGAGCAGATGTGAGGCTTGGGGGTGAGTCTGCTCAGAGCTACACAGTAAATTGCCAGTGTCCCCATTTTCATGAGCAGTAGGATCTGTACCTAGAAAGTCTTCCTGGCCAGGGTGGGAGGTAAAGTCAGTTTCAGAAAAGGATTTTATAATTCTTATCAAACCACTGCAAGTCAAAGCCTTTGAGCCCGTGGTGGTCTTCCAGATCCTTCCCATTCCAGTAGCATCCAGCATGGGAGGATCCTGGAACACCTACTGCCTCAGGCAGCTGCTCTGGCCCTGACCATCTCCAGACTGGGCTGTTGCCCCTGCCCTTGCTGCCCTGCTGACCCCAGCATGGTCCTGGGCAAGGGCAGGGTAAAATACTTGCTTTTCACTTGCAGCTTGGCCCTAGAGTAAAATCCTCAGGCTGGCTGTGAGGGCTTGGCAGAGCCACAGTGCTGGAGAGAGATGAAGGCCAGAAGCAGTCCAGTTTTGAGTTTTGTCTGTCTCTCCTTAAAGTTCAGCTGTGCCCAGCCAGAGCTCAAGAGTGTAGTCTACACAGTATAGGCTGCGGCCCTGGATGGAGCACTGGAAAAGGCAGGTTGCTGAGGGACTAAGAAGCTAACCTGGCTTCAATAAAAGCCTCATTCAGAGCTGCTAAACCCCTTCCATATGTGGGGCTTGGGAACTTGAGAGTTCTTGAGAGGGGGAGGGGAAGGGAGCAGAGGCAAAGGGGCCTCACCCGGGTGTCTTAGAATAGGGAGTCAGCCTAGCCCATCTGTGGTTGGTTTGGGAGGAGCGGGGCAAACTTCAGCCACAGAGCACCTTTAGGGCAGCCTGGTTGGCCCTGCTGTACCTGTTCCAGGGGCAGAGGGCTAGAAAGTCAGAGCTGGCTGGGCTTTACAGAGAGGCTGCCAGGCCACTGGAAAGATGAGGTGACAATTTCCTGAGCCTGACCCTGGTCTTTTCTGACCCAGTTGCTGAGCTGGAAGACAGGATGGAGGACTGTTCCTTGCCCTTCCCTGAGCCCAGCAGCCACGTTGACAGAATCTTAAGTGCCCTGCTGCAGGAAGGCGAGGCAGTCTCTTGGCAGATCCTTTTCAGACTGCCTGCCCTGCTGTGCCTCTTATGCCTGTGGTATGTCCCAGTGACAGGCTGGCTTAGTTTCCCAGAGGATCTAGCCCTAAGCCTGTGACTACTTGGCAAAACAAGGTAAAGCAGCCCAGAACACCTCTTTGGCCGTTGGTATCAGAATCATTGGAATCATACCCACAGCACACATGGTACCTAACTGGGTTAAGGATCTCCAGAAACATCCAGACTCCAGGCTACCTTTCATTTGGTACCCATCATCAGTCTGTCTTCTTGAGTCACTTGATGCCCCCATGCTGCCTCTTAGCCCAGCAGATTTAGCGCGATGGATTTACTGCCCTGATTAAAAAGCATTCCACTTTTATAAATCTCTAAAACAAGCTGTAGACTTTGAGGAGAGTCTCTTTCTTTCCAGAAAAGGGCAGTGGTGGGTCTCAGTATAGCAGGCCAAAGGCAGAGTAGACTAGGAATGGTAGGCTGGTAGGGGCGGCGGTGGGGGGGGGGGGGGAGAGCAGAAGGTCAGGGGCTTATGCAGGAGGCTAAGCTTCTCACAGCCTCTGCTCTCTAGTGCTGTGGCAATGGTAGCGGGAGTATCCTAAGAAAGGGGGTTTCACTTTCAAAGGTGGGGGCCTGGAGCCCTGCTGAACATTGTCATTGGGGGGGGAATGTGTCATCCACCTGAGCCAGTGGGTGTATCCCAAGGCACTGCTTGCTAAAGACTGCTTTTACCTCTGTCTCTCTCTCCACTGAGACCAGAGGTAGCTGGTTTTGGCTTTCTGTTTGTCCCCAGATGCTCATAGGTAGGCCTCATAGTGAAGATTAAACAGTCCACAGGAGGGCATGTCCAGAAGCTGAAGCAACAGCAGTCATTGTTCCAGAATGCTGAAGGGCTAGCTGTCTGGTAGAGGACATGTGTCACAGTAGACTGTGACCCAGCAGTCAGGAGGACTCAGGCTTGAAAATGGCTTTGTCAGCTGATAGAGAATAGGAAAAGAGACGCCAGTGGCAAGAGTAGTACACACTTGCTTTGTGCCTCCTAAATACAGGGCACAGGGAAGTGGCCAAGAACTGATGGGGTTACCTGCCTGGGCTGGTGAAAGCTGGGCCTGAGGAGGAAGGACTTCCACACCTGAGGATGTTTCCAAAACTCACAGTGAGTGTCCTTCTCTGTCCTTGGAGCTTTCCCCTTATACAACTATGTTGGTTCTTCCTGTCCTGAATATGGGGTCACTTTGGTCTAAAAAGAGTGACAGCTAACTGGGATTCTAACAGAGCCTCTGCGTTATATGACTCATGGCCTGGTGCACTCTTGGACAATAGTCTAAAGGCCTCCACTGTTAGGGAGAGGGCAGAATGCATGGCCACAATGGGCCTAAAGCTAAACACAGACAGTTGAGTTGCTGTGTGTCTGTGTTTGACCACTGCTTAATAACTCCCTCTAAGGTGTTTTGGGACCTGTTTCTCTCCTCCCTGAGCCCCACCCTGGAGGAGCCTCACTGAAGGTATGTTACCTGTGGTTCTCCCCCATTCAGCCCCTCACAAGCCTTTCTCCTTCAGATGGTCTGATACCTTTCATTCAGTGCCTGTTCCCAGGACCCACAGATGGCACCTGTCTTCTGGGAGGTTGTCCCCTCTGACTGACATCCCAGGGGTTGGCTCCTGCACCCTGAGCACTAATCTAATCAGGAAATAGCAGAGTCCACAGTTCCCAGGGGTTATAAATAGTCAGCAACTCAGGCAGTATCATTTCTCTGGAAAATGTGCCATGTCCCTCTCAGCTCCACACCCTCCCTTCTCTGTATTTAAATGACATCCTGAAATAGACTTGGTTTCTCAAGGCTGCTGGCCTCCTGGGAAACAGCATCATCGTCAGGGCACTGAGAAGTTGGACAGGTCTTTTTAAGTGGGTACTAGGGGCACCTGTGGCAGGAACCAAGGACATGGCAGTGGTGGGAACTCACAGGAAACAAGAGCACCTTGCCCATAGCTGTCTTGAGAAAGGCTGGAGCATGTGAACACACAGCCAGGGACACCAGCAGGTGGTAGGCAGGGTGGACCGTAGGGTGGGTGAGTCCTGTGGTTCTCCACGAGAGCTTTCTGGAAGGAGCTAGATCGAGTCCTAGCACTAGCGGTGGCTCTACCTGATCTAAAAGCTCCCAGGGAAACAAACTCATGGGTGGGAAACAGAACAAACAGGAAGTTTGTGCTAGAAGCAGCTAGACAAACTCCACACCAGGAAGCCTGGTGTCTCTTTTCTGAGTGAATCATGGGCCAGCAGCCACCACTCCAAAGCACAGGTGCCAGGTTAAGCCTGTTGCATAGTGTCCTACAGATTTGGTAAAGAGAGTAAGTCAGGGAGATGTGACTGCACCCAGCACACATTCCCTGGGTCTTGGACACTGCGCAGATTCCTTGCACTGTTTAAGTCCCTGTGTCCTCATCTTCAGAATGGGGATAGCTAGGAAGGCTTAAACAACACTGGTAGATGATACTGATTAACTGAGATGTGTATACAAAGGATTTGTCAAAGTGTCAGACTTACACAGAATGCTCAAGCTGTCAGGCAGCCCTGAGAGTAAGCCAAGGCATGTCAGTAACCCACCCAAAATCATGAGGTAGAACAGGAGGCTCAGGCCAACCTGACTACTAATCCCTAACATTTCCAAACCTAGGTTCTGTTCAGAGGGCACTCCAGGAGTCGGGGACCATTGGCTCTGTCAAGTGGAAGTGCCAGGTTATAGGGTGTGCTAAGATAGGGATGTAAGGTGGGTCTGGCCAGGTGTCAGGACCATGAAACAGCCTGAGGCTTCTGCTGGTACCTAGAAAGACTTACTTTTGAAAGGATTGGTCATAAGCCAGGCATGATTGTGTGCATCTGAAATCCCAGCACTCAGAGGCAGAGGCAGGAGGATTGAGAGTTCCAGGATAGTCAGGGTGACACAGCAAGACCCTGTCTCAAAAATCTCCAAAACTAGGGATGCATCTGTCTTTAGCCAGCTGAGGAAGGACAATTGAGATCCCTAGATTGTGTGGGTCACCTCTGTGTGGGCACCTTGGAGGCAAGCAGGGAGGCAGAAACAGTGCAGACAGAGGCCCTGTCTCTAAGACCCAGGAGTCTAGATGCAGTTAAGGACCTGTGAAAGGGCAGGCTGTGCTGTAGGTCCAGGTTTGGGGACAAACATTGAGAGAGAAGGGAGGTTCAGAAAACTAAGGTCAAAGTTGGGGCTTCTGTCAGGACGAAGTAGAGTCCTCAGCCTCAAGCCTTCTGAATGAGAGGGCCTAAGCAGCATTCACACTGGGAGCTGTCTGTGGTGGAGGCCATCCTATGGGCAGGGGCTCTGCCCAAGGAAGATGTGTGCATGTGCTTGGTTCTCCCCAGGTTACATTTCCTATATCCTCAATTCCATCCCTCCTCTGTGACAAGGAAGTGACTGCTGAACACGGCTTGAGCTTCTGTAGACTAGATGCAGGCCCAGAGCCCAGCCAGGTATAGTCCCAGATCCTATCAGAGGTGACAGACACAGGAAGGACCCCAGCTTAACCACACACAGCTTCTTTTATGTGGGGACAGTAGCCTGGTTAGAGACACACGTGCCTCTAAAGGTGCAGAAACTTGCTGAGGATGAAGGTGGCGAGGAAGAGTTGAGTCGGCTCTGATCAAGGAGAGGGGCACCTTTTATGAGACACTGTGCCCATCGCTGGTTGCTGGCTCCTGACTACCACATTGTCAGATGGGCCTTGTAACTTCAAATGATGAGCTCATTCTTGTGTTTAAGTGGATGATGGTGGGTGTTGAATCACTATGGTAATTAGATTCCACTGCATACACTTAAAGAATGATGTCACCACTTTACGATGTCAATATTTACATTATTCTGGAAATGATCTTTACAGCTACTTAAACTTGCCATAGCAATGTTGAGATGTTGACTTTTAAATGTCTGGCTGGGGTACATAAGTGACATAGGCGCAGCATGGTTTGAGTGTCTCATTCTTCTTCTGTCTAGAAGAAGACAAGGGCTAGAGGCCCTTGGGTGCCAAGGGCTAGAGGCCCTCAAGGAAATCAGGAAGCCCTGGTGCTCCCCTCTCCCTCTGAGTGTGTGCTGTGCATGGTGCTCACTTGTGTGCAGTTGTTGCGTCTGTGAAATCAGGTGACAAGGGCCTTCTGATTATGGTCATACTATGGCTATGGCATATCATGACTATGGTCAGGAGCCAGCACAGTATGGTGGACACAGTCTCATTGAAGGTGTCCCTCCTCTTCAGGGAATCAGGCATCCTTCTGTAGGGCATGGGGGCTGTGGCTGAAGCCACATTTTCGCAGGTTGATTTCAGGATGAGCATCTGGGCCTCTGCCTTTCTAACTCTTCACCTTTCTTGTAAGCCACTGCTGACCCACAGGAGAAGCTGGCCTCTGACCTGACTTCTCTCCTTCCCTCATGTTCCCGTCTCTCTCTCTCTTTGCAGCTGGATCCACAGACAGTAGAAAGCAAGAACTGGCATACGGATGTGATTGAAATGAATGGGGTAAGGACATCTGAACCACATGCCCTCCCTCCTGCCATCCTCCCCTGGGTGCTAGGCTGGCTGCCTGTGCCTCCCTCAGACCAGTGCTCTCTTCTCTTTGGCCACATCCTTCCCCATCCCAGCTGCAAGTGTGCATGGAGTCCTGCCAGTTCGGGGTAGCCCTGTTTGCAGTCTTGGGGAGAGAGAGAGAGAGAGACCCTATGTTTGGTGATACTCATTCCCTGGGGGATTTGTACCTACTCAACTCCCTGACCAGATCAAAGTGGAATTCTCCATGAAATTTACCAGCCGTGACATGAGCCTGAAGAGGACCCCATCCAAAAAGCAGACAGGCGTCTTCGGAGTGAAGATCAGCGTGGTGACCAAGTAGGTGCTGCCTTGGAGACCAAGTAGCTTCAGTACCTACGTGCCAGCCACCTCCTGCCCCCTGTCCATGCCAGCAGCTTAATCAGTCAGTACCACAGGCAGCCAGTTTGGAGGCCAGAAATGGCTCCCAGGATACTTTAGAAATAAGCAGGCCAACATGGAAATGGTGGACAGTCCCTGGGGAAGCCAGTGTGTCTGTTTCCTGTAGTAAACAAGAAGTAACAGTGACTGTGGGCCCACGTTTGGACTTGGCAACAGTAAGCTGGAGTCAGAGGGTGACTGGCTGGGAAAGGCCCACACCCTTTTAGGTCACCCTGCCCCTTTGGACGCTTTGTTCCCAGGTCCTGACCTACCCGGGTCATGGGGATTAGCTGCTTAGCCTCCCTGTGAGCATTTTTTTGTTTGTTGATTTTCCTTTCCCCTTGAGCAGCATTGCCAGGGCTTGGACTCAGGGTCTCTGAGTTGTTACAGAAGTGCTCTGCCACTGAGCTACCCCTACTCATAAGCGTTTTAATCCAATGGGATGTTCTTTCCCCAGTCTTAGAGCCTTCTCCAACCTGTGCTGTACCTTAACTTAGCAAGCAGGCTTTAAGGAATGGGATAGCCTCTTCCCTAGGCCTTCCTTGCTTTGACTCCTGACCCCAAGGGGCTAACGCAGACCAAGGCAGAGGTGTGCTATGGAAGAGCTAGAGGGTACAGTCAGGGTGAGAAGCTCCTCCATCTCCTCTGCACCCGTGTCCTGCAGGCGGGAGCGCTCCAAGGTGCCCTACATCGTCCGGCAATGCGTAGAAGAGGTGGAGAAGAGGGGCATCGAGGAGGTTGGCATCTACAGGATATCAGGGGTGGCCACGGACATCCAGGCCCTGAAGGCCGTTTTCGATGCCAGTGAGTGTGGAGGCCCAGTGGGTATGGGTGGTACCTGAGCAGCTGGTGGAGAGCAGAGAAGCCTTGGCCAATGCCCTGTGGTTTGTTGTGGCACAAAGGAGGTTGTTTTCTGAGCCCCTGACAAGTTATGTGTTCTGGGTCTTGTCACTTAACTCTCCCTCACTCACCGCTACAGTAAGGATGGCGTTCAGAGAGGTCAGGTCACTTGTTCTGGGTTACCCAGCTTGTACATTTTTGTACCTGAACTTAAATTGAGACCTTTTGACTCCAGAGTATATATTCCCCACTCAGGCTCCTCCCTGCTGTCTTCAGGCCCTATTGCCATGTGGCAGGTCTCTTTTGTGGTTGGCCCTGGCCCTCAGTTTCCTCTTTTCTGTCATGCTAGGTCGGGCTAAGGCACTGGTAGTATATCCAGTGCTCAGGATGCCTGAACTAGGCAGGTAGCCGTGAGTCCAGATAGGGTAAGGATAGGCTAGGGGCTGAGAGCATGATGGTACATGGCTCCCCAGAACATGCGATTAGGTGTGTGCTGTGTGTGTGGATATAGCTCTGGTACTCTGAGCGACTAGTTATGTCCCTCCTCTCTTCTGAGAAGTCATAGCAGATAGACCCCAGCCTGTCCCTTGCTGCCCTTTCCCACAGATAACAGCTGCATTGACATGTCATAGAGTTTGTGGGCAACATCTGTGCCTTACCTTCGTAGGAGGAGGCAAAGGAGTGCGGTGGGAAGAGGTTTGGGGGACAGATCTGAGAGACTGAAACAGTACTGAGAGCTGCCACTGATGTCTCAGAGGTCAGTAGCCTCTGACCTTACCTCCTCCTTACAGATAACAAGGACATCCTACTAATGCTGAGCGACATGGACATCAATGCCATCGCTGGTACCCTCAAGCTCTACTTTCGGGAGCTGCCAGAGCCCCTCCTTACAGACCGACTTTACCCAGCCTTCATGGAGGGCATTGGTGAGGCTTCCTTGGTCCTGAGGGTTGTTGGGCTGAGTCTCCTAGACTGGTAAAATGAAAAGCAGGAGATGCCCCAGGCATCCCTGCCAGTGGCTTGTCCAGAGTAGTGTCCATCCTTGCGACTGAAGGACCTGAGGATGAGGTGTAGCCTGCTGAGGCTGGGCCCTTTGTCACCTGTCCCTTGGCCCATGTGTCCCTTTTGTGACTCCCCCTTATACACTGATCTGCTTCCTGGAAACACAAGCATTTATGGAAGAAGGCCCTGAGCTGGCAGGGCCTAGGGCTAAAGAGGAAGCTGGTTTAAGCTATAGTCTACTGGGGACAGCTGTCTTGAGCCCCACAAAGTGGCTGTCCTCATTACCCAGGTACTAGCCAGTGGAGCTCCTGTGACCGCCCACAGGGGCCACTTCCAGGACAGGCACAGTGCACCCTTCTTCTCCTGAGGCAGATAAGACTTCAGACCCTGTAGAGAATGTGAGGCTGTTCATCTAGTCACCAGCTTCAGAGCTGTTTGACAGAGCATCCCCACCCCTAGTAATGTGTGACTAGTGGATTAAACTAGTATAGAGTCTGGGTCGGGTGAACTGGGGTAATGGCCAGTGAGAAGGGAAGAAAGAGGCTGTTCCCTCAGCCTACCTTCTAGCCATGTTATGAGTTATGGTGGGCATCCTAGGGGAACCCACTGTTGACAGGCCACACACAGGTAGACCCTCCCTCTGTGATCTAGGCTTCTGGTCTTCCAGACAGGCCCTAACCTATCCCTTTCTCCTCCTGCAGCCCTGTCAGACCCTGCTGCCAAGGAGAACTGCATGATGCACCTACTCCGCTCCCTGCCCGACCCCAACCTCATCACCTTCCTTTTCCTGCTGGAACACTTGAAAAGGTAAGGAGGAGAGGCAGGGCCCAGCCCAGAGCAGCTGCCTGTCCCACCAGACCCACTGTCTCAGCTCCACCTCCCAGGTACTGGCCTGTGCTAGGCCACCCGCAGCAGCCTGAGCAGTTGTTTTTCCCTTTCCTGAGCTCACACTCTGTTGCTGGGAAACTGGCTCCTAATTGCAGCATAAAATAATTGGCCATGGTACCATACTTAGTACATGTCTGTAGTCAGAATACTGAAGCAAGGGGATTGCTTGAACAATCAAGAATTAGCTTGGGAAACATAAGGAGACCCTCATGGAATGGTGGGGTGAACCACGGGACCTCAGGTGGGTTTTAATCTGTGGGCCCCAAAAGCAGCCATTTAGTGTAGCTTTTTGTTTTGTTTACATTTATTTATTGTGTGCATGCGTGTATGTATGAGTGGTTTGCATGTGGAGGTCGGAGGACATCTTGTAGACGTTGACTTTCTCTTTCGATTATGTAGATTCTGAGGGCTGGACTCAGGGTGTCAGAATTGGCAGCAAGGACCTTTAGCCACTGAGCCATCGCACTAGCCCAGTGTAGCATTTTTTAGGCGAAACAGAAAGGGCAGCAGAAGGGTGTGCTCCAGGCAAAAAGGATTGCTTTATTCCATTACCTGTAGATGTGTCCATGTTGTTACATCATCTGATGTGTTCATTATGAGTCAGTTAAGAATTTGAAGCCTACTGGTCTTGGCCCACACATTATGAAACAGGGAAACTAAGACCCTAAGCCCAGCAGTAAAATTTTACCCACATCTTCCAAATCCTAAACTAAGACCTTTCTCACCTTCCCTTACGCCTCCTATGGTCAGGGCAAACCAGAGCTGTTCAGGCTGACATCACTGTTTAGTACTGAACTTGGTACAAGCCTATCCCATCACTCACTTTTTAGCCCAGGACTAATTACAGACACCAGTCGGAAGGTCACTTGGTGTTCCTTAAATCCACTTGCTACCTTGGACCAGGGCCTCTGAGCTCGTCCTCTCGTCTGGGTGCTGGCTGTGGTTCAGGCAGGCCAGGCACTGGAGAGCCAGTGGGGACTTAGTCACAGCTGGTGAAGACAATGTCCCTCCCTCTGGTTTGGCCAGGACCAAAGTCCCAACCAGTTCCCAACTAGTATGGTGAACACTGTGAGAGGACATGCTGAGGAGGGAATGGGAATGGAAAATTCATTAGGTTTTCTATCCTGGGAACTGGGCCCACATCTGGGTTCCTCTCTCTCTGTGTGTGTGTGTGTGTGTGTGTGTGTGTGTGTGTACATGCGTGCGTGTAGTGGCTAGCCAGTTACACATCTGTCTGTTGGCACTACGTTTGCCTATTTCCAAAGCAGTCAGCAGGAACATTTGTGACTCCTGCTCAGAGGGTGGGAGTCGTGTTGGAGAACAGAATGAGAGGCCCTATCCAGGGTTTGTATGTATGGAAGCTCTAGAAACATTTCCTAGTATGGAATCGGGGGAGGTCCAGAATTTCTTGGTGTTTGGTGATACAGTAGCCACAGACGGCAGCTCCCACTGTCACTCAGGGGACATATCAACCTAGTCTATTACATAATAGAAGGGGAGATCTGGAAAGAGTCAGAGCAGGCCCATGAGCAGGCCCTTCAGACACAATGGGGAATTCAGCCCCCAGACTTCCTTGTGGTTTAGACTGTGCCTGCTACAACACAGCCTGCATAACTGTGGGCTCAGCTAGCAGCTGCCTCTGGGCAGCAGGTCCTCCCTGCTCTGCCCTCTCCACTGTTGACTTCCCATAACTGTACTACTGTTGGGCTCTGGAGAAAAAGCGAAAAAAAGAGTGGCTTTTGGGGAGGCTGCTCATCATTCAGAAACCAGCTCTAGCACCTATTAGCTGCGTGACTGTGGGGAAGTCACTAAACCTCCCTTACTTGGTTTCCTCACCTCTACAGAGGGGATGATAATGATTCCTCAAAATGCCTGACAACATACAGTATTACAGGAAGAGTTCTTAGAATGGCAGCATTCCTTATCTTGTAAGGTTTTTATCTGAGTCAAGAGGGATGCCATTGGTAGTTGTTAGTCCTTAGCCTTCGAGGTTTTCCATCAGCTTGGCACATAGCTTAGGAGCTAGAGGTACAGTACAGCAATTCACTGCAGCTGGGACCTCAGTCCCTTAGCCTAATGTCTTTCCCACCTATAGGAAGGGGGGGTAGGTGACTGTTGCCTTGATGTTCCCGAGAGAGCTTCTACAAGTACCGCCAGCTTCCTGTCATCCTGGGGCTGCTGAGGAGTGACTCTGTTCTCTTTCCTTTCTCTCAGGGTTGCCGAGAAGGAGCCCATCAACAAGATGTCGCTTCACAACCTTGCCACGGTGTTTGGCCCCACGTTACTGAGACCCTCAGAAGTGGAGAGCAAAGCACACCTCACATCAGCTGCAGACATCTGGTCCCATGATGTCATGGCCCAGGTACTACTAGCACTGTGTAGGCCTTTGGACAGTTCAGAGCTACCCCTCCTCCCCCAGCCTCTGCAGCTAAATTAGTGGCATATAGGATGCCCAAACACTTGGCTACAGAGCATCCTCCCTGCAAGGGAGGGATGGCAAGACAAAATGTATGTGTCTACACAAGGGTTAAAGAATGTCTGTCCCAGGTTCTAGCTGCTTTCCTCAGTGTTTTAGTCTCAGAGACAGAAAATTGGGGACTGGAAATTGACCTCGTGTGTGAAAGCCCTGGGGTTGCTTTCAGGGTCAAGAGGCTCACCTTCAAAACCCATCTCAGGTCCAGGCTGAAAGCTTTGGACTTAGACAAGGCTCCCTGACACTTGACCCTGTCGCACCCTCTAGTGCTGTAAATGAGCAAATGGATCTAGGCTTCCAGTAAAGGAGAAGCCAAAGGGAGTCTGGGGCGTGACATGGGGTGGTAACTCTTGGTTGCAGCCTGGCAATCATTTTTCAGCATAGCAGGTGAGGAGGGTCTGGAACACCAGGACTCCAACTTCAGTCTCCCTGTCTCCTCACAGGTCCAGGTCCTACTCTACTACCTGCAGCACCCCCCCATTTCCTTCGCAGAACTGAAGCGGAACACACTGTACTTCTCCACAGACGTGTAGTCTGGGGTGGGCAGCTGTGGGGGTGGCCAGAGCCAGCCCTCCAGCCAGGCCCAACATAGACTTGAAAGACTGCAACAAACTCCCCAGCCTAGCACTCCAGAGTCCAAGGGAAGCCACCTTCCAAGAACTGGAACATGTGCATCTTTTGTGCTACCTTGTACAAAGCCAGCTGACCAGCCCTCGCCTCCTTACCACACCCCAGCTCCTACCCTCCGCACCTGAGTGTGTCTGATGCTCTGTGCTGTCCAGGAATTGTTTTATGTATATTTGTCATTGCAGAAAAGGTGGAGGCCAAGCTGGTATGGGCACAGACAGCTTGCTTTGTTCTTTCATTTCTCCCAACACTCACTTTCTGCCTGAGTCCAGTCCAAGGACTTTTACTTTGCGCTGTGTAACTGCTGCCAGCTTCTCCTCTCCTGGCCCTGCTCCCAGATTGCAGCCTCCCTGCAGTGTCTGCCCTCTCCACCTCCCAGCCTGCTGCATGCATGTGCAGCATGGGCTTTTGCTCTATCACTGCAAAGTTCTGTAGGGGCCCTGGGCAGTGCTGCCCTTGGCCTCCTTGCTCTCCACATGTGGAAGCACACCTGTTTTCCTTGCTGTCTGTGCAAATGTTGAACAGGGAGACAGACACACACTAACCCTCAGCACAGAGCTGGAGAGCTCATTTCTGGAATGTTCTATATGAGAATTGCCATTTCTGGGGTTTGTCTGTTCTATCTCCTGCCTACCAGTGTGGCATCTTCAGCTGTTTCTTCTATCACTGAATTTTCTGTTCCTTTCCCCTGGTGTTCTATTTTCTTTGAGTGTAATGACCTACAAGTGTCCTGCCATCAAGAGAGGTCAGGATTGCACCTGAAGGGTATTGGGGGGCACCCAGGCTGTGAAGGAACAAGATGGGTGGAGCAGCCAGCAGTGGATGTCAAGGGAAGCCAGTGTTCACAGTGAGGACCCACAGCGGCCCCTAGTGGAGCGCAGCCTGCTTCTGTGGCCAAGTCAGGTGTCCAGGTGGAAACAGGCTCTGCCCTGGAAGCACACAAACCTCGTGGTACTTTTGCCTTAGATTTTACACCTCTCAACAGCCAAGCACTGCCACGGGGCAGCCACATTGCCATGCGTGCTCCAGAGCCTAGGAACAGCAGATAGAACCCAGTTGGAATGCTTCTACCCTGGCTTCTAAATTCAGGCCTGTGGGTAATCCCAAGTATATAAGAAACTGTTGAGTAGGCTGCGTCTCTTTGTGAATGAGTTCTGCTGGGGCTGTAGAGCATCAGGTCAGCCAGGTGTCATCCCCAGCTCTGTGACCTATTGCTTGGTACTAAAATGGAGTTTTACTCTCAAAGCACCGTTTCCAGTCTGAGTAGGAGCTACCAGCCTGTGGCAATTAGCAGGGAAAGGTGCTCCTGTCATAGGAGCTTGAACTACCATACAGCTTCTTGTATCTTCTACATGACAGAGTTCATTCTTGGCCCTCAGGATTGGGGAGACCAGCTCTCATTGTGTGTGCTCAGGGCTAAGTCTAAACAAGGGTTTGCTGGCCCCCAAGCTGTTGTTTGCTAGGTGAGGTTAGGTAGGGCTCTTCTGGTCCTGTTCATGTTCTGGTCCTATTGCCTTTGACAGAACGGTACAGTTTGTTTATGCAGAAGGAAGAATGCCAACTTCCCAGCTGCCTATTAGCAGTTTAACAAGGAGCCTTGCTGTCTCAAACAGGTGAAAGAAAATGTCGTGTGTATAAAGATCTTGGCGCTCAGGTGCTGGTATGTGGTGGTCTTGCTTCCAAAGGATTGACAGTAACAAATTATCAAAGCTTGACTGGAGCTGGCTGCAGCTCAAACAGTGCCTCCTGCCTCTTTAGAACAGGGAGTGTAGGCTGCTCAGCATCAGCTACTGCAGCCCCAGCTTGCTTAGGCAGGGTAACAGCAAGGAAGCTGGAGGAGCTGAGGACTATTAAAAGTTCCTATTATTTATAAATTCCACCCAAAGTGGACAGAGTCAGGTGACAGACCTGAACTGAAATGCACCAAGAAGTAAGTATCTGGTGGTTCTCCTGAGACAGGGTCCAGGAATCCAGGTATGCCTGTACTTGCTTGGGCAATGACTGAGGGCTGCCAGCTTTTGCTGACAAGGTAGGATGGGACTCCCAATAAGTTGGTATGGGTATATTTTTTTTGTCTCTGTTCTGTTTAAACTTATGTAGATTATTATAAATTGATGTAAACCATGTGAGAGGGGAATGTTAATAAAAAAAATTGCAAAACCTCAACATTTGCACAAAACTCAGCCCCGTGGTGTGGTTGTTTGTGTTCTCAGCAGTCCAAGGAAGACCACCAATCTAAATATTTTAAATCCTTCCAGCTGCGCCCAGATGTGTTTCCAGGAACCTGTTTATCTGTCTAACCTTGCACCTCCCTTCTGACTTGGGGACTGTGGCAGCTGAGGGAGAAAGCTGCCGCCCTTCCCTGTACACATTTCTAAGCCATTGCTGTAGTCGTTCACTTTGTGGGATACTCACTGTGGGCCTGGTCACCAGTATGCCTGGAAAAAAAAAAAAAAGACAGAGGAAGCCCACTGGCCTTCCACTACTTAAGTTTTCCTCAAAATTAGCATGTCTCTTATGGCAGGCTTCTGTTGAAGTTGCTTTTCAGAGACCTGCACCCCTCACCGATAGCCCAAACTCCTTTAGGAGACCCAATAAGGGTTTGTGTGGGACTTACACCAGCTGAAGCCATTGGACAATGTTTATTCTAGAGATCAGGAACAGATGTGTCTACAAATTGCTGTTTGGTTTATGAGCTCATACTGACCCCCAGCCATCTAAAACAGGAAGCTATTCCTCTCTTCTTGATGGAATGGTCCACGTGGACAAGGCTTGGCTTGTTCAACTGATGGCTACTGACAGCTGAAGTTCCTCTTTGCCAAGGTAGTTGTGATGGCAGCATTTCTTGTACTGGGGCTCATGTGGAAGAGCAGCTGGTAGAAGACCTCAGGCACCTGAGCACTTTGACAGGTACCAGGTAGAGTCCATCCCTGCATCACCGTGTTCCTGTGTGAATGAGTTAGACAATATAGGAAGCACTCGTAAGCTTGTTTCCAGAGCTCTGGGGTAGGCTCCAGCTGGTCTTGAGTACTGAAGACTTGTGCTTATGAAATAGGGCAGGCATCATACAGAATTCACTGCAGATTAGAAGCAGGGATATTTACTAATTGAGTACTGGCCTAAGCATGCATAGAGCCTTGGATTCTTTCCTCAGGAAACGAATGAAAAGGTTTCAGCAAAGAACACGAGCCCCATGCACTAACTCACACCCGCTCTCCTAGCTCTTAGGAGACCGCCAAAGGTGTTACTTGGGCTCTGATATCATTATTCACACACAAATACACACCCAGATGACTAATGTTGAAGTTGGGTGGAGATGAGGAAGAAGCAAAGCAAAGGTGGGAGGGTTACTGTATAGCAGGGAAAAGACTGAGTGCTGGCTGAGGGCAGCCAGTTACAGGCCTTGGCTGAGCCTCCTACACAGCCGACCGGCCGTAAGGACTGAGCCTATTAGTTCCACCTTCACCCGCACACTTGAGTAAACAGCTCAGTGGCTCGTTTTCTACCATGGTATAATCAGGTTGAACAACAACAGCAACAGAATACCACCAAAAGCCAAGGAACCGCTTAATGGAGAACAAGAGTGGTGGTGAACAGGCCTTCACCATCTGATCTGGGCTGGTAGCTACAGTATGACTCAGCTGGCAGGATGACCAGCAACACACTCATGGGCCTGAGACCAAGGGTTCAGTAAGCTTGTAGGCATGACCATCAGCCAACTCAATGCCTTTAAGGAGGCCAAGGAGTTACCAGCATGTTGCAATACATCCACGAACATGGCTAGATTTTCTAGGGAGGAGCCTAGCTGATGGTGATGACCTAGATGATGGCTGTGGTAACAAAAGAGTTTCCACAGACGCTGAGAGCAGCACTCCCAGAGTTCCTGAGAAGTTTCCCTTTTTTTGTTTGGTTGGTTTTTGGTTTTTTTTTTTTTTTCTTCTTCCAAGACAGGGTTTCTCTGTATAGCCCTGGCTGTCCTGGAACTCACTCTGTAGACCAGGCTGGCCTCGAACTCAGAAATCCGCCTGTCTCTGCCTCCCGAGTGCTGGGATTAAAGGTGTGCGCCACCACTGCCCTGCACTGAGAAGTTTCCTAATCTTTCCATTGGACTTGTCACTCTTTGGGCCAGTTGGCATCTTTAGTCAGAGGTGTGAAATCTGAAAAACTCACTTCTTATAACAGTACATATGCTTTTTAAAAAATTGGGTATTTTGCCTGCATGTATGTATGTCTGTGTACCACTCAGGTGCCTGGTGCCCTCAGAGGTCAGAAGAGGACCTTTGATCCCAGAACTAGAGTTACAGATGGTTGTAAGCCACAATGTAGGTGTTGGGAACCAAACCTAGGACCTCTGAAATAGCAGACAGTGCTATTAACGGTTGAGCCACCTCCCCAGCCCCCATATACATATTCTTAACAAGGACAGCAAAGATACTAGCTGAAATTACATAACTGCTTGGATGGCATAAGTTTACTTTGCCTTGCCCTGGAACTCAAGATGGATGCTTGCACACATTCTGAAGGAAGAAGAGCTTCCTGGCTATGGGCAAACACTGCCACCTCCCTGTTCACAGCTGGAGAGCTGAGCGAGGTCAGAACTGAGCCTGGTTCAAGCTTAATTCTTTAACAGTCCACACACTGCCTCCTGATCTGTTTACTGCAAGGAGACAATCTGGCATACCATCTCCCCTGAAAAACCTGGCTGGAATTCAGAAGTAGAACAGTATGACTGCTCCAATGGCTGGACAGAGAAAGAGAGAGAGAGAGAGAGAGAGCAGCCAGGTGGGTCCTTCACACTACCAATGTAGAGGGAAACAATTGGCTTCACCTCTGAAGCAATGGCAAGTTGTAGAAACTGCTCCAAAGAACAGCTCTGAAGGTGGCTGGAGTCCTCCTTCCTTCCAGGCTATGTCTTTCACCGTAGGTAATAATCAATTGCAGCAGAGAAAGCAGCAAAACCGCCACACCCTATGGCCCCGGCCTTTACTCCAGCTGCAAAGCAAACACAAGCAGTGTTACCACTGTAGCGAGAGGGTGCTGCGTTGGGACTGTACTTGTAAGTTTGTACCATAGATACACAGAAACCAATTTAAGCACATTAAATCATTCGAACTATAATGTCTGATTAAGATTTCAACGAAGCGGGTCTGGAGAGATGGTTCCAGCAGTTAAGAGCAATGGCTACTCTTCCCAAGGACCTGGGCTCAATACCCAATACCTATGTGGGTTCACAGCTGTCTGTAGGTCCAGTTCCAGGACATCTGGCACCCTCACACAGACAAAACACTAATGCACATGAAATAAAAATAAATCATAAAAAAGAGCTCAATGTGTGCCTCATCTAACTATACATTTGCTTAGCTTTTCTCATTCCAAACAATTACTGTTTCCAGTCATATGGAACTAGCACTTCAGTCAGGAAACTGGTTAAGAGAAGCAGTCCTTGGAATCAAATGAAAGCATATGGCCTTATACCCTGATCTGTTTATGGAATAAATTCCTGGGAAGGTGATCAAAGCAATCCTGGGGGGAGCTAAGCTCTTAGCCCTGACGAAGCTACACTATGGAAGACCAAAAGAGAAGCCTCTCTGCCAACCAAACATGGCTGTGAGGAGCGAGTGCAGCTTTAATGACAGCAAATCACTGGCTCTCAGAAGATGAGAGGCTTTTGCTCTGGGTAAGTCAAGCTGTGAGTGATGGAGAGTGGCCCAGCAATACATTCTGCTTCTAGGAGCATTCAAGTGCTTGAGGCTAGTGCTACTTGAACAGGGCCGGGGTGGGGGACGGTCTGTTTCTAGCTGATAACCTGACATTTCTAGGATGTCTGCACTTAGCTTTCTTCTGTCTCATCCTCCTTTTTTATTTATATTTTTTGTTTTTCTTTTTTTGAGACAGGGTTGCTCTGTGTAGCCCTGACTGTCCTGGAACTTGATCTGTAGACCATGATGGCTTCAAAACTCACAGAGATCTGCTTGCCTCTGCCTCCCAAGTGTGGGAGCAAAGGCCTGCATCATCGCCCATTTTTTTTTGTGTGTGTGTGTACAAGGGTGCCTGAGGAGGTCAGAAAAGGGTGTTAGGTCCTCTGGAGCTGCAGTTACAGGTAGCTATGAGCGGTTCTGGGAACTAACTCTGCAAGAATAGTACATGCTCTTAACCTCTGGGCTGAACCACCTTTCCAACCTGCTATATTGACTCCTGACTCCTCCTGAGTGCTAGGCTTACATGTATGTGCCACCAATTCCAGTGTGCACTCAGGTTTCAATTAATAGAAATCCAAGAGTCCCCAATGACAGAAAGACACAGCTATTAAAACTCATATACAAAATCAAACTGGGCTGGGGCTGTAGCTGGGTATTAGAACTCATACTTAGTGTTTACAAGGACCTGGGTCTGGTCTCCAGAACTATAAAACAAACAAAATCCCTGACAACTGTACAAACTTAAGAGAAAAGGATGTTCAGACACTTGAAATGCCATGAAACAAATCTCAGCACAGTCTGAATGTGGACAAATAGAGCACTCAGGACTGAGTGACCTAGCTAAGCTTCTGCACCATCTACATGCCAACACAGTACTTACCGTGAGAATGCCATCTCACACACTCAATATGGAAGCTCTTCTAGGAAAGATATGGCTCTATGCTTAAGTATGGGTAATTTCCCCATCCTAGGGGGCTTCTGACACAGTAGGAGACACTTTTTAGTTGTCTAATCTGAAGATGCTATGAGCATCTGGCTAAATGCACATGACTCCATTCCATACACCAGCAAAGATTTACCTGGGGGGCTGGAGAGATGGCCCAGCAGTTAAAAGGGCACTTGTTCCTCTCTCAGAGGACCCAGGCTTGGTTCCCACCAGCCATATGGCTTACAACTGTCTATAGTTCTAGTCCAGGGGACCTGATGCTCTCCTCTGGTGCCAGGCACACATGTGAGGCACAGACATATATACAGGCAAAACACTCATACAAAATAAAGTTTTCTTTAAAAAAATAAAATAAGCTGGGCAGTGGTGGTGCATGCCTTTAATCCCAGCACTCGGGAGGCAGAGGCAGGCGGATTTCTGAGTTCGAGGCCAGCCTGGTCTACAGAGTGAGTTAAAGGACAGCCAGAGCTATACAGAGAAACCCTGTCTTGAAAAACCAAATAAATAAATAAATAAATAAAAATAAAAAATAAAATTTAAAACATAAAAAAGACTTTATGTGGCCCAAAATCTCTAGAGGCCAAGGAGAGAAACTTAGCATGGATGGAGATACTAGCAAGTTTCCAAAACCGAGTTTACACAGAAGCAGCCAGGATTTATTTGTTAGAGGGAAGAATATCAAGCAACCTTAGAACATTTATGTTGGAAAATATCAACATCACCACGTTGTCCCAGACCACAAAAGAAAACCACTTGAGAGCTGTTTACTAACCTCTGAAGCCGATGGCTCCGCCAGTAATGCAGCCGCTGATGACACTGTTCTTCCAGTCCGACTTTCCCCGGTACTGTGGGCAGAGAAATGCTGTTTAGAGCCAGGGAACTGAGCCAGAGAAGATGACTGAGGAAGAAAACACAGCGCTCCCAGCTGCCCACTGTAGTCCTACTCAAACCTTCATTTTAAAAGGGCCGGTCCTAAAATTTGCATGTGCTTATATATGGTTCCTGCAGATGGCACCAGAGAGCTGAAGTCAAGTATAGCATTTGGGAAGTAAAATTTCATATGTTCCCCAGTATAATTTTAAATTATTAATTACAATTACCTGGATGGTCGAACACTTGCCTACTATGCATAAAGCTCCAAGTTCAATCCCCAGTACCAAATAAATAAGAAACAAAACAAAAAACCACTAGCCTACAGATGATTTTTTATAAAGCACAAAACCTAAATTATAAATATGTAAAAAGTTCACATTAGGGACTATTTTTTGGAGGAACAATACTAAAATTTGACATTTTTAAATGTTTGTGTTGAGGGAGAGTCTTCCTATCTAGCCCAGCGTGGCTCAGATCTCATGATCCTCTGCTTCAGTTCCTGAGTGCTGAAGCTGCAAACACGGCCCACATCTATAAGGCTTGACATTTCTGATCTGCATTCTGAAGGAACACTGAGAACACGGATCTTTTAAAAGTTGTGCCATGGGCTGGGCATAGTGGCACATGTCTTTAATCCTTGTACTCAGGAGACAGAGACAGGTGGATCTCTGTGAGTTCTAGGCCTACCTGGTATATATAGTGAGTTCCAGGCCATCCAGGGTTACACTGTAAGACCCTGTCTCAAAAAAGGAGGGTGTGTGGTTGGAGAGATGGCTTGGTAGTTAAGAGCATTGGCTTCTCTTCCAGAAAGACCCTGGCTCAATTCTCTAGACTTACATGGCAGCTAACAACTGCCTGTAACTCCAGTCCCAAGAGACCAGATACTGTCCTCTGGCATTCTCACGCCCAGGCATACATGTGGTGTACATACATACATACATGCAGGCAAAACATTCATACACACATACACAAAAATGTTTTTAACCTGATTTTTTAAAAAAAAGATAATTAAAAATTGTACAACAGCAACAGAAAAGGCTTTCTTAAAAAGCAAGAGGCACTTACTGATTCTACCAGACACTCAGTACATGAAAACATGGCGCCCACAATGGCAAAATTTTTGGCATAGGACATTCCTCTCTGTCCCATGTCTTTCAGGACTTCTCTTGCAGTTGGTGTCCGGTAAGGGTCCTTGGGGTCAAAGCCTACGTTGGTATCAATGCCAGCAGTAAAGATGCCAAATGCGCCTCCCAAGACAAATCCTAGAGGCAAGCAGAGGTAAGAGTTCTTTTGCACATTCTCTGGATTACCATTTTGATATGGTAATTGAAGATGGCCTCTCTGGTCTCTGGTTTCAACCCCGATCATACTCCCCCAAAGTACACAGTCGGAGTCTATCCTCCCAACTCCTCTGAGATTTCTTCCTCCTTTCATTTTTCTGCCTTTCAGCTTTAACCCTGTTCTTCAGCTACCAAAGCTGTATATCATCCCTTGACTGTGACAACATTCATACAGTCACTCCATAAGTAATCAGCATGCACTAGATATTCTGGAGTACGCCTTATTTTTCACAGTAACTTGTGAGGTAGATGTCATTATCTCCCCTCTGGCTTTTTGTTTGAGACAGGGCCTCACTGTGTAATACTAGCTGCCCTGGAACTTGCTACTGTAGAACAGGCTAGCTCCAACCCAAGAGATACATCTGCCTCTGCCTCCCAAGTGCTTGGATAAAAGGTGTGTGCAACTGCCGTCCAGCTGGCCTCTCTAAACCAAACCTTGGAGAGGTTAAGAAACTGCTTCCAAAGTCACATGACTATTAAATATGGAATCCCATGTTACTGTCAACAAATGACTTGTCTGAGCCCTAGACAATTCTTTGTGTGTATGTGGGTGTAGGCCAGAGGTCAATCCTGGGGTGTCATTCCTCAGGAACTATCCACCAATTTCTTTTTGTTGTTGTTGTTTGTTTTTGTTTTTCAAGACAAGGTCTCTCTGTTTAACAGCCTGGCTGTCCTAGAACTCCATATGCAGACCAGGCAGGTCTCAAATTCAGATATTCATTCACCTCCAGTGCTGGGCTTAAAGGCCCTGGTCACATCATCCAGACATACCTGGCTTTTTTACATAGATGCTGGGTACTGAACTCAGACCTTCATGTTTGCATGACAAGCACGTTACCAACTGAGCTTTCTCCCTAGCCATTTCTGCATGATGTCTTCTCAAGATGATCACCTCAAGATCAATGTGAGCTCAGTGACTCGAGATACTTCCTCTCCCTGGAATTTACTATATAAGCTAGGCTGACCCGAAACTCTTAGAGATCTGACTGCCTCTTCTTTCCTGCTTTTTAAGATTTGAACTCGTGCTCCGTGAATTTTTAAAATGCTTTTCATTCTTAATGAAATTTAAACTCATCTACAAGTGTACTTAACAATTATACTGCACACTAATAAGTATGCTGTACATTCTCAAATCCTCAAAGGCTAGTGTGTGTGTGTGGGGGGGGGGGGTTGTTAAATTAATGTCCATCCCATCCCCACCCGGGCTGTCTAATCACACTGGCCTTCACTGTTATTTGTTTTATTTGGAGGCAGGGTAGCCCTGTCAGTCAGTCTGTCTGTCTGTCTCCCCCCCCCCCCTTTCCCCCAGTGCTAGGGTTCAAGGCCTGGGCCACCATTACTCAGCAATAATTTCCAAGCTCCAAACTTCTGCCTTGAGGACCTTTGCATTTGCAACTCCCTATGTGCCCGCAGCATTCTTCTCTCTGGGCCCTAATATTCTCCTTCAGAGCTCCTATCACTTTCATCCATATTCCCACTGCCTCCCATATGAAGGTTACATAGTAACGACTTATTAAATGAATGAATGAACGAACAAACAAACGAAACAAACGAAAGAAAGCAAGCAACTACTTAGGTACCTACAAACCCTGACTGTGAATATTAACCCCAGAGTCAAGAGAGGCATCTCCGGGTTCAGGGAGCCTATCCGGGTGCAATCAAGGTCGAGACCTAGAGGTTCCTCACTTCCCAGGCGCGTCGTCTTAGCAAGGAGCCCTAAGGTTCTCCAAACCTTCAGCCTCCCAAGGGCCCCACGAGCCTTGCCTCACCTCCCACACAGGCCAGCACAGCCTTGAAGGCGCAACTTTCCATTGCCCTCTCGATCATCTTCTGCTCCTCGCTCTTGGCAGGACTCGGGATCCCGCACAGGCTGCCAGGCTCCAGAAGCCGGGGCTGACGTTTGTCGCCCACCAAGTACTGAAGAAGAAGGCTGTACTGCAACGGAGCTTCGGCGGAACCCGCAGCCTCAGGAGCTGAAGCCCCGGCCTTTGGGGCGGCAGCCGCCATGACCGGAGGGAATCAAGTACCTTTCACGTTGTATTTCCCATAGCCGATTCCACACGCTTACCTAAGTGTCCAGCCAGAGTGACGACAACGGCAGATTCGCCACATTGAGGAAGCTGTAGAAGCAAGAGTCGGCCTGTGCATCAGCGTCGAGAAAGCTATCGTGTTTCCTCAACGCCTCTGTAAACAGTGAGCCAAGTTTGTAAGGCATTGCTAAAAGCACTGACAAGTCTCAGTGTCTCAAGAACAACCCTCAACTGGGGACTCCATTGCGGTGCGTGCCGGGATTTGTAGTTCTAACTCGGATGTCTGACTACATTTCCCAGAGAGCCGTGCGCGCTCTCTGGCCATGCTACTTCCTTTGAAAGCTCTTTTGAGAAGCGGCCGAAGAGCGGTCGGGCTCCTGCTAAGCTGCTGTTCGTTGAACGTGCAGCAGGGGACGCGCGTGTCCGCTTTGTTGCCAGGCCATGCAGCAGTGATCCAGGTACTTCAGTCACTAGAACCATAGGCTGGTTGGTATACTGAGATCGAATGCACGCGATTTGTAAGAAAGTGTTGAAACATGGCATAAATGTGTTGTAAAGGTATTTTATTACATAGTTATTTAGCCTTTAAAGATAAAGAAGGAGGCCAGCAAATGAACTGAGTGGTGGTCTAGCAAGCCTTAAATCCCAGCACTCAGAAAGCAGAGGCAGGCGTATCTCTGAGCTTGAGGCCAGCCTGGTCTACAGAGTGAGTTCCAGGGCAGCCAGGGCTACGCAGAGAAACCCTGCTTTAAGAGAAAAAAGAGAGAGAGTTGGGGCGGAGATCAAGCTGAGTACAGAGTGTTGCACAGGGTGCTAGTTGCATACAGCCATGGCTGGTAGAAGGTATGTGCCAACAGATACTGCTTAGCTGACTGAATTGTTGTACAGTGGGTACAGGACAAGTGACTTTATTTTTAGATTTTATTTATTTTAAATTAATTCGAACGAGTCTTTACCTGAATATATGTCTATGCACCAAGTGCATATAGTAGCTGGGAAGCCAGAAGATGACAATAGATCTCCTGGGACTGGAGTTAACAGATGGTTGTGAGCCACCATGTGGGTGCTGAGAATTGAACTCAGGAACTCTGGAAGAACAGCCAGTGCTCTCAACTGCCGATCCATTTCTCCAGATCCTGGACAGATGACTTTGCAATTAAGGGGCTTTGATCAATGTCCTCCAATAGCAGAGACTAACTAGGAGAGCTACAAGTGAAGTTAGAACTGCACATCCTGTTTCCCAGCTGGGTGAATCACTCTCTTCTTGCTTACACACACACACACACACACACACACACACACACACCTGTCTTTTGAGACCACCCCTTTGCTTTGATGCTCACTACCATGGAAGTTGTGTTACCCCCATCATTTCTCAGGCATCAGACCTCTAACTAATCTCTTGCCTCCTGCTTGACTCTTCAAATCATCCACAGAAACATCTTTCAGCAGCCAAGTGAAAGGGATCTGATGCATCTTCTGCTTCAGATCCCTTGCTGTGCCAGGACACAAGCTCTAACCCTGTCAACTGCCAGGAAGACACCCATGCTTCACTCCAAGCTAAACTCTTCCTGGGCCACTCCCATCCTCACAATATGTTTTCCACATTCTTATTTAAACTCAGAAGTGATGTATCAGAATCGTTCTTGCTTTGGGAGAGGAGTGTCCCAGCACTGGGGAGGCAAAGGCAGGCAGGTCTCTGACTTTAAGACCAACTTGGCTATAGTGTGTGTGTGTGTGTGTGTGTGTGTGTGTGTGTTTGTATGTGTACTGCATGTGTGAAGGTGCCCACTAAGGACAGAAGAATGGCCCACTGGAACTGGATGTGGGTGTGAGGCATCTGATAGAGGTGCTGAGAACTGCGCTCAATTCCTCTAGAAGAGCAATCAGTGCTCTTAACAACTGAGCCCCCTCAATCATTCTCAGGGGTTTGTTTGTTTTGTTTTTGAGACAGAGTCTCACTGTGTAGGTCTGGCTGATTGGGAACGCCTATCTAGACCAACTGCCCCACCCCTCCACTTGGAGAGATCTGCCTGCTTCCAGAGCGCTGGGATCAAAGGCATGCGCCACTATGCCAGGCAACTCAGAATCATTAATGCTTTGTGTTCTTTAGTGTTAGAGAGCTAAATTTGAATTTTTGAAACTCATTTCTTTCTCGATACCATCCTTTTTTGTTTGTTTGTTTGTTTGTTTGATGCAGGGTTTCTCTGTGTAGCCCTGGCTGTCTTGGGGAACTCACTGTAGAAAAGGGTTGGCCTATACTCAGAGATCTGCCTGGCTCTGTCTCCTGAGTGCTGGGATTAAAGGCATGGACTACCACCCTGCTTCTAGAAGACATTCCTGTACCTCAGTCAATGGCCAAGTGTTAGAAAATGTTGCTTCTATCACGTCTTCTTTTTGACATTGGTCTTAACAGTGGATCTGTGATTTCCTCATTGAGAAGAAAGATTTCCTGGACTGCTCAGTGACAGACCCTTAGATTCTAGCCTGTTTCTGATGGGTGGTATAATATTTTTGGATCACGTTTCCTATATGCCAGAATTGCTGGGGAGGTTTTTTAAAAATGTTTATTTGTATGGATGTGTGTGCACACATAGGGCTGTGCAAGTGTGGGTGCCTGTGAAGGGCAGAAGAGAGCACTGGATGTGGTACACACCCCTTAATCCCAGCACTTAGGAGGCAGAGGCTGGCAGATAGATCTCTCTTAGTTAGAGGTAGCCTGGTCTACTTATCAAGTTCCAGACTAGCCAAGGCTGCATAGCAAGACCTTGTCTCAAAACAAACACATAAACAAACACATGAAGTTATTTTTTTCTTGCTGAGATTCTCCTCCATTTCATAACAGAATGCTGGTGGTTCAAGTTAAACTAGACTTATTTAGTTTACTGTGTATGTGTTTTGCCCACATGTATGTCCGTAGACCATGTACATGCCTGGTGTCTGAGAGGTCAGAAGAAGGTGTTGTTCACATCAGGTAGGATCAAGGTTTGTTATCATCTTTATTTGAAGATTAAGTCTGATTTAAGGAAGACACGTGGGTGCCACGATGACAAAGGGCAGACGCATGATGGTTAATTTATGAATCATTTGAGCAGTTCATGAGGTTCTCTGCTCATTGGTTCAGCTTGATTCTGGGTATTGCTGAGAAGGGTCTCCTGGATCAGATTAATATTTAACTTGGATTGGTAGACTGATTAAGGCTAGTAGCCTCCCCACTGTGGGTGTATCTCATTCATTCCTATGGAAGCCTGAAAGAGACAAAAAGTCGGAGAAAGGGAAGTTACTCTGATATTTTGGACCTGGGGGGGGGGGGTGTCTACCTTTAGACTTGAAGTCTGAGGAATTCACACCCTTGGCTAGATTGGTCTCTGTCTAGCTGGCCACAGATCTTCCACAGACTCCTCGGTTGTTGTGATGAGTCAGTTCCTTATAGTAAGCCAATCTCTCTCTTCCTCTCTAATCCAGACTTATAGAAGTCAGTTTTTTTCTATAACCAAACTATATTTCAAGTGATTAATATGTCATAATTTAACCATCCTCACTAATACACAATTAAGCTTTTCCTGGTCTTTCCAAACACACACACACACACACACACACACACACACACACCATTGTGCACATGGGTTAGCATACCTAAAAACCAAGAACTGCGATAATTGAATCATTTAAAAGAAATTTTGAGCTGGATATGGTGGTGCATGCCTTGAATCCCAGCACTTGGAAGGCAGAGGCAGGTGGATCTCTGTGAGTTCAAGGCCAACATGGTCTATAAATTGAGTTCTGGGACAGGCAGAGCTACACAGAGAAACTCTGTATTGAAAAAAAAATTTTTTTACTTTGAAACAAGATGTTACTGGCCCTGAATTCAGGATGCTTCTGCTTTGGAGGATCCTAAATGCCGGGGTTATAAGTGTGTGCCAGCATGCTGATTTGTGGATCTTTAATTTTCAAAAATTATTTTATGTGTATTTTGCATGTATGGATATCTGTGTACCATGTGTGCTTGATATCTGAGGAGGCCAGAAGAGGGCATCAGATCCCCTGGAACTGGAGCTACAGATGGTTGTGAGGCATCGTGTGAGTGCTGGGTTAGCACCTGGGTCCTCTAGAAGAGCAGCAAGTGCTTTTTAAAAATACTGTTTATTTATTATTATTTATATGAGCACACTGCAGCTGTCTTAGACACACCAGAAGAGGGCATCAGATCCCATTACAGATGGTTGTGAGCCACCATGTGGTTGCTGGGGATCGAACTCAGGACCTCTGGAAGAGCAATCAGTGCTCTTAACCTCTGAGCCATCTCTCCAGCCTGCAGCAAATACTTTTAACTGCTTAGTCATCTGTCCAGACCCAGATTTTTAATTTAAAAAAAAGTGTGTGTGTGTGTATATATATACATGTGTATATATATATACATATACACATATATATATATGATGTGTATGTGTGTGTATGTATGATGTGTATGTGTGTGTATGTATGATGTGTATGTGTGTGTGTGTATGATGTGTATGTGTGCGTATGTATGATGTGTATGTGTGTGTGTGTATGATGTGTATGTGTGTGTATGTATGATGTGTATGTGTGTGTATGTATGATGTGTATGTGTGTATATATGTATGATGTGCATGTGTCTATATGTATGATGGGTATGTGTGTGTGTATGTATGATGTGTGTGTGTATGATGTATATGACTACAGCATGCATGTGGAAGTCAGAAGACAACTTTGTGGTATCAATTCTCTCCTTCCAGTTTTACATAGGTTCCAGGGAACAAACTCAGGTGTCTAGCAAGGCTCATATCATGGGCTGGCTAGTTTTATGTCAACTTGATATATGTTAGAGCATGTGGGAAGAGGCATTCATAACAGAAAATGCCTCCATAAAACTGGTTTGTAGGTGCCGGTTGGTGCTGGTGACTTTGGTCCCAGCACTCAGGAGGCAGAGGCAGGCAAATCTCTGAATTGGAGACCAGCTTGGTCTACAGAGTGAATTTCAGGACAGAGAGGTCTACACAGAGAAACCCTATTTTGGGAGGGAAAGAAAAAAAACCAAAGAACCAAAGAAGACAGATCAAAAAACAAACAAACAAAAAAACTGGTCTGTAGGCAGATCTGTAGTGCAGTTTCTTGATTAGTGACTGATGTGGGAAGGACTTCCCTATTGTAGGTGGTGCCATCTCTAGACTGGTGGTCTTAGGTTCTATAAGGCTGGGGGCTGGAGAGATGGCTCAGGGGTTAAGAGCACTGACTGCTCTAACGGAGGTCCTGAGTCCAGTTCCCAGCCTCCATGTGGTGGCTTACCACCATCTGTAGTGGGATCTGACGCCTTCTGAACATACTCATATACATAAAATAAATAAGTAAATAATAATTTTAAAAAGGTTGGGGAGCAAGCCAGGAGACAGCATCCTTCCATGGCCCGCCTTTGCAGCAGCTCCTGCCCTGTTTGAGTTTTTGTTTTAACTTCCTTTGATGTGTGGAAGTGTAAAGAGAATAAACCTATTCCTTTCCAAATTGCTTTTGGCTATGGTGTTTTATCACAGCAATAGAAAGTCTAAGGCACATGGCAAGAACCTTTACCTACGGAGCCATCTTGCCATCCCTGATTTATGAATTTATCTTTATAATACTAGCCAATTGAACTAAGGGCCTTTAGCATTACTCTACCACTGAGCTGGCCCTTGGTAGCTTGATGAATCTTAAAGATGGCAAACATATATTCGTTCTGTGTGTATTTTGAATAATACCATGTGACTCTAACTGTAATTTTTTCAGAAGAAACACATTTCTTACAAAATTAGGCATGTTGTGGTTTTTTAATACAAAATTTAAGACATGTAATATAAATCCAATGAAATCCTGGATGGAACAGCTTCTTTAAGTGGGTCTCACACCTCACACAGGCCAAAGGACATTGACTAATCCTTTACAGGAAGCCAAATGAGTCTTGTTGGGCTTCTAGTAACAAGCACCCGCTGGAATTATGACTTTGGAATCCTGTCCATTGCAAACCCCCTCCTTCCACACCCCTTTGAAAGGCAGCTGCAAGCTTTGGCTTCTCACCAAAGCATGCGGCACCAACAATTCTCCAAATTGTATTTATATTTCACGTGCAGTATGTTCGAACTCTCACTTTCCCAGGTGCCAGATGCCGGCTTGGACACACTCCAGTGGAAACTGCTTTCCTGTAAAATAATGAGAGGAAGATGCTGAGCACACGACCTCTGCACACCACACTTGCACCTAGTTTACCAACTCTGAGTGCTCAATTATGACTTCGCTATTTCCCCAATTCCCAATCCCCAGGAGCCTCTCCTCATCTAGTTTTGCTCCTGATACTCTGTTCTTTGGCTCAAAAAAGATGCAGATGCTGCTAATCCTTTCATGTTTTTGTGAACTGAGACAGGGTCTTATTACATACCCCTGGCTGGCCTGGAATTTGCTTTATAGACCAGGCTGTCCTGGAACTCAGAGATCTGCCTGCCTCTGCCTCCCGAGTGCTGAGACTAAAGGCGTATCTGGCCACTATGCCTGACCTCCTTTCACATACATTTAGAATTTGTCTGACGATGTCTGACTGTTGATATCTATCTGTCTGACATGCTTTCAGACATATGACATCACATACCCACTCAGAGACTTTTCAAATGTGACTCAGGTGGGAAGATGAAACATTTTAATTCACTTACAGAGTTTATTTTGACACGGAACCTCCCTCTGTAGTACAGGCTGGCCTGGAATTTAGGATCCTCCTGCTTTCACCCTCCTAATGGTTGGGATTACAGGAATGCACCATCACATCCATACATTCAAGGCTTTAAAAACAGGATGCTGGAGAGATGGTTTAGCATGGTTCAGAGCTCTAGAGAATTCATGTTTGGACCTCTACATTTACATGGGGTGTCTCACAATGCCCTGTAATTGCAGATGAATACACACACACACACACACAAACACACACACACACACGAATAAGACAGTTTATTTAGTGTTTTGAAGCAGGGTGTCATTGTGTAAGCCTGGCTATTGTAGACCAGGTTGGCCTCAAACTCACAAAGATGTGTCTCCTAGGTGCTGGGGTTAAAGGCGTGAGCCACCATTTATGGCACCTGAAAACTTCCACAGTTCTTCTGTCTACCTTAAACACATTGGGAGCTTCAGGGCATTTCTACTAGAGACAGGAGGTTATATTCTGAAGTTTAAATGGTCTTGTATCATACACTCATATTCTCTCTCTCTCTCTCTCTCTCTTTCTCTGTGGTATGCTAGAGGAAGCCTGTGTAATTAAAGCATTCTGCTGCATTTACTAGTTAATCTTTTGCATCTTATGCGTAAGTAGAAGTTCCTCTCATTCTTCCATTAGATGGTGGCAGATGTGAAAGAAATAACCTCCCAAGCCATGAAGGATGGCCAGTGGTTGGGATTTCCTTTTAAAATGTCACTGTTCTTAGTAGCTGAGCTGATACACATAAATGATCCTCTTTTTTTAAAATGTGTGAATGTGTGTGTGTGTGTGTGTGTGTGTGTGTGTGTGTGTGTGATAGTATACATTTTGACCTGTGTTCGTGCCTAGGAGACTTGCCACAGACCATGTGTTTAACCAGTGTTCTTTCCTAAGCATTGGAAAGCAACTTCCAAGATGGGGTAAAAAAAAAAAAAAAAAATCTTAGAATTTTCTTAACTACCAGCAGACAGACCTGAGATAAGCTATGAAGTCAGGAGAGCAGCCAACCCTGATTTGGAAACGATGGATGGCTGCGCCATCTGTTGCATACATTTACGGAAATGGAAGAGAGCCATTTCCCATTGGGGAATAGTTCCAGCGACCTGTGGACTGAAATCCCACACTGTGACTTGTAATCAGCCCACAAGTACTTATGAATCCTCTCTCTTGCGCCTGGCATCAGAAACAGAGAGGTGGCGCCCACCAGTCTACTTATAGTAGCAAGCACAACACACACACATTACTGCTGAACAAGACCTGGCCTGATATAGTGACATTGGGTAGTGGTGATGTTTTAAACCCTACAAGTTTTATACGAGGTCATTGGGGTTCAAAATGTCTTAAGGGTTAGTATTGGGAAGGGAGTAATAGAGACTGGAAAAGAACAAGAACGGGTGCAGAACTGTCCAATGTGGAGAGAGTTTAGAAGTAGAAGGTGAGAGGAATTAGGGGTAGGGGTGCGGCTTAGCTCGGTTTTCAGCCTCGGAAAGCTCCAGTTCAGGGGGCACCGTTCTCTTTCCTAATTCCAGGCATTCTGGTTCTGGTGTAGAACTCGGGTCAGGTTTCTTACTTTAGCCACGTACGGGAGGCCCGCGCCAAGACGCCAGCTGCGACGGACCTGCCTGCGCAGCGCGGGTCAGCCGCGGAGGGGGCGTGGCTATGGAGGGGAGTGGCTGGGCGGCCCGGTGGGCGGGGCTCCCCTCTCAGCCTCGGCTGCCGCCGCTGCCTCCGCCCGCCGCGCGGACCAGCGAGCCGGGTAGCTGTCGCGAGCCCACCCGCCCGCCCGCGTGCCGGGGCTGCGGTGGGCCAGGATGTCGGTCTTCCTGGAGGAGCTGCTGGGAGACAAGCTGGTGACGGGCGGTGGCGAGGAGGTGGACGTGCACTCTCTGGGCGCCCGCGGCATCGCGCTCCTGGGGCTCTACTTCGGGTGCAGCCTGAGCGCCCCCTGCGCTCAGCTCAGCGCCAGCCTGGCCGCCTTCTACGGCCGCCTGCGAGGGGACGCGGCGGCCGGGCCGGGGGCCGGGGCGGGGGCAGGCGCGGCCGCAGAGCCAGAGCCCCGACACCGCCTGGAAATCGTCTTCGTGTCCTCGGACCAAGACCAGCGGCAGTGGCAGGACTTCGTGCGGGACATGCCATGGCTGGCGCTGCCCTACAAGGAGAAGCACCGGAAGGTGAGTAGCGCGGGCCCCGCGGCGCCCCCGGCCTGCAGGCGCGGTCTACGTTCTGGGAGCCAGCTGCTCGCCGCCCTCACCGGCTGTCCATAGGCCTGCCATCTCTATCTTGGCCGGCTCCCTCCTCTTGCCCCATCCAGGATCCTGTCCGGTTGGGGCGCTCGCGGCAACTCCTGGGTGCCAGTACCCAGCTGAACCCACGCTGGGAAGTTTGACACCCCTCGGGTCCACGCGATGGGAATCGCGTAGGAGTGGCCATGCTCTCCCCTCCCCACTCTACGACCCCTATATCATCTCCTCTAGCCACTTGACTCCCCGCAGATACCTGTGGGGGGGAGGGAGGGCACTAGCCCCCTTCCCATAATGCCTACACCAGGAAGTTTCCTTTCTTTCCCAGAGAAATCTTGCCTTCCTGGGGCCCCCTCCTCTGTAGCCCGGGACCCGGAGGCGGCTGCTGATCGCGGCTTCAGGAGAGAGGGGAGCTCACTCCTCTCCCCCTTTCTTCCCTTGCCCCCGCCCCGCCCCCTGGGCTGAGTTAGTGGCCACAGGGGAGCTTTTCATTGTCTGGCTGTCCAGCAATCTTCCCAGGCCCAGAACAGCCCCGCGGTCCTTGTAGATGCCATAGTTTGGTGGTGGGCTGACTTGGCATACTTCGAATTCGATGAAGAACTGATTCCATCGGTGCAGATGAATGACAGCAAACGGCCCATCAGTTTGCTGGTGAAATTAGCTCGGGTTTCAGAGTGTATCTGTTGGGTGAAGATGTCTGTTTCAATAAAACAAATTCAAGACATTTTGTAATGAGTGGTAACAGGAAAAGTTTTGGCGTGCCCTTGCTTAATTCGCGTGGCTAATGCAACGTATGAAGCTAGCTCTTTCGTTTTTTGAGGAGCATCATAGTTTGTGGGACGCACAGGAGAAAGGCTATTCCGGAGCATTTAGGTTCCTCCAGGGAGGGTGGTAACACATGCCACGTGTTCCTTTTATGTGTACAGAATCGTGTTGAGACGCATGGTTTAGACTTAGAGTAAAAGGCTTATAATTTGACCCCAAAATGTCTTGAGTAAATCATTCGTCCCAAAGCTGTGTAAGGCACAGATGTGAGATTTAAAGTTTGAAATATAGTTTAAGAAATACAGTTGGTAAATTTAACATTGGGAAAACATCGGCCTGCTAACCACACAGAAGCAAGACTTACATCTTAGCTATTTTTTTCAAGTTATTATGCCCCTATTTGATTTATATGTCTGCCAGGATATGCATATGCACGACTAGTACTTTTTTTTTTTTTTGCTTAAAAATATGGGAATCCTTTGTTTTCTTTTTGGTGGTTGTTTTGATGATCTTTTTGGGAAGGAATAATGTTCAGAGGACATTTATTGAAAAAATATTTCACCGTCATGGCCTTTTTCTGTTGTAGACTAAAATCTGTTTAGAATAATCTCCTTATTGGGCAATACAAATGATTTCTAGCTTTCGAATATATACAACGAATGACAGAATGTTCCAGACTCATGGCCTATTGTAGTTTTTACAGAAGGGGAAATAAAATTGATGGGCAATAAAAACAGGGAGCAAACTGAGATGTTTTAGAAACGTCTAACATCTTTTGCCCTCCAAATAGGAGTGCATTTGATATAACAAATGGCTTCTATCCTGGCTAACCCCTTTGCATAGAAGTGTTCTGTAGCCCTATCCTGCTCTGGCTGGTCCCACTCAAATGAACATCTGGATGACACAGACCAGCAAGCTCTTATTTGAAAATACAGTCCAGAATGCTGGATGTGCCTAAATCCTAAGTCAGCATCTTAAACATTTATCTTTGTTTTATTTGTTCATTTATGTATGCATTTTTTTTTTTGTGGTGCTAGGCATGAGATCTTTGCATATACTCAGTAAGTGCCTTCCACCACTGAGCTTTATGTCCTAGCCTCCCAGATTTATTTGTGGTGCCATTTTCCTGAGTCACACCCTATAGTTCATTTGTTTCTTTAGAGACCAGTTCCAGAAGCCCTCCTGTGGTGGAGAGTAGGTGACTTGGTATCTGACCCCAGAAATGTTCTGCTTAGTGGTGACATGCCAGGTAAAAAGGCCGGGATGGGTCTCTTGCAGAAAACATACTTGGAAATGGAAAAGGAAGTGTCCTCACTGTGAAAGGGACTGTTTCCCACCTTGAAACCAAAGAGGTGTAAAACACATTCCCTTCTGTAACCAAGTTTTTGTCTTCTGCAGCTTAAAATTGGGGTGCACAGACACTAGTGAGTTCGCAATACCAATTTCACCCTAAGAAAAGTGAAAAGAGAGGGTGTCCCAGTTCAGGGCACCTGTGGGTGGACTTGTGTTGATGGATCTGGCTAGGCAGCTTCCCCAACTGTAAGAATAGATTTAAAGAAGGGCATTTTGTTCTATACTGAAGGGAAACTGAAGTTCCAGAGTACATTTTTTTTTTTAAGTTCTCATTAACATTTGGTCTTTAAAAGCATTTGTGTGTTTCTTCCCATTGGGAAAACAAAGGATATGGTTCTAATTAGTTATTGGCTGGTATTTCTCTACAGAAAATTGAAAAATTATGGTGGGGAAAGAAAATGATGTGTGGTATTTTTCTTTTTCTTCTTTTATTAATTTCTCCTTTATATAGTAAGAAAGTCTGGGAATGACCATATATGTTCAGCCTGCATTTTTGCCTAGCTCCCTCACCTCCATTGGAGCTTCGAGAAACCATGAGGTAAAGGGTACCGATGATTTTCCCCCTTCTCTTTAATTCTTTATGGAACGTCAACTTCACTGTTTCTGATTCTTTTAGTAGTAGGTCTAAAGTAAAAGCTGGGCAGTGGTGGCACACGCCTTTAATCCCAGCACTCGGGAGGCAGAGGCAGGTGGCCAGCCTGGTCTACAGAGTGAGTTCCAGGACATCCAGGGCTACACAGAGAAACCCTGTCTCGAAAAACCAAAAAAAAAAAAAAGAGTAATTGAAGCTTTTCTTCTTCCTTCCAGAACACACACATTATTATATAGCTGTATAGAAATTGTAATTAGATGATAACCAGACTTTGAGTGGGTTTATGGGAGTAACTCAGTCAGGAAGCCATAATCCTGAAGTTAAGACAGTTGGGCTTGTTTTAATAAGTAGGCTAGTGGACGTTTTTCAGATTTCTGACGAGAGAGAACGTGATGAGCAGTTGGAAATTAGTGATGATTTAGACTTTCGGATTTGAGCTGTCTCTTTCGATGAATAAAAGGTCATTGTTGAAGCTGGAGAATCTGGCTCCAAGATCAACTTAACCGTGTAGAGAATGAATGCCGGTTTTGGTTTTAAAGCCACGGGCCTTGGCTTTGCCTGGGCTGAGTGTCTAGTGGAAAGCGTTGCTCATGGGTGCACTGACATGGGGGGGGGGGTGCAGACCACTGACCTCCCTCCACACAGATCTATTGGACTTTGACTTGGTCTGCTATGGTCTGAAGTCAGGATGGGCGAGCACTAGGGTTGGATGAGACTCTGGCCCAGCTCTTTGGTTACTTGTTTTGGACAGGTAAATGGAGTCTCTCTGCAGCTGTCCTGTGTGGGCTGCTTGCTCTGGCTGTTCTGGATGGTTCTTTTGGTGTAGACTAAATCAGAATCATGGCCTGGACTTATCTTGAATCATTTGGGCACTTTGGGGGTGGCAAGATCTGGTACCAACCTAGTCTTCAAGTTCCATGTCCTCTGGTCTGCCTCTTCCTCTGCCTTAGGCCCTGAGAGAACACTGATATATGATTCTGGCCTTGCTTCTTACTCCCTTTCAAGACAGTGAGTGCAAGATTCCAAAAAGGACACAGCTTTGAATATTGGAGGCTTTTGCCTTGTTCCTAAAGAGTCTCAACCAGCCAGGACAGGCTCTCATTGGGGACTATATTTCCATTTGCATGGGTCTAATAAAAAACAACAGTCCAGTAAAAGCAATCAGAGCTGTATTCTGGAGAGGCTTTTCCTGTCTTTCATTATTTATAATGTGTGTTTAATCTTATCTTCTCTGTGTAATGAAATAGTCTAGTGGCTAAAAATCCAAGTTCTTTTGTCTTTTTTTTTTTTTTTTTTTTGCCTGAGTTCTGTCATTTATTGGCTGTGCATCCTGTGCCATAGGTCCCTCATTGGTAAGATAGGGATAACAGCACCTACCTCATAGGATCGCTGTAGGTTTGTGTGATGTGCATGTGCCTGACATAATGATACATACCCGATCAACTTTGCTATCATGTATTAATAAATTGTTACAACGTTGAGTAATCCATTATACAGCCTGCCTCTGTCTCTTTGGAATGTTATCTCATCTCAGAATTACAAACCTGTTGTCAGGTCTTTTTCCTCTCTTTCCTTTGTTTTTTTTTTCCCCTGTGTAACCCTGGCGGTCTTGGAACTTGCTCAGTAGACCAGGCTAACCTTGAACCACAGAGAGCTGCCTGCCTCTGCCTCCTGAATGGCCACCACCACCTGGTGTTTCCTTTCTTCCTTTCTTAGGATCTCACTGTAGCCAAGAAGGGTCTTGAACTCACCTCATGGTGAAAAGGACTTTGAAGTTCTCCACCCTCCAGTCTCTGCCTCCTGGCGCTGAGATTACAGGCGTGTACTACCTGACCCTGTCTATGTGATGCTAGCGAGAGACTTGAGGCTTATGGCATGCTAGGCAAGCACTCTGCCAACCACTCTATCTTCTCCTTTGATGCATTTTTTAAACTTTTCAAAACTACCACTTATACTGTATAAAGGGGTACAGTGAAGGAGTTCAAGGAACTGCCCTATAAAAGCTAACCAGTGAGGACAATGACTTTGATGAATGCAACAGCAGAAGCAAATGATGGTCTGATAACACTGGAGAGACCCATAGTCTCTGCCCTTCTATACCTGCCAGCAACTGGGATTGATCCTCACAGCCTAAGCTTGGCAAAGGCTGTCAACTCAAAGACAACCAGGCACCATTCTGGAAGAAAGCATGCATGTTATAATTTTGTGATTTGCCAAAGCTCTCTGGCCTACTCTAGTCACCGAATGTAGGCAGTGTGGGGATGCTCTTTCAAGTGGGAAATGGACAGTGGGCCTCTGAGTTGTAGAAACTTACCTGACCTGGACTTGCATCCTTTCCTGTTCTGGAATGCTGTAGGAGAGGTCTGCCCGTTCTCCTCTCTACCGATGAATTAACCTCATCTTGCAGGTGATGACTGTGCACGCTCTTGTTCATTGGTTTGTCTTCCTGTTTGGGTTGGAGTGTGAACCAGAGCACCAAGCAAGGTAGTGGATGTTGAAGTTAGGACCCCTGATTTTGTTCATCTCACACTTCCTTTTGGTAGGAAGCCTGTTTTAATATTTGCACAATTGATAGAAGGATGCTCTGTGCTGTTTATAGCTGGGGCAGGGATGAGAAGGTCCCTCGGGTATCTTTTTTTTTTTTTTTTTTTTCTAATTGAGCTTGAGGATTCTGGGGCTCCAGCTGCTCCTGTTCTGAAATAGGTGTGGCTCCTGGACACATGGCTTCATTTGGGAGAGAGTGCAGACTTGGCCTAGGCTGTGTTTTCTTTCTTCACAGTCTGAATTCCCAGTGGTACCCCGTGTTAACCACCAGGGTGCTTAATTTTCTGCATCTCATTAATTTGTCATTATGCGTATTCAAAGGCACTCAGGGAAATGGCTCTGAATTTAGAATCCTGCAAACTCTCAAGTTCTCTTCTACTCTTGTATTTTGCCATGATTTTTGAAGCTGTGGAGAGTTTTTGAATGCCCAGAGCCACGCTCTCTGAAGGCGCCAGGTCTAGCTAATCTGACCGGTTGAGTAGCTGGGAGCTCCAACCCTGTCTCTTCATTCCTGGATCACTGGGTCCTGAGTTACATTTCCTGTCAACCATTGCCTACCAGCTGCCTTCTCGGGGGCTCCCTACCTCTAGTCTCAAATTATTTTCCAGACCAGAACATTTCACTTGGTCAATGCAATCATCCTTTTTAAAATAAATACATTTTCAGTCATCCATCCTCTGGCACATTGCCCTGTGTCACACAACACATACTGGGTGCTGTCCTGTTTAACCAGGTGAGTCCTTGGACTACCGACATGTATGCTGCTACTTTGCTGAGGTGTCATAATATTTCTAAATGGTAGCTCACTGTTTCTATACTCCACCTCTTTGGGGACCAGTGGTAAACAACTCTCGGACAAGCCTGCGCCAGTCCTCAGCCACGGTCTCCAGCAGGACCTCTCAAAGCCTTACCAGAATGGACTGACAAGTTCAGAATGACAAGTTCTGAGCTGGAACTGTGTGGTTTATCTAACATTCACGAGGCTCTGGGATCAGCCCCCAGCACCCCTACATTCCCTGAAAAAGGAAGCAGCTTCCCAATCCTGAATCACACTGATGAGGAATCCTCTGGCTCTTGGAAGCTTTTGCAGTCAAGTCCAAAGCCCGACTGCTCATCTCTCACTCTGTGGCACTGTAGGACTCTATCTTTTGCATTTCTACGCTCTGCCAAGTTCTTCTCCCATCTGCCTGGGTTTGGAGCTTCTGGGTATCCCTGCTTTTAGAAGCTTTCCTATCTCTATCAACTTACATTAACTGTCTTTCGATATGCTTTGTGTTATGTGGAAGGCCACTTGCGCCAGTTGGTTCTTGCCTCCCGTTGTGTGGGGCCTGGGAATGGACCTCAGATGGTCAGGTTTGTGGTGATAGCCTTTACCCTCTGAGATCTCGCCAGCCTTTATTGTGTTTCATGAGGTTGTCTCTTATCAGTTTCTTTAAGGTTTTCATTTTCAGTCAATGAAGCTCTCCTCATCACTTTCCTTAGTAACTCATTTATAATCCTACATGAACGACCTTCACCAGATGTATGCAAGCCCCAGCTTTTCTGTGCGCACCTCATTGCTTTCACAGGTGTCTCCAAAAACATGTAGCAACTGCACATATCTGTGGGTGTAGGCATTTCCTGTCACTTTTTCCTCAGGGTAGACTGTTCTGTGAGCTCCCTTGCATTGATGGTTTGTTTGTTTGTTTGTTTATTCATTTTGAGTTCGGGTCTCTCTCCATAGCCCCTGCTGTCCCAAACTTGCTCTGTAGACCAGGCTGGCCTTGTACTCACAGGGATTCACCTGCCTCTGCTTCCTGAGTGCTGTGAGTAAAGGCGTGTGCTACCATTGCCTGGCAATAGATCTTTTAAAGATTTCCTGGTGTTTTCCGTCAGACTGTAAGCTCTTTGAGGGAGGAATCTAAGTGAAGGAAGGGGAAGGTGATCGGTGCCAGGTGCTAGAAAACAGGATGATGTCATAGAAAGTGGGTGCAAGGCTTTCAGATTGATAACTCGTGCTTTTCAGATCACATGGACTGAAATATGCACCTTTACTAGGTGTACTGGCACACACCTTTAATCCCAGCAGAGACAGGCAGACCTCCGGGTTCGAGGTCAGCCTGGTCTACAGAGCAAGTTCCAGGACAGCTAGAGCTACATAGAGAATATACTCTGCACAGTTTATGGTTGTTTTTTTTGTTTGTTTGTTTTTTGCCTTTGTTTTGTTTTATTTTGTTTGGATTTTGGATTTTTGTTTCTTTCTCTTTTTTAAGGAAAGGGCTCACCCAGCAGGCTGGCCTTGTACTTTGGATTCTCTTGCCTCTGCCTCCTGGATGCTGGGATTCCCATCTTATTTTTTGTTTGTTTGTTTGTTTTTGAGACAAGGTCTTACTGTGTAGCCCCAACTGGCCTAGAACCTACTGTGAAGACCAGTATGGCCTTGAACTCACAGAGATCAGCCTGCCTCTGCTTCTTGCCTCCTCTGTGCTGGGATTAAAGGTGTTTGCCAGTGTATACAGCCTTTTTTTCTAATTTAATTTTTTTGTGGGTGTGTGTACCTTAGTGTATGTATGCTGTGCACTATGTGGATGCAGGAGCCCATAGAGGTCAGAAGAGGGCATTGGATCTTCTAGACCTGGAGTTATAGACAGTTGTGAGCTGCCCTGTGGGTGCTGGGAATTGAACTGGGTCCTTCTACAAGTAACTGCTCTCTTAACTGTTTGAGTCATAATGAGCTTTAAAGTCTGTCTGTCTCTCTCTCTCTCTCTCTCTCTCTCTCTCTCTCTCTCTCTGTGTGTGTGTGTGTGTGTGTGAGACCAGAGGTCAAACTTAGGGCCTTGCTCACTCTAAACAAATAATACCTCTGAGCTTAATAAGGAGAGTCAGTAGCTTCTTGTGCCCTGTAATTCTGTGTTCAAAAATAGGAAAAAGCATTACTATCCCTTTTTGAAATGTTGACTTAGTGCATTAAAATAGTCTCATACGTAGACCTGTCATCTGAAGCTTCTCTGTTTCATAAATGCGTTGCGTTTCTCTATCACCCTTCTTCCCAAGAACTCAAAATGTGTGTCTAGTCCCTCTGCCAGCTTCTAGTAATCAGTGTGGTTGATGTTTAACTTTAAACATTTCCAAGTATGTTAAGAGTCAGAGAACTGAAGTAAAGAGAACCAGTTCTGGGGTCTTGGTGCTGGAGTTCTGGGGTCTCTGGGCTGGAGTTCTGGAGTCTCAGTGCTGAGTGAAAATTTGGCTGACCTCTCTTAAATGTTTGAGTCTTTTTGTCTGTGAAAATGTATCATGAAAAACATTTACATCAAATCTGCTTCATGGCACAGGAGGAGGCAGGCTGGTGTCTCCCATGTGAGTTCACTCTGAGCGTGCACGGAGCACTCTGAGATGAGACAGCCCAGTCTAACTACTTAACACATTTGCTATTGGTTGGCAAGGCAGGAGAACCCAGCTGTCTTCTACCCTTTCGGTGGTGGTGATTTCTAGCCCCCCTCCTTCTTCCCCTCTCCCTTTAAAGATTAGGTTTTTTTTTTTAGTTCAGCCAGTGACGAGCCCTCAACTTCCCTTCATCCTATGCAAAGCCTGCAGGGCTGCTGTTGTGCTTTTGTTCAGTGACAAAATTGAACTTCAGGTATCCTGTGGAGATCTAGGACTAAATCAGTCCTCCCTTTATGAAGCTTTCAGTAACGGCTGTTCCAACTTCCAGTGAAATCTCAAGCATGTGCTCTTCGCTTTATGACGAGGGAGAGGTATAGTAATTACACATTGCCCTACACGGTTCTGCTGCAGGGAAACCCTGCAATGGAGATGTTTGTTGTGGGGCATCTGTGATTAAAAGCGAAATGTAAATATTCTGCTGCTCACTGGTCTTAACTCTCAGACCAGAGAGACAGTGTATTTTTTTTTTCTTCTTTGTATGAGCTACACATCAGAAAAATCCCTTTTCAGAAACAATTTAAAGTTAACGTTCAGCTTTCCTTCCTATTGACTCTGTGGCCCACTCTCCCTATTTCCCACTCGACTTTCTATAGAGATGCCAATTACAGATAAATCTAAGCAACATTTCCATGTTACGGTAGCTTTCGTCCTGGATTGCCCCTGAAGAGTCACAAAGCGGGGTGTGACGATGGCCTCTGGACTGTGGGAAGGCTCTTTGCTTTCTTTGGAGAATTTTCTCCAGGCCCACTCCACTCTACAGCTTTTTTGGGTGTGTGTGTGTCAATATCCCTGTCATAAAAATCTGAATAGATCTAGTCTGCTCAGAATCCCAGAGATGTTGCCTTCTTTCCCCTTAAACACAATCAGGTCAAGAGAGTTTTCACTGGTGTGCTCCCCCATCTGCTACTCAATTATCAGGGTTTGGTGTGAAATCTAAAGATTAGGCTGAACACCTCACAGCAGGGGCCCTGAGAGCTGTGGAGGTGTGGGTGCAAGTTTCTCAGCTCCAGGCATTACATGCTTGTAACTTCCAAATTCATTTACACCCATGGACTTCCAGAAACGTCCCATCATTACAACTGAGTATTTAAAATATAGTACCTAGCAAGTGAAGAAAGAACGTAGACTCGGGATCCAGGGTCCTAAAGTCTGTGTCTACTTCCACTTGCTAGCTCAGTGGCTTCAGAGCGGGTTACATGGTTTCTGTGTCTCAAGTTTCCTGATCAAGAAATGCAGATGGCTGTACCCATTGGGTACATTGGGGTGTTTCTGAGGCTGAAATGAGTTAATGTGCAAAGGTGGTGTGAGCAGTGGCTAGCGCAGAGTGGGTGCCACGTGGTGTGAGCAGTGGCTAGTGCCCAGTGGGTGCCACGTGTTTGTCCGAGGCCCTTGATAGCTCATTCTACCCTTTATGCTTATTCTGGTTCTAGGAGGGAGGGGTTCTCAGCTTTAGACACCTTCTTCTTTCCAAAGTATCTGTCCTCCTTCCTTGTGTCTAGTGGTCTCTCATGTTCCCTAGTTTCTCTTTGGTTTCTTTCTAGGACGGTGACCATGGCTTGTTTCTGGTTGTTTTGATGACATATTGATATTTTTGTGTATGGGGGGATTGGACTCAAGGCCTCATGTGCGTTAAGCACAGACTGTATACCTGCCCTCTATTCTTGTTTTAAAAGGAGATTTATTTACTTTTTTAAAAATTTATTTTCCATATATGAGTATACACCAGAAGAGGGCATCGGATCCCATCACAGATGGTTGTGAGCCATCATGTGGTTGCTGGGAATTGAACTCAAGACCTCTGGAAGAGCAGCCAGTGCTCTTAACATCTGAGCCGTCTCTCCAGCCCCTTATTTTTTATTTATAAGTATTGTGCCTGTGAGCATATGGCTGGGGAGTGCAGTTGCACTCAGAGGCCAGATGAGGTCTTTAGATCCCCTTGGAGCTAGACTATAGGCAGTTCTGAGCCAATTGATGTTCTGGGATCCAGACTCCAGTCCTCTGGAAGGACCACAAATGCTCTTAACTGCTGAGCCATCTAGCTAGCACTCTATATTTATACTCCAAATTTCGAATGTGACGGTATTTCCGGACCATGCCTATGATAATTCAATCAAATACTCAGTTCTCTTGAGTGGGTCTTATTTTCTCTTTCACACTGGGAGTGAGTAAAAGAGGGTCTGGGCACATCCCTCTTGTTGCTTATTTGTAAACTGTTTATCATAGCAGTCTTTACACATCATGTAGGTAAGAGAAAGTGGGTCTAGAGAGATGGGGAAGCACCTGCCAATCCCCAGATTCAGTGAGAGACTGTCTCAAAAAAAAAAAAAAAAAAAGCCGGGCAGTGATGGCACACGCCTTTAATCCCAGCACTTGGGAGGCAGAGGCAGGTGGATTTCTGAGTTCGAGGCCAGCCTGCTCTACAGAGTGAGTTCCAGGACAGCCAGGGCTACACAGAGAAACTCTGTCTCGAAAAAAAAAAAAAAAAGAAAAGATATTGAATAATTGGGGAGGGTACCAAATGTTGACCACTGGCTTCCACGTGGATCTCACACACACACACACACACACACACACACACACACTCAGGACAGTGAATTGTCATGTCAAAAAAAAAAAAAAAAAAAAGTCGTGGAGCTGGAGAGGTGGCTCAGTGATTAAGAGCACTGACTGCTCTTCCAGAGGTCCTGAGTTCAATTCCCAGCAACCACATGGTGGTTCACAACCCTCTGTCATGGGATCTGATGCCCTCTTCTGGTGTGTCTGAAGAAAGCAACAGTGTAATCACATGAAATAAGTAAATAAATCTTAAGTAAAAAGTTGCAAACGTTTTCGTTGTGCGGACTCCGTGTGCGTGGTATTTATTGTGCTGTATAAGGAGGCATCACACATTCATCATACCCCACCCTTCTGGCTCCTCCCCCTTCTGTTCAGCCCTCTGTATAAACCATTATGTGCACACAGTAGCACTCATACCCACTGAGCCATCTCCCTGGCTCTTGCATTGGCTCTTCTGATAATCATGTCATACTAGTGAGCTTTTAGTCACCCAGGATTCCAGAGCCTTCTCTATCAGTCAGATGCCTGGACAAATGAGGATGGAGTCCAGGTTCTCAGAGCTCTCATTTTCAAGAGTCACTTTAGGTGTGGTCAATTTCTATAGTCTGTTGAGATCATTGTGTTTGTTGATATGCCCACTACAATAATCAGAGCCCCTTCCCAGGTTTGAATTACGTGTGATCCACCTGACTGATAGATAGCCTGGGACTCCCAGGGCACAAAGACACTCCTTCAGGATAACTGTGGTCTGTCTTTTGTTTAGTCATTCTGATTCCCCCTCTTTTAGCATGTCCACTATGGGAGAGCTTAGGAGTTCTTTACCTTTTCTCTCTTCAGAAAAGTTGGTGTGAAAGGGCTTGTACTTGGTAAACTCACATTTGTTCCTAAGTGATCGCCTCTCCCACTCTGTCAGTGAATAAGCTGTAGTGAATCTGCTGAAGGGCGGGTGCCAAGTTCACCAGCCTGTGGTTTGCAGGATCTGCCCCCTGGAAGGTCAGTGTGCCTTCCCTCTGGTGGTCTCAGGTCACAACAATGGCTGGCAATCTCTCTGCACCTTTTCCTTCCTCTTGGTTCTAAGTCCCACCTCAATGGAGCCGCATCGATGGGCCCTAGGGGCATGCAGGCCCACACTAGTATGTTCGTTTCCTGTAGAAGACCTTGCACCCACGTCCGTGACCCACGTCTGTGCACACTTGGTACTGGCATGCAGTTGAGGGCGCTCCATTGTCAAGGAGGCCCAGAGCCTGTGCTTTCTGAGGGCCATGTGGCAACAGAGTGCCTTATCCCAACCCCAGAACCCTGCTCCATCTGCTCATTAGAGCACTAAAGAGCCTGAAGGAGTCTTTTCCTCACTCCCCCTCCCCAGGATGAGAGTCCCACTGGTTAATTAAGTGTGGCATTTACTCTTAGAATAAGTGAGCAATAGATGCCAGGACTTAACAAAGAGATCTGGGGCCCTGTTGTAGAAAGACTTGTTTTTCTTAATATTTGACTTTTTAGGACAAATCAGTCCATTTATTTTGAGAGTTTTTATCTTCTTTTGAAATGGATTTATTTTCTCTCTAACTATATTTACCCATTTATGATTGCCCATATAATCCCAGGATTTGGGAAATGGAGGCAGAAGGAACAAGAGTTCAAGGCCACCGTGAACTACTTAACAAAGTGATTTTCTCTAAAATGAAAACAACAGAAAAAGATTACACAGGACTCTCTGAGATCCGGTAGAGTTTGGCTCCGAAGACTCCTGACTGCTCACATTAGGCCTGGGATGACTTGGAATTAAGTGCCCCAAAGCACTTTCCAGGGAAATGAATTTCCTCAGTTTGCACAAGGCCCCCAGATCCCACCCTTGGACTCGTTGTTCTAAGCCTGTACAAATGTTCTTAAGAGTAAAGTACTACTTAATACCACTTGGACCTACTGCTTTTCTCTAGGACTTAGGAAAAGCATGTGTCTGCAAAGACCAGCAGAACACTGGCTTTGCAGCACTCGGCTCACAGCCATTTCGTTCCTGGCATCATCCAGTGTGCTCTGCCGCAGAGCCAGACTCCTGTCATTCCAGGCCAATTCTAGATCTCCCTAGGACCAAGACTTACTTTGCCTTCATGAGGAAGATGGGGTTTATCTGTCTGTATCTAGCACAAATAACAGTCTTTCTGACTGTGAACATTAAAAACCACTATACCCCTTGATTTAGCATAGGAACTTCTTTCCATTAGCAAGGGAGAGCGAGCATTTCAGCTTTTAATCATAAAATCAGACTCTTCCCCAAAACAGGCAATGACAATAGTGTTTTGAATTCTCCCAGGAAAAATTACACATATATGCTGCGTATAGAAATGTGCGTGCTTGCCGGGCAGTGGTGGCGCACACCTTTAATCCCAACACTTGGGAGGCAGAGGCAGGCGGATTTCTGAGTTCAAGACCAGCCTGGTCTACAGAGTGAGTTCCAGGACAACCAGGGCTACACAGAGAAACCCTGTCTTGAAAAACAAAACAAAACAAAACAAGTGTGTGCTTATGTGCCTATTGCACAGTGGATTGTGTTTGGAATCGATCTGTTTTCTTGAAGGGAACTACGTTAAAACATTCTGGTCTTGGGATGTGACTCTCTGGTAGGCTACTTGGCAGGTTTGCCTCCAGCCCTGAATTCACTCAACCCTCAGTAGCACACAAACAAAAACGATGATGGTGGCACATAAAATCTGCATTAAATACAACAATAGCACTAATCACAATCCAAATAAAAGGAAAGGCATGTAGGGAAAGATCTCAGCTGTCACTCCTCTCCACAGTCTGCCTCCCCCATGACCATTACTACAATCAGTATGCCTCTTCAGTGGCATTTTAGACATCTGCAAACAAGTGTATGTGCACGAAGCTTTTCTATACATACTTTTCAGTAGTTATCATATACTATTAATTAATTAATTAATTAATTTATAGACAGGATCTCACTATGTCTCCTTTACTGGCCTAGAACTTACTATACAGTACCAGGTTGTCCTTGAACTCACAGAGACCCACCTGCCTCTGTGTCCCAAGCACTGGGATTAGAGGTGTGCACTATCACACTCTGCTACTATAATTTTTTCCTAGTTTTTTTTTTCAGACAGGGTTTCTCTGTGTAACAGCCCTGGGTGTCCCAGAGCTCACTTTGTAGACCAGGCTAGCCTCAAACTCAAAAACCCACCTGCCTCTACCTGGGATCAAAAGTATGCACCACCATTGCTCAGCACTATTATTATTTTTGACTGCACTAACACGTGGTTGATGGAGACAAAAATTGAGTCCTGTGTAATTTTGATGTCTGCCTTGGCATAGACCTGAACAGGAACCGAAGCACAGAACCCCAGGACCACCCCTGTGATTAGCAGTAAGACACCTGGTGTGGCATGCCCCATCAGTATAGTGGCTAGAGTGCATGGGAGACAGTTTTCTGCTCTTCTGTGAGGGCCCCTCCCAGACTGACACAAAGAAGTGAAACTCCCACCGCCCGTTTGGATGAATTCAGAAGTTCACTTTCTAAAGCCATCAGTCTTCCCTTCTGGAAGCATTAAGATTTATCCAGGAACCAAAGATTTCCCCATGCTAGGCACTCGCATTATGCCTGGCCTTCTGTGGCAACTGGCATCAGGTAGCCTGTATTTAATCCAAATTTGATGTGCTAAAGTGGACTGTGTTTTCAGAAAACCCAACACCCTTCACATCTGAAGCTATGAAAGAGAAAAATGAGGGCGCACATCTTTCTGTTATTGAAGGCTCTTGGTTTTAGGGTTTGGTGCTCATAGTGTAGTTTCTTCTGCTCAGAGCCCCTCTCCCCTGCTGTCTTAGGAATGTATCTGTTGCTTTGAGAAAAATGTACAAGGATTACATCAAAGTCTTCTTACGGAAGATTGAGCATCTTCCCCTTCCCTGGAACGTTCCTCATTCTCTTCTGCATGAAGTAGCTGAGAAAAGCTAAAATTAATTTTCTTATGGGTCATGGAGCCAGGTTGCTTATGAAAGAATGAAAGGGTTGCCCTGGGAATGTTTATTAAATAGACAGAGAAGAGCAGTTATGAAAGGTGAACTTTGCGAACATCCAGTGAATTGTAAAATGGGACGTGCACAGCAAGCATGAGAACCTGAATTCATATCCCCAGCACCCCTTAATGGCTGGGTTTGGTGGCCCATGCTTGTTGGCTTAAGGACAGGAAGAGTTAGTCCGTTGAGATTTAGCCCTGAGTGCAGATTCAGTGTGCAGCCTGTAGGACAGAACAGATGGGGATGGCACTCACCTTAGCCTGCTCTAACTCTAGGACAGTGTTCCTCTGTAAACAACAGAAAGACACTGGAAACACTGAGTGATCACCAGCCACAGAGTAGCACCGTACCTCAGAATGTCTTTAACATTAAATGTCATTAAAGACAGAGGCTTTGCTGGACCTCGGCCTTCAGTGTTGTGCAGAAAGGCAAGATTCCAGATTGCATATATAACACAATTCCAGCATGATATTAAACAGATACTTAAAAAAAAAAAAAAAAAAAAAGATTGAAGTAACTATGCCAGGCAGCTTGTTGTCAGGATGGTGGCATCTATGGGAAGTAGGTCTCTGATTCCAGATGTTCTGAATAGAATTGGTTTTATGATAAAATCCATGAGAAGAAAGTGTTTCTTGCCAGAAAAGGCTTGCATCTTGTTTGAGAAGCTTGGCTTTAGTAGTTTGCTATTTTCCATATAGTTAGCAGCTAAGTAGCCACGCTCATCCTTGCCGCTTACTGAGCAAAGGATCATGGGGGCACAAGGATGGAGCACCAGCTTGAAGCAAGGGACTTCATGAAAGCCTTCTGGAAAGAATAACTTGAAAGTGACCTTTTCAAATAAGGGAGCGGGTAGTCCAGTGGATTCAGAAAGAAAGATGTTCCTGATCTAAATAACCACATGGGAATGGAGGGGAAAGCTGAGAAGAGAAGGTTCATCTGAGCCTGGTGGACAGCATCCATACTCGGTGGAGGAGGTGACGTGAGTTTGCTGAGGGACACGGCCATCTGCCATCAATGGGAACAGTTTTAGCTTCGTTAGGAAGCATTAGCTCTTTTGTCAGAGCTTCTAGGAACACATGTAGGAAGGTGTGATTTTGTGGGGGAGGAGTCTCTGAAGCAGTGGTCCTCGCTCAAGGCCTGTCTCAGGCTTAGTTTTGGGCTTGGAATGAGAAAGGTCTAAATTGCAGACATGCCCCAGAATAAGACACAGATGCTTTCTGGACCAAGGAGACCACCCTCAAGGGCTGTGGAGATGGCTCAGTGGATAAAGTGAAAACCCCAGTTCAGATCCCCAGCAAAGCTGGGTTTAATGACGTAGACCTGCAACTTCAGTGCTCTGGGGCAGAGACGGGCAGATTTCTAGAGCTCTGTGGTAAGTTGGTGACCCCCACCCCCTACACACACACACACACACACACACAAAGGGAGAGACCTAACCTAAACCAATGAACCTTGATCTGGGCCAGATTGCAGGAATGCATTTTTTATAAACTTCCTAAAAGTGTAATGAAGGCACTATGTTCGTTAAAAAAAAAACAACAAAGGAAATACTTTTTAAAAATTGGTGCATGGGGGTGAGGGGGTGTATGTGGGCTCTATGGCATGCTCTTTAAAGTTAGAGGACAGCTCTGAGCAGTCCATTTCCCCTTCTACCTTATGTAGATACTGTTCTCAAAGGCACTTAGAAATATTTATATATGTATACATGTGTTTTATATATAAAATATATTCCCTGTTAGTGTTTTTGTGTCAGTTCAAATAGAGGAGCAGTTGACAGCAGAATCGTCAGGAACCCAGTGTCACCTGAGAAGCCACCTTCTCTTAGATCCTGCCCATGTCTCCTCCTCTCTCCTTTCAGAGTTCCTGCCTTGTTGGGTTGCTGTGGGGGTGTGAGCTGATGAAAGATACAAAAAGCCCGGCACACTGTCTTTGCCACCACCATACGTGGTCAGGTGATGAGGACTATTGCTTTGTTCTTCTGGACTAGGAAGTGTCCTGAGGGTGGGGACCCGGCTCCTCCTCATTATGTCCTATGTGTGTTCCTATGTGTGTATTTTGACTCATGTGTGTTCCTGTCCTGTCTCCTGTCACCACCCTCCCATAACCCCGCCACCTCTCCCCGTAACCCCTACCATCACCTCAGAGGATGTCTCTGTGTAACCCTTGCTGGCCTGAAACTCTAGAGAGCAGGCTGGCCTTGAACTCCCCCGGAGATCCATCTGCCTCTGCCCCCACGTGCTGGGATTAGAGACGTGTGCTACCAGGACAGCTGTCATCTCTTATTAATAAATATTTGTCACAAGTATTTGTTGAAATAAAGAATGAAGGATTTAGACTGGTGTTTAGACCCGCAGGGCAGAAGTGGAAAAAAGAATGAGACTCTCATAGCTGAGTGTGGCGTGTGAGTTTGTAGTCCCAACTACTTAGAAAGCAGAGGCAGGAGGATTTTGAGACTTGAGCAACATACAACATAGACTTCATCCTAGGAGGAGTGAGTCTCAAAGTTGAATGACGTAGATTGGTCTGAATGTTTGTGTTTAATCATAATTAAAGAAGTGTATAGTATTGAGCAATGTTATCATTGAATGCTACCCTGGAAGCATGTTGAGGGCTGTGTAGCAATCCTTTATTTTAATTAATTAAGTAACTAATTAATTAATTTAGATTTGTTGAGACAGGGTTTCCCTGTTTAACCCCGGCCTCGGACTCATGTTGATCTGCCTTCCTCTGTCTCCTGAGGGCTGGAACTAAGGGCGTGCGTCAACGCTCCTGCAAAATTCTCTGCTTTTACCAATGAGGAAACTGAGGCTCAGAGAGCAGATGGTGGCCGCCTGGCTGAGGTTCTGGCTCTTCTTATTGTCTGCTTAGTGGTATTGCTTAGCATCTATCCTAATAGCCCTTAAAAAAAAAAAAAAAAAGATCCAGCTGGTATCTGTGAGCCATTGCCAGATTTTATTTTGTTCACAGGCTAGAGAGTTAAGTGTGCTGAAAGGAGGGAAACAGCACAGGGCTCTTTCCCATGTGAGTTTATGTGTCCTGCTCACTGGAAAATGGGACACTTTCCTGGTTCCAGGAGCCTGTTCCTGAGAGCACAGCGGCCTTCCTGTGGCAAGGCCAGGGTCAAGCTGGGGACACAGGTCAGACCTCCTACGTGGAATGCCACAAGTGGCCGTAACTCATGCAGAGAAAACAAACATGTTTCCGCTCTGTACAACAGCAGAGTTCTTCAGGACAGAGCCCAGGCTGTGAAATGTAAAGACAGGACTGTAAAAAGAGCCAGGTGCTTCACTGTGAGTCCAATACATCAGAGAGAAGGTGCTTCACTGTGAGTCCAACACATTAGAGAGAAGGTGCTTCACTGTGAATTCAACACGTTAGAGAGAAGGTGCTTCCCTGTGAGTCCAACACATTGGAGAGAAGAAATTCAACACAGATGGCCCAGTCGCCGAGGTATTTTTTCCTGTTGGCCCATCAGGAAGGGAGAGGATACGCTATCCTGCTGCCTGTCCAGGCAGTTTGCACCCTTCCCGTGTCGTGTTGAGAGATAGCTGTGACCCAAGAGAGCCCTTGGCACTGGTCCCTGGGCCTGAGGTCACGGGAACTTGGCCTGTTGCTATCAGGAGGTCTTTCCAACCTGAGCGGGAACATAGGGAAACAGGAATTTAACACATCATTGGTCTGAACGCAGGCCTTTTAAAGGGGAGCTGTGGGGTCACACTTGTGACTTTATGGGGCATGAAGGATATAGATGTTCTGAAACTTAGGAGTTCAGATCCATTCCAAAGCCAATTCTTATTATTTTATTTGTAGATAGGGTCTTATGTAACCCAGGCTGGCCTCGAACTTGCTTTATAGTTGAGTAACTCCTATTACTCTTACCTCTGTGTCCCAAGCACAAGGATTACAGATGTGTGCTGTTATCCCCTGGTTTATGTAGTGCTAGGAGTTGAACTCTAAGCTTCACGTATGCCAGGCAAGCACTCTGTCAACTGAGTTTCTTCTCTGCTTCCCTAAAGCTAGTTCTTTGTTTCTTTTTAAGATTTTGTGTGTGGGAGGGGTTGGGGGGTTGGTGTGGTGATGGATGGTTTAATAATCCCAGCACTTAGGAGTCAGATCTCTACGTTCAAGGCCAGCCTGGTCAACATAGCAAGTTTCAGGACATCCAGGATAATGTAGAAATACCCCTTCTCAACCCCCTCCTGAAATTATTTTTAATTGTGTGTGTGTATGTCTACATGTGTGGGGGTATGTGCACATGAGTATTCCTGCAGAGGCCAAAGATGTCGAATTCCCTTAGAGTTGGAATTGCAGGTGGTTGTAAGCCACCCTATGTGGGTGCTGGGAACCAAACTTGGATCCTCTGGGAGAATACTGAACGCTCATAATCCTTGAGCCATCTCTCCAACCCCTGCAGTGAGTTCTTGTTCATTAATTATCTTGATATAGTTTCATATACTCAGTGAAACCCTAACACATCTCCTTGGAGTGCATGTTGCAGTTTGCTGTACAAAGAGGAGGTAGAGTCTGAAGCTACAAGACTACTTGTGGCTGTGGTCGTCTCCCACCAGGAGATTATCATGTTGGTAAAGTCATCTTTCTCTATTTTGGATTCTTTGGAAGGGACAATGATTCCTTATGCAGTAGTAATTACAACCAACCATATAGATTGACATCCATACAGGTTAACAGCATTATGTAGCATAAAGCTGGAGAGTTCTAACAGGTTTACTGCTGGGTGGCATGAAGCATAAAAGCTTAATCCTTGTCATGCACTCATGAGAGATGGTAACCAAGGAGGTGGGGGAGAGGCTGGTGAGCGGCGGTTGAGATAACTTGCTCTGCTCATGATGTTGGTGAGAGAGTCCTGGTCCAGACCATCTCCTGAGCTGGAGGGTGCCATTATCATTAGGGTTATCCTTCACTGAGCTCCTGCTCGGTTCTAAGGACCTTGTTCTGAAGTGCCCCTTGCATATTATCTTATTGGCTCTTTCTAAAAGTCCATGAAGTAGGTCTAGTAATTCTTCCTTAGCCACAGTTCTGCCTTGCATGGTTTCAGTTACCCATGGTCAGCTGTGGTCTGAAAATACTAAATGGAAAACTTCACAGATAGACAATTGTACTTTGAAATTACATGCTAGAGAACTAGGTATACAGCTTAGTGGTAGAGTACTTGCCAAGTGTGTATGAAGCCCTAGGTTCAATTCCTACCAAACAAAACAGAAATTACATTCTGTGAGCTGAGAATAGCTTGATAAAAATCTCCCACTGCCTCTCTTTACCCAGGATGCGAATTATCCTGTGGCAGTGTATCCATATCCTTTGAGCAGTGTATCCATATCCTTTGAGCAGTGTATCCATATCTTTTACACAGTGTATCCATATCCTTTACACAGTGTATCCATATCCTTTGTGCAGTGTATCCATGCTGTATATGCTACCTGCCTGTTAGTCACTTAGTAATCTTCTTGGTTATTCTAGGTAGAACTGAACTGCTGTTTTGCTAATTTAGTGTTATATTCAAATAACTCTTATTTCCCAATGCCTTGGGAGCACAGGAGTAGCGATGGAAAGGAGGGTCAGGGCAACTCACATAATATACACAATATAAATGTAGTACTATCTGTGGCTTCAGGCTAGAGTCTCCCAATGTATCCTTTGTGGTTGAGGGGCCTACAGAAACACATATAAAACTGGTTATATATCAACCAAGTGATGACAGCATTGTGAATAGAGCTCCAGGACCCCAACCCTGAGCATCTCCTAGGAGTGATGCTTCAGCATTTGCTAGTTTACTGTTGCAATGGCTTTTTAAGCTAACTATTGTGAATGAGGACAGTACTTACTGTCCTTACTTGGATCGGAGGGTGTTGGGTCCAAAACTTAGGTGACTAACTCAAGTGTAGAACTAGATTTTTACCCATGGCTGTCATCTCCAAAGCCAGCCCACCAGTGTTTCAGCACCCCACAGTGTGTTGTGTTCTGCAGCTGTGCTGTAGGCATTCCTACACCCGGGCTTTCAGGCCGGAGCCTGCTTGTGGATCCCTTTGTCCCCACAGACCCAGGCTCAGCATTCCACTCAAACTGTATCTATTTCCTTTTCTCTCTGCTTTTCTGTGGCTTCTCACATTATGATCTGTGAAATCAGGGTACAGTTGGCTGTTGTTGGTCATGGTATTTCTGTCGTGTAAAGTCCTTGCAAACAGCGACTTAGCTTATACTCCTAGGGGATGCTTGGTTAGGATTCTGGGAGTCCTGTTCAGTGTTTCATCAGCTGCTCAAATATAACTTTGTTTCATGTGTGCTTCTGTTTGGACACTTTGGTCTCCCATCTATATTTCACTAAAATAAACATTAACTAGCATAAATTTTATATTCACACTTTATGTAAATTATTCCTGTGTGTATAATTTATTAACATTGAGATGATGAGCTCATAGCCAACAGCACTATAACTCATGATTGAGCAAAAGTTATCCATGGGGCCAGTGAGATGGCTCAGACATAAAGGTGCTTGCTCTGCATCCTGGTTGCCTAAGGTTAATCCCTGGAATCCCTGTGAAGGTAGAAGCAGAGAACCAACTTCCCAGGGATTTTCTTTGATCTCCCTATGTGTTCTGTGGCACATTCACCTGCACACACATACTACACATGTACACATATATAGTACTAATTAAATTCATTATTGGCTAATCAAAATATAGGCTAATTAAAATATTAAATTAATGGCTAGACAGGAGAGATGTGGTTGGGAGGGATGGGGTGAAGGGATGTTGGGGCTTGGGCCTTCATGAGGGCTACTGATGAGACTGGATAGGTAGTAGCAATGTAGCACAGTAGACTGGAGCCACACCATCTGGTACAGTAGCTACAAGCCAAGTGTGGCTCTGCAGTACTTTGCAAGGCTAGTTGTGATTGGGATATGCTGTGATAATTGCATACCAGACATCAAAGACTCAGTGTGAGAATAAGAATATAAAACAACTCATTAATAGTTTTTTTATTAATTACATGTTGGAACGATAGTCTTGTGAAATATTGGGATATTGGATTAAGTAAATTCCAGCTCCAAGACAGGCTTCCTTCCATTTCTTTCTTTTTTCTTTTTCTTTTTAAATGAGACAGTATCTCACTGTGTAGCCCAGGCTGGCTTTGAACTCATAATTCTTCTGCCTCAACCTTCTGAATGCTGGGATTATAGACATGTGCCACTATTCCTGAATACTTTCTAGATCTCAATGCAGCTATAAATAGAATTTTAGGTTGTGCAGAGCTCTTGTGGACAGCACTGGATAGAGAGGAAAGAAGACACGCTGACCACTGCGCCAGAACGGCTGAGTAGGGGTTGGAAGGAGGGGGTGGGTTTGTGAACCGTTGAGGCATGTATGGTGGGGACTGTGTCCTGGCTTTGGTGGGGGAGTGAGAAGTGGAGTTAATGTCCCCAGCTGAGGGGGTTTGTGGGCAGCTAGGGCAAGGTCTACAGAGAGGTAGGTCTCCGCCTGAGAACGGCAGTGAGCCTTTCTCAAATGGAACCCTGAGCTGGGCTGAGTTGGGCTGAGCTGGGCTGAGCTGGGCTGAGCTGCGGAGAGGACTTGAGGGAAGGCTGCTGGGGAATGTAAGCAGAGCCCTGAGAGCATCAGCGCGGAGGCCCGATGAAGTCTGGTGCTGCACTGTGCTCTCTGCTCTGAATGTGGACTTTAGCAAAGCTTAAAGACATCGCTTCTGTTTCTCAGTGTAAGCAAGTTGGCAGAAATCATGAAGCAAGTTGGTTGCTTGTTTGTTATGTTTTGTTTTTTGAATCTCATGTAGCCCTTATTGGCCTTTAGCTGAAGATGATTTTGAACTTATGATCCTTCTCTCTCCACTGCTAAGGATACAGGTATGGGCTACCATACCTGGTTTATGTAGTGCTGGGGATCAGAATCCACAGCCTGGTGCATGGGAAGCAAGTATTCTACTAAGCAGGCTATATTCCCAGCTTCCTAGAGCAGCCTTTATATTTATTATTATTATTGTTGTTGTTGTTAGTATTATTGACGAGAGTTTCTCTGTGTAGCTCTAGTTGTCCTGAAACTCACTCTGTAGACCAGAGTGGCCCTGAACCACCTGCCTCTCTGCCTCCCGAGTGCTGGGACTAAAGGCATACACTATCTCTGCCCGGCTATACTTTATTATTGTTAATGAACATCCGACACTATACTGTTTCTACTTTGTGCCCATCACATCTCTAAAGCCTCACAGGATACCCCCCACTTCCCGTTTTCATCAAGTACCTTGCTCAGAGTCACCTATCAGTTACACTTGTGGGGCTCTAACTTGTATCTACTGCAGCCTGGCAGCTTGACTTAAACTTTCTGGCAAGCCTGAGACGTGTCCTGGCAAGAAGTAACTACCTCGAGTTTCTCAGACCACAGAAACAAAACAAACCAGAAGCTTACCCTTCTTAGAGCTGGCCTTGAGGGAGTTCTGGTGATGGATGGCGAGTTGTGGAGGATTCTGCATTCCAGGGGGCTTAGGTCAGTGCGCATGCGCATGAACTGCAAGGCCCTGGCTTCCAGCGCACAGCCAGGCTCCTGCACCTAGGTTTAGACCCTCTACGCCTTGGGCACCTTCTTGTTCAAGGTTCTATGCCCATGTTTTCCTGCTTTTTATCTTTTTCTTCCCTTACAACCTTTCCACTGAAGAGTCCTCGGTTCCCCCAAGCAAGGGAACACTGTTGCCGACTCTTTGGTCCAGTTCAGGCCCTGCTGGAAGGAACGCCACCCCCTAAACCCCAGCAGCCTGTCCAGACTCCTGCCTGAGGTTTTACAGTGTGCGTCCACTTCCATACATGGAAGTAGCTCGCCAGCTTGCAGAAGAGCCTGCAGCAGGAGGCTGTTTCCCCACAGCTGACAACCACTCGGGCTTACATTTTAAAAATGTATTGATCTTAAAAGGGCCAGACTCTCACCGTACGTCTGTAAAGAGAGAACTCCACTGTCTCCCAGAGAGCAGGCTCTAAGCGCTGCAGGATAGGCCTGAATGCTGAACTGCTGTGTTGACCAACTATTCGGGGTTCTAAAAGATCTGCTGTGTGAGAGGCCTTTTGGAAGGAAGAAATAGACGCTGTGTGTGTGTGTGTGTGTGTGTGTGTGTGTGTGTTTACCATGCACACACACTTGTTTTCCTGCGGTGCTGGGGTGGAGCCCAGGGCCCTCCACATGCTGGGCCAGTACTGTACCAATGAGGACCAGCTCTACTCCATTGGTGCCCTTTTGTTTTTCGATTTGATTAAAAAAAAAAAAAATCTGATGTACCAACTAGAGTGTAGTGTGGGATGAAATGAAATGGTTAAGCCAGCCCAGACCCAGGCCTAAATCTTCATGTATGTAGACCGTGAAATCGCTAAGAAGTCTCTTTTTTGTTTGAGAGCTTTCCTTTTCCTCTTGGCATTGCTTTCTGTAATGCACAGAACTAGGATTTATCTTGAGTTTTGTTTGCCTTTGGTTCCCAAGTAGTCAAAGATGGACCATGTAGAACCTGAAGATGGTATAAAGCAGTATTTTACAGCAAGAGATTTTAAAGTGGCCTCGGGGAGGGGGGAAGGGTGCACACCCCTATGACGCTTCGGACTGAGTACCAAATATGTATTAAATGGGTCTATGGATGGGGACGAGTTTGAGGGTAGCCTGGGCTATACTGTAAGACACCCCACTCCATCTTAAAAAAAAAGAAAGAAAACATATAATGTGGATTTCCTATGCTGCCGTTATTACTGGTGTGGAACTGGGTCCGACCCCTCATGTCAGATTGTTCACCATGCCATCTGGTTCTTTCTCCTGTTGCCCTCTTGGGTTCAGCCCTTTCACTTCATTTTCTGTCTAGTGGCTCAGAGCTAGTTAATGGTGATCTCTGCGCTTCATTAGAGTGGAATCTGAATTATTTAAAAGCCATCATTCAAGAATGTAACATTCTAGAAGTACACGGCTGAATTCTTTGCATGGGGGGAGGAGTGGGTGGTGAGACCCCCGCTAGCCCTGGTGGTTCTTTTACTAGGCTATCCACTCAGACACCAACCACAGTCTCTGCCTTCGATAAGATCTTGAAAAGAAAACCATACCTGCTAGGCCTTTTCCATCCCGATTTATTTTGAGCTTAAAATAGCAAACCTTAAACTCTATCTCTCTGCCCGCTCCCTTCCCCCCACCGGGTCCTCTCTTTAATTGTATAAAAAGATTTTGAAATTCTTCCTTGATTCTTCCTGCCTCAGGGGAAAGGGTGAGCTACCAGCTTTACTGTGGGATGTTGATCTGAATTCCTCTTCCTGTTCTCTCTCTCTCTCTTTCTCTCTCTCTTCCTCTCTAGTTAAAAGATTCTCTGTGATGACAGGTGTGGATTGAGGGCCTTGGATTTGTAAGGTGATGGGCCTACCTCCTGAGTTAAAAGGCTTCTTTTCAGCCATCTCTGTTTATTTATTTCAAAATTTTTTTTTTTTTAAAGAAATGACTCCTGAAGACTGCTGATTGTTTTGACTGTAAACTGGGCCGATACTTGGGACAGATTATTTCTGGCTCTTGAGACTGAGCATTCTCCCCACCACAGAAGCTGCAGGCCAAATGGCTGTGATCACAGGGGCATGTGGCCTGGTTGCTGGAGCTGAAGGATGGATTATGCCGGCCTGTCAGAACCCTGGTAGCCATAGCCAGGCTGAGTCCCGAGTCCCGAGACTGGCCAGGGAGTTGGAGGCCCTTGAGGGAAGTGTGATCATGGCCAAAGGAGGTCAGTGGGGGAAAGATGAGGCTGCACCACACATTTGCTGTTTCTCCCAGCGTCAAGGTGTGGCTTTCACACTACCATGGGGAAGGAAGAAAGCTCTAAGCCATAGAGCCCTGAAGGGAGCCAGGATAGGACCCTGCTCTGTTTACCTTAAGTGCTTGTTCCAAAGGAAATATCAATTGTTGATTTCCACCTTGACTGAGAATCAGTGCACCCTGGGGAGCTGTTAAAATATGTATTCCCAGGCTGCTGGCTCATTGTTGCTTGCTCAGCTTAGAGCACAGTTTCTGGCTTCTCTGAGTTGCAGGCACAAATAGAGCAAAGCCTTTAGGGTCTGCTGCTAATGCTTAAGCACAGTCTCTTAGCCAGTCTAGTACAGCGTAGTCTCATCCTTGCACCCAGAAGGCCCCTTCACACATGGGAGGGCAGCTCAACAGTCCTGGTAATTACCTGTGCTAATGTGTTTCTAACAGGCTCTGGTGCTTCCTGAGGTGCTCTGGTGGATTTCTGAGTTCGAGGCCAGCCTGGTCTACAGAGTGAGTTCCAGGACAGCCAGGACTACACAGAGAAACCCTGTCTCCAAAAAACAAACAAACAAAGGCCCCTTCTATGTGCTAGGCACTGGGTCACAAGGTACTTTACATACACGGTCTTACTTATCGAAAGGAGCCTAGTAAAGTTAGCATAGCTCCATTTTATGGAGAGGTAAACTTTGGTTCAAAGAGATTAAGAGGTATGGCCTCTGAGCTAGTTCATGGTGGAAACACAGGGCTATGGCCCTTCCCTCCACATCTTGTTCTTTTCTTCCCTAGGTGCTAACATGTCTGGTGGGGAACATGGTAGAGGTATATTCAAGAAGCCAATATAGGAGCTGGAGAGATGGCTAAGTGGTTGGAAGCTCTACCAGGGACCTGAGTTCAGTTCCTCCCACCCATGTCGGGCTTGTGGCTCATAACACCTAGAGCCCTTGCTCTAGGAAATCCGATGCCCTCTTCTGACCTCTGTGGGTGTATCTGCATCATGTTCACATATACAGAGATATACATGCAATTAAAATTCTTTAACTCTTTGAAAGATAACAAAAGAGAAGGAGATATGTGGCCCCTGTGTTTTGGCAGGGGTTTCTCAGGCCACGGTGTAGTGGGAACAGTGGAGAAGGGTAAAGTGCATTCCAAAAGAGGAGCGTACCGGCCAGATTCCTGCCCAAGGGAGTTCAGGAAAGTGGCTCAAAACCTCAGTTCCCTAAAGATGGTTGCTATATGGTCTGGATGTTCCCTCAAAGGCTCCTGTGCTGGTGATGTGATCCACAATGTAGTGCAATTAGGCAGTGGGAACTTTTAAGAGGCAGTTCCCAGTGTAAGGTAATGAGACAGTGGGAGCGATGCTCAGGGCAGGGATTACTGATAGTCTCATGGGAGTGAGAGTGGATTGTTATAAAGTGAGACCACGGGCTGGAGAGATGGCTCAGTGGTTAAGAGCACTGACTGCTCTTCCAAAGGCCTTGAGTTCAAATCTCAGCAACCACATGGTGGCTCACAACCATCTGTAATGAGATCTGACACCCTCTTCTGGTGTGTCTGAAGACAACTACAGTGTACTTACATATAATAATAAATAAATCTTTTTTTAAAAAACAATAGTAATTACTATTGGGCTGGAGAGATGGCTCAGTGGTTAAGAGCACTGACTGCTCTTCCAAAGGCCTTGAGTTCAATTCCCAGCAACCACATGGTGGCTCACAACCATCTGCAGTGGGAATAGATGCCCTCTTCTGGTGTGTCTGAAGACAGCAACAGTGTTCTCACATACATAAAATAAATAAATAATTCTTATAAAAAAATAAAATGAGACCACGGCATGCATCTGGCCATTTCTCTGTGTGACTGTTTCCTTTTCTGCCTCTCGCTGTGACTGGACATGGGGCGTCATCAGAGTATGCATCTGCCTGATCTTGCACTGTAAACTTTTTCTTTGTAAAGAACTCAACCTCAGGTATTTTGTTATGGCAACAGAAATTGGACTACTACAATGGCCTTCTGAACTTTCAAGCTCCCAGAATTCATCAGCTCCTTGTCTTTTACTTAGGCCAGCTCCCTCAGCACATACCATCTCTCCCTGCCCTAGGGAGTGTCCTTAGCAAAGAAAGAGCCCTTTGAGCAGCTACCAGGGTGAAAACAGCTAAGATCCCAGGACTCCAAGGACATTTTCAGGTTGTGGTTTGCTGGCCTAAGGTAAAGGAGCTCCTGATTGGCTGCTCATGGCTCAAAGATTAACATTTCTTTGCAAAGGCAGCACTGCCAAGATTCAAGGGAGAGAGAGGGCAGCATGGGCAGGTGGGAGAGAGTTGTCCCCAACCCTACGGAAAGAGGTCCCAGAATGGCTGCACTGTTGCCACCATGGTCTCCTGGACTTAGGGGCTTAAAGGTATGGAAACCTCCACCCTTGATATGCACTCCTGTTTTAAAAGATTTAACCACACACCACTACCACCTTCCCCCTCCCCTCCTCTTCTTTTGAAAGACAAGAGTTTCATGCATGCCAGGCTGGCCTCAAACTGCTGCATAGCAGAAGATGATCTTATATTAATTATATTTCTGACCCTCTTGCCACTTTGGTCTATGGAATGCTAGAGATGGAACCCAGGGCCCTGGCATGTTACACAAGCACCCAATTCACACCCCAGCCCAAGGGTTTAACTTTTAACGACACTCTTGTCCTGCAGGATTTCTTTAAAGACCCTCTGGTACTACAAGGCCAACTATACGGGGCACCGTGCTTCAGACACTGTCACTGCAATGCACAGACCCTGTGGGCGTGCTGGCACAGTGTTTGTGTGCTTATGAGACAGGGCAGTGCTGTCTTTCTATTAGTGTTATTTTTTTTCTGGAAGCAGACATTCTTTTTAGTGAATCTTCTGTCTAACCTTTGAGAGCAACCCAGGAGTAAGCAGTTCACTTGTTTAACTCTTCTGGCAAACTCTTTGATTGGTAAGTCAGGAGCTGCTGGGGAGTGTGGGACTGGGGCAGACTGGTGGGAGGGTCCTTTATCCCTGGGAGAAGCTGACTTGAATGCAGGTATGGATTGGTGCAACCTTCTGAGATGCTCTTTTTCTTTTTCTACATATTTGTGTGTGCACATGTATGCATCTGTGTTTGTAGATGCGAGTGTGCAAAGAACAACTTCTGGTGCTATTCCTCCTTATTTGAGGCAGGATCTCTGGGTTGTTGTTGTGGTGGTGGTGTTTTTCTGTGTGTTTACTAGGCTGGTGGGGGTGTGAGCTTCCAAGATTCTTCTGCCTCCCCTACCATTTTCCCAGGAGTTTTGGGATTAGAAATGCTCATTCTGTGCGTCTGGTCTTCCTAGGATCTGGGGATTTGAACTCACGAAGTCAGCTTTCATGGCAAGTGCTTGTCCACTGACCAACCCCCTGCAGCCCTTTGAGGGAAATTCTTACAAGATGTGAAATCTGATTTCTGTGTGCCGACAGTCAGTTCCCCTTTTAGACAGAGTGTTCACCAAATAGCATGTTTAAGGTCCCAGCTTGTTCCTTGGGTGGCCCAATTTGTGGTTGCACCCTTAAGCCCTACTTCTGAGTTTGTACCCAATAATCTGGGTGCTTATTGAGATCTGCACAGGAAGGCAGAAGCACAACCTGGAGTCGGGTGTGGCTTCCTGGGAGTTTATGGACTTGCTTACAGACAGAAGGTTCAACCTAGTTGGGGAGATACTTAAGAAAGAGTAGATGGCTTTGAGCTAGGCAGGACAGCATAGAAAGAGGCATAGGGGGGCTCTTGCCCCAGAAGGGGAGATATATTCTAGAGAGATTATCAGTGTGAGCTCACAGTGGCTTTACCTGTACTGTGGCTAGGACTTGACTATTCTCAGAGGTCCCCCCTCCCCCAAGTATTTATTCTTGAAATGGTGTTTTGCACAGAGGGAACTCTGTAGAGAAGCTGGGGTTCTAGCATCCCAGAACCTGTACCCACAGCAAGAGCTTTATGTAGTCTCTTCTGCCAGATTCTCTAGACAGTCTTGTGAAGATGATGGTGATCTCCTCTTTTCCAGTCTGGTAGCTGAGGATCTAAGGAATGAAGTAAGTTACCAAAGCCATAAAATTAACAAGTAACAGAAGGGAGGTTTAGTCCCAGATTTTTCTTAAAACCCAGCAAGCTTTTGTCACAAAAGCTCAATGGACCACCAAGTTGTCCAGTTTAGACCTAGGACCCAAATGCAGGCCTCAAGAAGTAATTGTCAGGGACAGAGAAATAGAAGAACATGAGGAAGGCGGGGGACAGAGACTTGGAAAGAGGCCAGAGCATTGGTCCTGCGTGTGGGTGGCTTAAGCAGCTTCGAGGGCCTCGAATACAGGGTCTGAAACATGACTGAATGTCAGGAGCATTGCTGCAGTTCTGTTGGAGGAATCAGACTAGGAGGCTGAGGAGAGGATGGGGCTTACTGCAGGATGAGACTGAGGGCTTGAAAGACAGTTTAAAGTGTGCCTCACACTTGCTCTTCTCCCTACAGATAGATCAATACGTTGTTTGCTGTGTGTTGAGACAGCAGTTCTTAGCATTCTCCTCTGGTGGGCATCTATAACCATTTTGGAAAAATCTGTTTCTTTTCTTTCTTTAAAAAAAAAAAAATGTTTTTATTCTTTGAGATTTTTTTTTAATTTTTAAAAATTATTTTTAAAAGCCAGGTGTGGTGATGCATACCTTTAATCCCAGCACTCAGAAGGTTGAGGCAGGCAGATATCTGAGTTTAAGGCCAGTTTGGTCTACAAAGTGAGTCCAGAACAGCCAGGGCTCTGTTACACAGAGAAACCCTGTCTTTTTCAAACATATACATATACATTCCTTTTAATTGCAGAGATGGCTCAGTAGCTAAGAGCACTTGCTCTTCCAGAGGACCTGGTTTTGGTTCCCAGCATCCATATGGTAGTTCCCAACCACCTATAAGTTTGGTTCCGGAGGATCCAATGCCTTCTTCTGACTTCTGACTTCTGCAGCAGTCCTGACATATTGAGAAGACACTTTAACTTCAATCTTGCCCAACTCAGGCTCTTATAATTGTGCTCTCTCTCCTAAAGTCCTTTAGCCTTTGGGTGTGTTATAGATGCCCCATTTGTGGCTAAACACTCCACCTACTCCTTTTTTATTTATAAAACTTGAGCATCTTCATCACAATTTGTAAGGACTCTCTTTAATAGCTTCCTGTCTGGACTGTTTCTCCTTTCTGAGGCCGGGAGAAGTTGTCACAGAAGCCTTCAATGTCTCTCATTTTCAATTATGAGTCTGCAGTCATCGGTACCACTGCAAAAGAAGCTTCTTGCCCATAGCAGCTGGCAGCAGCACGGACCACAGATATCCTCACAGCCAACAGCGGCAACAGGGGCCACGAAACTCAACATGACTTCCAGCAGCAACACAGACTGTGAACATCGACATGGCCTCGGGTGGTAACAGGGATCACGGATACTAGCAGGGCTCCCAGCTGCAGCACGGACCATGGGAGTATTTTGAGAAGGCTTAATCCAGAAAATGAACTGTTTCTCATGTGATCGTGCCACTGGGCAACGTGTTCTGGATAGAGCCTTCGAGAGCTCCATGTTACTGCACCCCATCCTGCTTTCCCTACTTTGGGACGTGCTCCTTTTGTCCACAGCAGCCTCACTCCCATACCTGTGGCCGCCACCGGTTCTCTAGCTCCGCCTCTTTCTGCTTAGCGCACGCGCACTGCTCTGTTCTGGCTTTCCCACCTCTCTATCCCACATTCATTTACTAAATAAAGTAAATGCTATGTGTATGTGTGTGCATCACATGCATGCCTTGTGCCACAGAGACCAGAAGAGTCTGTTGGACTCACTTGGACTACAGTTACAGATGGCTGTGAGCTACCTCGTGAGTGCTGAGAATGGAACTCGGGTCTTCTGCAAGAGCACCAAGTGCTCGCCACCGCTGAGCCATCTCTTCAGCTTCCACCACCCCCTTTAAAATTTTATTTTTGGACTGTGAGTACTAGAGCCCGCAAAGGCAAAGGTGGGGGCATGGGGGCTGTCTGGAGCTGGAGTTATAGGAGCTGTCTGACATGGGTGCTGGGAACCAAACTTGGGGCCTCTGAAAATGCCGCAAGAGCGAGCCATCTCTCCAGTCCTGCTTCCGAATTCTTTGCACATGAGCCCGGGGTGAGGTGGGGGGTGATGGGGGAATGAACTAAAACAATTGTTAAAGATGTTCTTTAGAGGAAAACGCTTGTATTAGTGACAAGGTGTGATCACCCGTGTCTGAACACTGGACAAGGCACTATGGAATGTGTATCCTGGAGGAGAAGAGGCTTGTAGGGAGAGGGGTGGCTACTCTAGACCTTGCCCGAGCATCTTTAGGTCTTCACTGAGCACTCAGGAACCCCTGGCCAGCACGCCTCTGTGGAGCCTCCCCTTTTCTGTCTGTGACTTCTCTTGGAAGTCTTTGGAATCAGATAGTTAATACACTTGTTCAGTGGGTCCTTTCACACAAGACAAATGCCTCAGTTGAGAGACATAAAATCTACAAACATGTCAGTCAAGAAAGAATTATGGTGCCCAAGTAGAAGCTAACCCTAATATTTAACTTTAGAAATTGACAGCTTATTTTAAAGCAGTGAAGTATGTTTGGTGCAGGGCAGGGAGGATGGGATTGAATCTGCTAACCCCAGAGTAAACCCCAGGGTGGGATGGACATGCTGTGGATTTACAACCCTGCCCTAAGTCCTGTTTAGGGTTCTGAAGGGCCTTCAGGGGGTTGTCCAGTGAGACAGGCTATAAGGGGGAGGGTGATTGGTCCTGGTGCATCTTCATGAGGAATGCTGCCTTTGATTTGGATCCAGCTGATTTTCCATAGATCTGTTGCATTTTAAATTAGCCCCAATCTCTTTCCCTCCTTCTCATTTTTTAAAAATAAAAACATTCATTAGGATATTTTCCTTAAAACAAGAACAACAACCACCACAACAGCAAAATGACTTAACACTGGTATAATGAACACAGCACAGTTAAACCCAGCACTTGGGAGGCAGAGGCAGGAGGATCTCTCGTGAGTTTGTGGTGAGATTATATATATTGAGTTCCAGGCCTTACGAGTCCCTGTCTCAATACCAAAAAAAAAAAAAAAAAAAAAAAAAAAGAAAGCACTAACATTGGATCATTGAGGAAAATTGAAACTCGTGTATGTGCGTGCAAATATACGTGCACATGTACACATATGAACTGTAGACCTTGTTAGAGGAAAAGCACCTCAGCTTTTCTTTATATGCATGGCCATATGTGTCTTACAGATTCAAAGTGTCTTTTGATTCTATTTCCACACAGGACTATATTCTTCTGAAAGATGCTCTCTGATGGTGTTTCACAACCTAAACACACTATGGTTTATTCAATATTTTTTTCATGAAGGAAAACTAAAACTGCTTCATACTTCGCTGTTGTCACTGGGCAAGTTACAAACATCTGTGTATACTTTGTGTATTTCGGCTGCGAGGGAATGCACCTAGGTGAATTGCTGCGTCTGAGATTCGGACATAGCTCAGGGGTGAAGGATTTGCCTCGTGTGATCCCGGGCACTGGGGAGAAAGGGTTTTGATGCTGCTTTCTTTCCTGTTTCCCTCTCATTTTTTCTACATTTCACCTTTTTTGTTATTTAAATCTGCCTCTCCCCAACACCGTTACCACTGCGATCCCTTGTAGTGTTGAGTACGGCTTTATTACTGTTGCTGCCTGGTGAATGCCAGGCAGGCACCTGTCTGAGTGACATTCCAGCCTCAATGCATTTTTATTGGTCTATTTACCATTAGTCCCTTAGTTTTATTTAATTTGGCTTAAAAACATTTTTTTTTACCGTACAAGCAAACATACTTTTTAAAAAATTTTTCTGGTAGTCTGCTTCTCGTATCCTCTGTGCCCCTTTTTTTTTTTTTTTTTTTTGCATTTGTTTCCGAAGCTTCGGACTCCTCATTGCTTTTTTTCTTGAACGGAGAAAGTTTTGTCAGGTCCTGGGTTTGTCCAAAGGCAGAGAGTGCCTCTTCCTCCTCCCCTTCTGTCTTGGTGTCCATAGTCTTTCAGTTCCTCGGAGTCCTGATTGAAGTATGTGGGGTGTGTGTGTGTGTGTGTGTGTGTGTTGGGGTGGAGTGGGGGGGGGGGGTATGTCCTGGCAGGACAGATCTGTGCTCTCTTTCTTCTGTGTTTGTGGGAGCTGCTGAGATAGGATCATGTTAAGCCTTCACATTGACCGAAAGCTGTGACCGGACCGTGACCACTTGCCCCCTTGTCACATGGATGTGAGCTCTTTGCCCACCTGTAGCCAAGTTTTCATCCCCCGCTTTCAACTACTGCTCTCAAGAGCAGAAGCACTGGGCGAGCGATGTGCCTGCTCCAGCAATGCTTGCCCCTCCAAATAAGGAACATTAGTGGGGATCCACTGGTACTTAAACCATATACGTGGCTGTGACTCCCCACAGGACCCTTCCGAGCCCGGTGACTTCCCAATCTGGTCCCAGCTATGCTGGTTTTATCCAGCAGCAATTCCCTTTCCTTCCTCATGTCCTTAAACCAAGCTCAAGGCTTCTGGGTTATTACTTAGCGAGGAGAGAGGAGAGACCACCTGTAAGCCAGTGTTGGAGACCTCTGGTTCTTCCCACTGAATGAGCATTTTTCTTCCCTGGTTGTCCTGTCACTAAGTGCTGCTCCAGGCTGTGTGACTTCAAAGCCATTTCCTGCTGTCCTCAAACTAAAACTAAAAGAGAGACATTTCTGAGCTCTTTAAATAATAATAGTGGTGGTGGTAATAATAATAATAATAATAATAATAATAATAATAATAATAATAATAATAA
>JADRCH010000059.1:6419025-6593275 GCA_019843965.1 Rhynchomys soricoides
AATAATAATAATAATAATAATAATAATAATAATAATAATAATAATAAAAAGCGCCCTGTGACTTCTCAGCTTTTCATGTGCCTTCTAGCACTCCCCTGCCAGAGTGACCTGTTTTGGGGCTGCCTGCTCTCCTTCCTTTGATGTCTGTCTCCAGGATACCTCCCTGGAATCTGTTCTGAGAACAGGGAAATTGCCGCTGTGAGTTGGGGCTGGGGAGGAGAGGTGGGGGGACCCAGGAACTTTGTGAAACTGTGCTGAAGGAATTCAGATTGAACTGGCAGTGACCCCGGGGGAGCAGTGTCCTTCCTGATTATGGGGAATATTTCAGTTCTTCCCTCCCTTTCACCCTCCAGCCACGTTTGCTTTAAGCCGCTGTTCATGCTCACTGCATGGAGATCAGCGCCAGCACCCAGTGACCCTGAGGTAGTCCTTGTCTCCTGAGTGTTTCAGGGCAACTGTGAGTGATTGGGGGATATAACAATGGACTCCTCTGTTTGCTCTGGCCGCTAACGCTGTGGAATGCTGTTAGTCATCCCCCCATCCTTTCGGTAAAACATAAATTTGTATTATTATTACAGAGACTTCGATATACAGATCAATCACCTCTTATTTTGAAAGGCTTAGAACCAGAAGTATCTCTGGGTTTTGTTTGTTTGGTATCTGGGAATACTTCCATAGACTTGACTGCGTGAACATCCCAGATCAGGAAAATCCCAAATTCTAAATATTCCAGAGGCTCAAACTTTACAAGCCCAGAAAGGAGATGCCCATAAATGTTAAGAATTTCAGGTTTTCTTATTAGAGATGTGCCGTCATCATGGTGTGTGTATGTGTGTGTGTGTGTGTGCATCGTGTCTGTGTTTATGTGTGTGGTTATTGTGTATGTGTGTGGTATATGTGTATGTGTGTACAGGGTATATTTACAAGTGTGTGGTGTGTGTATGTGTGTTTGTGGTATATATATATATGTGCTTTGTGTGCGGTATATGTACATGTGTGTGGTATATATATACATATATATGTATGTGTACAATGTGTGTGTGATGTATATGTATCTGTGGTATATATATGTATATAGCATGTGATATATATATATATATGTATAGTATATGTGTGTGGCGTATGTATATGGGGTATATATTTACAAGGCATGTATGTGGTTTATTGGGACAGGGTCTTTCACTGAGCCTGGAGCTAAGCTGGCAGTCAGCAAGCCCTAGCAATCCTTCGGTCTCTGTTCCTACCTCTCCAGTGCTGGGTTACAGGTGTAGCAGAACCATGCCTGGCTTTTTACATGGGTTCTGGGGATTCAAACTCAGGTCCTCTTCTTGCACAGTAGGTGTTCTCACCTTCTGGGCTGTCTCCACAGTCTCTGTATACTATTTGATATTCACATACATCCTATGAATTGGATATTACAGTCAAGCAGATTAGTCTACACATTAGTTTTCACAGTGACCTTCTTTTGATTAGCTGTTAAAATCATGTTTGTCTTAATTAATCTTAAACCTTCTTCAAGTTGAAGATGAGAGCTCTAATTAAGTTTCATAGCAAGTGAGCCAGACAAGTGCAGTGAAGGGCAGGATATTGGCCTGCTACAAAATGCCAGAGAACCCAAAGCGATGGCTTAGCCATCAAGAGCATTCGCTGTGCTTTCTGAGGACCCAGGTTTGGTCCCCAGCACCCATGTTGGACAACTCAACCTCTTCCAGCTCCAGGGGGCCTGGTGTTCTCTTCTGGTCTCCATCGGCCCCTGTACTCAAATGCACACACACACACACATAACTTAAAGATAATAATAATAGCCAGGCGTAGGACACACACACCTTTCATCCTAGCACTTGGGAGGCAGAGGCAGGTGGGTCCTTTTGAGTTCTAGTTCTGACAGCAAGTTCCAGGTCAGGTAGGGGTACATAGTGAGGCCCTGCCCCAATAACAGAAGAATAATATAATAACAATAAATTAAAAACAAACAAACAAACAAACAAACCAAAGGCATGAATTCACATGCCTCTCAGGCAGACAGCCCTGGCTGGAGCTGAGCCTGCTTCTCCTCAGGGCTGGGAGGCTCTGGAAGCTGTAGTCTGTTTCCTCATCAGCCTTGAGTCAGAGGTCACAACACATTTTGTTGTTATTTTTCTTTTTGTATTAAACGGTTTTATTTTATGCACATGTGTGTCTTGTCAGAGACACCATCAGGCCTTCATAGCACAAAGGGACTTGGCGGGGGGGTCACGAAAGCCGTCTGGGCAGCTGTCCTGTCTCTTTTCTGTCAGTGGGCAGCATGTGTTGAATCCAAGTCCTGCAATTTGGGGGAGATACTTCAAAGTTCTAGAACTTATATTCTTTCAGTAAAAACAAAGTTGTAGGCATCCAACTTTAATTATTTTATATTTGCAAGTTAGAAAAAAAAAAAAAGCCACCAAAAGCCACACTTTCTGAAAACCTATTCAGCCTGTAGCTCTGAGGCTTGATTAAAAGAAAAAAAGCTTCTGTGGTGTGTGTGTGTGTGTTTATGTGTGTGTGTTTACATGTGTGTAAGTGGGTGTGAATGTGTGTGTGTGAGGGGGTATGTGAGTGGGTGTATCAGTGTGAGTGTGTATATGAGAGGGTGTGATTGAGTATGTGCGTGTGTGTGTGTGGTGTGCATTAATTTGTACCACAGGGGCGAGGCAGTTAGAATACAAGTCCAAGTGTCACCCCTTTCACTTTGTTTGAGACAGGTTCCCTTCACTCGTGCCTATGGCACGAGCTTACCCATGAGTGTCTGGGGATTGTGTCTCTGCCTCCTGTCTTGCTGCAGGAGTGCTGAGATTATAAATGTACACTACTGAATCACGCTTTAGGTAGGTTCTGGGATTTGAACTCAGTTCCTTACACTTGTGTAGCAAAAGCTTACCCACTGAGCCACCTCTCCATGCTTGTACCCCATGTTGGTCCAGCATCTGTAATATTCTTCTCTCTTGGCTCTCTGTGTAGCTGGGGTTCGGTGTGGTGACACCCTCACTCTCCCTGTGTCTTTTACTTAGGCCTTTTCTTCCACAGCAATGTCCTGACTGTTGGTTCTTAGGGCCCGGGAGATTCGGATCTCTGGGCCATATGTGCCATGCAGATCACAGCATGTCCAGTTCCAGGAAGGACTTTTTTTGGAGCCAGTGCTGGACATGGTGGCGCACTGTATGCAGAAGCACAGAAAGGCTGCCCTTGCCATTTATGCAGTTACTCAGCAGGTCATGGCCAGCTACAGAGCCTCAGGCAGAGTGTGGCCTTTCCAAAGGAGGTGGAGAAAAAAAGATGAGAAACGGAAAAACAAAAGGCTTTGTCCCTTGTGAATTGTGTGCGCTCCTGTGTGTGTGTGTGCGCGCGCGCGCACACGCGCACGCACACACACATTTGCTCGCACGTGCGCGCGTGCCTCGGCCTCTGCCTGCGTGTGGAGGTTGGAGGACAACCTCAGGTATCTACCATTTCCACCATGTTTGAGACAGGGTCACTCTTTTTGTTGTTCGCTACTGCATGTGTCAGTCCAGTTGGACTATGACCTTTTGGGCATTCTCCTGTCTCTGCCCCATCTCGTGGTAGGACTCCTGGGATTGCAGATGTTCCCTGCTTTTGTAGATTCTGAGGAACTCAGGTCCATGGCAAGCACCTTATCCCACCTCTCCAATCATTGAAATTTATTTTGTGTATAATAGAAAAAGATTGCTTTAGCTAATCCCCCCAATGACAAACGTTCATACAGTGTCTACACCCAAATGTGTGACTTCTGTCATAGGCTGAATTTGAGCGACATGCTGATGATGGGGGGTGGGGTGGGGTGGTGGCAGACTCTAGTCATCCATTGGAGAGCAACAGATGTAAGCAAGAGAGACAGCGTGGCCTGGTTTTATCTGGGTGGGTTGGAAGGATGTAGCTGGCATGCAGTGTGTGGCGTGGGGGGTAGAGTGGCTTTGTTTGGAAAGATTACCATAGTCAGTACCCAGCTGGGCCTCTGTCCCTAGGCTCCTCTAGACAGAGCTCTTTCTGTAGCTTACCATCAAGTAGATGCTCAGTAAACTCCGCAAATGAGCCAGCAGGTAGTTCGCCTGCAGAGGGACTTGATTACTGCATCGAACCTGGAGCTGCTGCTTTCCTTTAAATAGGACTAGTCCTCATTATCTCAAATCCTGCTTTTTCTGACTTGCCCAGCAGCTTCTGGGTCTTTCCAAGCTTCCTGGGCCTATCCATATCTTATACCCTGACCTGATTTCATAGCTTTCTATTCCCCAGAGCAGCCCTTTCATGGACTTCCTTGCTGGTTGTCTAACCACAGTGGCCCTTGGTTGGCACTGTCATAATCCAGTGGTACCAAACCCCAGTTGTCTGACCAAAAGTAGCCTTTGGTTGGTGCTGTCATAGTCCAGTGGTACCCCTGAAGCCCACTTTTCAGTAATCCCAGAGGATTCTGGCTCCTTCACAGACCACACAATACAGACGAGCTGGTAACTTTTACAAGAGAATCCCCAGAAGCTTGGGAATTGGTGTGGAGTCCTGCAGTGGTTTTAAAAAACACAGCAAAAGACGACGTAATGATGAGTGACAGCCAGCAGTGATGCCGTCCAACTCTGGAACTGGGATGGAAGAATGTTCTAACTTGGAAGTTGGCCAGCTGTGGGATTTTATTGACCATAAGTTGCTAATTCAAAGGCTTTTCCAGCCATGACCCCTGGTTTTCTTCTTACTGCACTTCCTACATTTCCTGGAGTCTGCATTTATGACTTTTATCATCATAAAGTTCAAAATGAAATACCTACTTAAAAATTAATTGAAGCCTCCGAACACCACGTCATTTGTTAACGTGCGTAGTGAGGCATGCCCCCCCATCTCCTCCATCTGTTGATTTTGCGATTAATAAAAGGCAAAGCATGTTTGTGCTTGAGACCGAAGATCTTGGCTGCCTGTGTCGGAATCTGTGAATTTAGTCCAAATTGATAATGTCCTGGTATTTGTGGAGGCTTTTATTTATTTATTTTAGAGAAAGCGGCTTAAATGAAGGCTTTTTTTTTTTTTCTCTAAAGCTGACCACATAGAGTTCAGGATAAACAGCTTTCTAGTAAGAGGTTCCTAATAATAGGGATGTGGATTTACCTTAGGGGTCTTGAGTGAGTTTTTAAGGCATTGTTTTAAGTTGGTGGGGGGCCCAGATGAAAGAAGGATTTCATGATAAGCCCCTCCATTTCGTGTAGCAGTGAGGCAGTGGGATGCTTGGGTTTGTTCTCGGTCCTCATGCAAGAAGTTCATGGCAGGCAGAAGAGGTACGGAAGGCTGCCCTGCCCTGTGCTTTGGCAGTACAGCCCTCATTGGGGTTGGGGTTTTAGAATAGTCCTGCAGTGAACCTCACACTAGAAAATCAGTCCTTCCCTTCCCCTCCCCCCTCCCCGTCTTCTCTCTATGCCTCTCTATGCCTATGACAATGGCGGGCGTCAGGTCTACCTCCTTCCTTTGTGCCTTTTTTTTTTCTTTCTGTGAACAGTCATTTAATTTATTCCCTGCTGCTTATCATTTTAATAATCAGAATTTTCTCCCTGGGCCAGGCTCTTCTCCAGAGGCCTCTCCCCACCTCTGTCTTACAGTGCATATTCACCAACAAGCACTGGCTTCTATGATAGCAAGCACAAATCTGGAGCACAAAATCAGAAAACTAGAGCTGTTAGGGTCAGATTCTACTCCCTGGAAGCCCTAACCCACTAGGGTCAGCCACCCTTCCTCAGTATGCCAATCAAGGGGTAACAGCAAGAGGCAGAGAAAGGAGATCGATCCGATGTGGCCACATTGGGAAGAGGAAGACATAAAGGGGTCCAGGGGACCCCCCCAAGTCCATCTTCGAGAGGACAAGAGGAACGCATAGTGAAGCAGTCAAGGCGTGGTCCCTTCCATTACTGCCTGGGCCATAGTCTCCTGCAAGGTGGTCTGGTGTTATCAGAACTTTGAACTTTTTTCCTGAGACAGTTTCCGGATCTTACTAACACTAGGCTCAGCCTTTTCATTCTCTCAGCTTGAGATTCCTGGGAAAATTCCAGTCTCCCTGGGACCATTGTTTCAGTAGTCTGATACCAGAGGGAGTGGCACAGGGTCCCAGCCAGGATGGTCACACCTGGGGTTCCAGACACTAATTGGTCTTGAAGATTGAACTGAGCTGGTTAAGCAAAACCTCTGCCTCTCCTCCCAGTCTTAAGTATTTCCTATCAGTGGCAAGACAGTGTTTACTGTGTGCTAATAAGTGTTTTCATCTTTTAAAAGGTAACCAGGAATGCCTGCTGCCCTGGCACTCTCAAGCACTGGGAGACTAAGGCAGGAGGATCATGAGTTTGAGGCCAGCCTGGGATGGATAGGATGGTAGGAGACTCTTGTGGGGGTGGGGGAAGGGGGAAGGGGGACTGGAGTGAATAATTCTTGTTGAGCTTCACGTTTCCGTGGAGAAATCAGTTGTTGTATGCACATCTGATGTATGGGATGGATGGGCAGACAGATAATGGATGGCTAGGGGAACTGGCCCACTGGATCATGGAGGTTGAAAAGGCCCCTGAGAAGCTTCAGAGATTAGTTGCTATTAATGAGGGTCCTAGAATCCAAAAACAGGACAGCCTGGGCTCAAATGTCCAAAGACCGGGAAAGAGGGAGAGAACTTTCTTCCCAGCCAGTTTGTTCTGTTTTAGGGCCCAGATTGGTTGATATCTGCCCTCTCCGAGGGGGACTGTCTCTCACTCAGCTCATTGACTTGCACACCAGACTTCTCTAGAAACATGCAGAGCCTAAGAGGAGGTTTTACTTGAACCCAGTATTTTAGCATTAGTGTGAGCAATTCACCAAGACCTTGTCATAAAAACACATACCCATGTGGTGGTGTGCACCTGGGTTCCTTGTGTTTAGAACTGAATGCCCTTGTCACAGTAGGTCCTGACCTTGACTTCCAGGCCACACAGAGTTAGAATGCCCCTTTACCTCAAAACCCAAACCCAAAAACCAACAACCAAACCAACAGGCAAACAAAACATTTTAAATTCGTTTGGAAGCCTTGTAAAGAAAAGAGACAGGAGAGATGGAAAATATAAATTTAAAAGAATATGTAAAACAGCTACTCTGGAGTTAGGACCAATGAGAAATACAACCTCTATGCAAGTTCTGGGGGGAGGGGGGGAGCGAGAAAGGGAAGAGACTGCTGGGAGGCACCCATCTGTCACAGCCAGGTGAGGTTGCAAGTGGCCAGGGTGACCCTTGGCCAAGCAGCTGAGTGGCAGAGAGCGCCCGGCTGTGGCTGACATTTCATGGGTCATGTGCTATTATTGGGAAACAAGAAGCCCTTTGCCTGCGGCCTCTGACAACGCTCAGTGTGGCTCTCAGATGTCCCTTGGCTATTTCTAACTTAAAATAGATAACAGTAGGGGCAAGGAAGCCAAACCTTGCCTCCTGTATATCCTGGTGGTGGGTACTGAGGTCTTCGGCAAACATGCCTTGCGACCCCACCCCTGCTTCCATTTGGAGCTGACCAAGAGGATCAGCCTCATGTTGGGTGGCAGTCTCAGAAAAGGTAGAGACGCCCGGGCAGTGGTGGTGCACGCCTTTAATCCCAGCACTCGGGAGGCAGAGGCAGGTGGATTTCTGAGTTTGAGGCCAGCCTGGTCTACAGAGTGCGTTCCAGGACAACCAGCGCTATACAGAGAAAAAAGGCCTGTTTCGAAAAGCCAAAATAAATAAATAAATAAACAAACGGTAGAGACTATCCAACAACCACCACCATCTCCTTCCGCAGAGTGGACAGCGGAGATGGTGACCAGACAGCCCTTGTCCTCTCCACAGCTTGCAGAACCACAGAGCATAATTGGCAGGGGAAGTGAAATTTACCACACCCAACCTTGTACTGCCAATTACTCCGTTAACAGCAGAGGCCCCAAAGAACAGCAAAGCAGCTAGTGTCTTAGTGGGAACAGCTGCTGTCACTAATGACTTATAATTTAACTCGTGTTTTCCTTCTTAGGTAACACATTCCCCACGTTTATTACCAGCTCCATGAAATAGCTGAGCAGTGCTAGGAATTACAGTTTCCGGATTTGTACACGATCCACTGATAGCATACCCAATAAGGAAAGAGGATTAAAGGCTGAAGTTCCAGAAACTGACTTGAAACTGGATTTCCCAAGAGAGCAGCAGGTAGAAAGTTTGTCTCCCTTCCTCCGTAGTGCTTACCATACAGGAGAGAAAGCAAGATGAAAGCTACAGACTGGGGTCCATGCTGGAGCTGAAAAGAAAATAACCATAGAGATGTCCCTGCTGAGGGACCTCCAAGAGTGCTAGAGAGGATTTTGTGGTGGTCACATGGACCTGTTCAGGTGCAGAGGGCACGCTCTCCAGGTGGTAGGAAGGACCCTATATTGGGTTCCCTGAGGAGCAGGTTGCCAGCCAGGGTGCCTTCTGGAGAGCACTGTGAAGAGAAAGGAAACTTGGCAAGATGGAGTGGTGGACGGATGGATGGATGGATGGATGGACGGACGGACGGACGGACGGCTTCACGAGAACTCCTGGGAGTTTGAGAGCAAAAGTGTTTGAGAGCCATGGCGGAAAAGGAGGAAGCCCAAGGAACTGCAGCAGGGTAGACATACTGTGTTCCTTCTTAAGGTCTCTAAGGTAACACTCAGGTGTGGCAGGCAGGTGTGTCTCCCTGTCTACCTTCAGTACTTAAGCCAAACTTAGTTCTCCTTACCCTTTAGTGGTGACTGTATTTCTGCTTATAATTTTCCTGGTTATACCTGTAGTAGTTGTGAGTATGTGGTGTGTGAGGTGCGTGCACACTCATGAGTGTGCATGATATGGAAGCCAGATGAGACTGAGTGTCTTCCTCTACCACCTTTTCCTCTTTCCTCTGTTTTTGAGACAGGGTCTCTGTATAGCCCTGGCTGTCCTGGAACTCACTCTGTAGACCAGGCTGGCCTACAAACTCACAGAGATCCACTTGCCTCTGTCTCCCAAGTGCTGGGATTCAAGGTGAGCCACCACACCTGGCTCTACTTGCCCTTGTTTTCTTTTCTTTGACTGTCTGGTCCCCAACACTTTGGTATTTTAAGAGGATCCCTCTTTGTAAGGGGGCTGGCCTTAAACTCATAATCTTCTTGCTTCTGTCTTCAAGTGCTGAGACTACATACAGGTGTGTGCCATCATGCCCAACTCTCCCCCAGAACTTAAAATTCAACCATGTGTTTTACCAGGGCATTGGCCCTGCCTGCTCCACAGCGCTCACCCTGGACCCCTCCGGAGGTGACGCTCCAAAAGGCTCCATTCCAACTCCACTCACTGATTTGGTTCAAGCATTTTCCTTTATTTATTTTTTTGCCAGAATATTTAAAAGTGTTACCAAGGAGACCTTACAGAACAGAACGCATCTTTGAGTGCAGAACTTTTAAAATGTAGCGTGTGAGTTCAGCATAGGTTTAGTGTAAATGAGAATCAGCTGTCTTTGGACGAAACATTACTACACGGTTTTGTTTCTTTTTTAGAAGATTAAAAACGGAAATGAAGCAAGGATCCCAAACATGGCTTTTTCCCAGAGTGGCCCAGCTGCTTCCCAGGCTGTGTGTCAGCCTCTTCCGCTTGGGTCACCCTGGAATCGGAGCTGCCTATAGGGGCTGAGGGGCACAAGGTATGGTGGGAAATGCTCAGATCAGGATTAACCCAGATCCTGAGTTGAAATCCTGGCTTTGGTTCCTGCTAGCCAGTTGATCTCCCTCACACTGCGTACAGTAAGCCCAGCCTTCCTGGACTGTTGGGAGGATTAAGCTATCCAGAGGCTGGGGAGGCAACAGGGCAAAAATTGGGACAATGTCTGCAGACAGCTTCTCACTGTGAAGTGAAGAGCAAAACCCTTAAGAGCCAAAAAGTGAGAGAGGGTAGAGCTGGAGCTTAAGGCATGGATCAAATGAGTAGTTAACTGGACTCATTTAATAGCAAGAACCAACATTTTAATACAGAGCTCACCAATTCAGATGCCAATAGAGGGCCAAGTGGTCACGGAAAGTGTGTGAGAAATACATGCATGGGCACATGCGTGAGGGTTGAGGTCAGCCCAAGGGCACGGAGCAGCAAGAACCCAGTGGTGGAAGAACCATGTCGAAGAGTAAAATCTGTTCTTGTTTTGTTTTCAGATGTGCAGTCAGTTAATTTTTACATGCTGTTGTTCAGGTTAAGATTTTTCTTAGCATCGTGCAAACCAGATGAGGCAGCAGTGCGAGGCCTCAGTTTCACTACATGACAATTAAGTGTGAATTGCAAACAGATCCTAAAAACGAATCTTCGCTGCATTTCTGCAGCTGATCCTAGTGCAGGGTTGAGGTGATGCTCGTCTCCTGGTTTCGGGGTATCCGCACAGAAAGCCATACACCTAGAACCTTTTGTCCAAGGGAAATTAAGAGTCATGTCGAGGGCAGTGGTGGGGCACACCAGTCCCAGGACTCAGGAAACAGAGGCAGGTGGATCTCCCTAAGTTGGAGGCCAGCTTGGTCTGCAGATCAAGTTCCAGGACAGCCAAGGCTACACACAGAAACCCTGTCTCAGAAACCAAACCAAACCAAACCAAAAAGGAGTACTGTTGAGCTACCTGAGCAATGGTCAGAACAAAAGCTGTTCTGAGCACAGTGAGAAAGTTCCCTCTGTTAATAGACAGGTTTATAACCTAATGATCTTCAAGGGTGCATGGGTTTCAGTCACTACCAGTTCATAGCACCAGAGACAGTGCTATGTCTCTGTCTTGACCAGAGGGACTCCCTGGGAATCTTCATTGCCAGCTTCTCTTATGAAATCAGATATGTCAAGAATTCTGCAGGCCTTCAAGGAGGTAGTTAGATGTCACTTGTAAAAGAAGGATTGTTAACACACATACACACTCACACTCCATCATATGCACGAATGCACACACACATGCACTCACACATAGAAACATACATACACACACACTTGCACACAGACACAGACAGACACACACATATACACACACTACACCATACACACTTGAACATAGACACACACACACACACAGGCACATACACTACACCATGGGCTCATAAACTCACATTTGTGCAGCGCTTCACTCGCAGAAGCTCCTCATCTGCACCCCCTTCAGCTCCTTCCCACAGTCCTTTCTGCATTCAGTCATACTTCCAGGGGTTTAGCTATGGTGCACTTCTGTGGTTTTTCTTGACCTGTGCGGTTTATCCCCTCCTCCCCTTTTCAGTGACAAGCAGCCTAGTTCCTCAGAGAAATTAACTGTTAACACACACGATCGGGTTGGTGAGACTCGGTGATGAAGGAAGATGCATGAAGGCATGACCACAGAAGCAAGGTTGGTAAAGGGGTTGGCCGGGCTCATGGAGTGGATGGGGCTGACCTTAGGCGTTATTTTCATTGCTTTACTTTTTGGGCTGGGACTGAGTAAGGAAGCCTGTGCTGGGGACATTATGTTGAAGTTTTGTGTCCTCTCTTTTCTGTATTTCCCTTCCTTTTGTTCTCTGCCTCCAGGAGCTTCCAGCCTCAATGGCGGAGGCTCTGTGGGAGCACCATGGGAGCACCCACCGCCCTCCACAGAGCAGTAGCACTAACCATCATTTCTTTTTTATTTTGCTTTTATTTTGTTTTTAGACAGGGTCTCTTTATGTAGCTTTAACTGCCCTGGCCTGACAGAAATCCACCTGTCCCTGCCTCCCTGAGTGCAGGGATTAAAAGGCTGTAGTTTAAAATCCCCCCTTCCCCCCTCTTTCTCTCTCTCTCTCTCTCTCTCTCTCTCTCTCTCTCTCTGTGTGTGTGTGTGTGTGTGTGTGTGTGTGTGTGTGTTTGTTGCCTCGAGGCATGCCTGTGGAGGCCAGAGGCCAGCTTGCAGGATCTCAGGGATTGAGCTGAGCTCAGGTTGGCAGGCTTGGCAGCAAATGCATTTCCCACTGAGCCATCTTGCCTGCCCCTGCCTTTGTTTCTTTCACCTTCTCTTTCTGTACCCCTCCCAGCCCCCACATCAGATCACACCTCGACCTCCTGTAGTCTAGGAAATAGTTTTCTTAAGGCATTGGGGAGAAGACAGACAAGGTCTGGCCCAGCACAACTTTTCATTGTCCAGAACCGGGTTCTGCAAATACCGGGAATCTATGGGACGGTGCTGTCAGTGTGTGTGTGTGTGTGTGTGTGTGTGTGTAAAATGCACATTCTACAGCTGTGCCTAGAATCTGCAGCTGTAACATTGTCTTGACTCTTTAAGAGCCTCAAGCATTCCTGGAGGTTTCTGACAGGTAGTCATTTGTAATTTTGCTGAGACAGGTTTGAGTTGCAGCTCTGTTGTAACTCCTAAGTAATTAAAACCTCCTTGTGGAAAAACGGGCTCTTTTCAAAAGAGAAGCTGCTGCCAGTATTGTGTGTTCCAGGTCCCGGGAGGGGGGATGGGAGCAAAAATATTCAAAGAAATGACCAGTTTTAGCCAGAAAAACGGTGTTTGGGACACATTGAAGACTAGAATGATGGACTTTGCTGTGTTAGGTATTAGGCCCACCCTCACACAGACTCCCTGGGGAATATAAAGGTATTCACAAAATCTGTTGCAGTGGATGAAACCAGGGCAGAATTTACTGAGGGAAGCAAAGTTTAGAGAAAGGTGAACATGAGGCTGACTTAGGGAATATGAACATACTTAAAAAAAATCAGTAAAAAGTGAAAGATCTCTAAGCTCTGAAGAGAAGGGGGTTGAGGACACCAGGAGAACACGGCCCGCAGAGTCATCTAAACTGGGCTCATCGGGGCTCACGGAGACTGAAGCAGCCATCAGGGAGCCTGTATGGGTTTGCACAAGGTCCTCTGCATATGTTATGATTGTGTAGTGTGGTGTTTCTGTGGAACTCCTGACAGTGAGAGGTGGAGTTGTCTCTGACTCCCTTGCCTGCTCTTGGGACCCTTTCCTCCTACTGCGTTGCCTTGTCCAGCCTTGATGGGAGGGTCTGTGCCCAGTCTTACTTCATCTTGTCATGCTGTGTTCATTTCATATCACTGGGAGGCCTGCTCTTTTCTGAAGGGAAACTGAGAGAGAGTGGATCTGGGGGAGAGGGGAGGAGGGGGTTGGGACGGGAGGAGTAGAGGGAGGGGAAACTGGGGTTGGGATGTATTGTATGAGAGGAGAATAAATTAAAAAAAAAACAAAAACAGGAGGCTGAAGCCACCTCTTAATAATAGAATTCTTGTGTAGTGTGCACGAGAGAGAGAGAGAGAGAGAGAGAGAGAGAGAGAGAAGCCAGAGATCTCCATAACTTGTTCTGAACGAATAGATTTGGGGACTTCTGAAGCTGTCTGGATGCACTGCTTGGTACTGTCAGGGTCTGCATACTCCTGTCGATGGACATGGTCAGGCAGGTGCAGCATGGCCAGCTGTCAAGAGTACTGTGCAGGAAATTCCTGTTTGTGAGTTCTAGGAGGCCACAGCTCGTGGACACCTAACTTTCTGGGGTTTTTGGTTTTGTTTTGTTTTCATTTCTGCTCTTCTGTCTCTCAAGAGAGTGTTTGTAATTGCTCAGACTCAAAACCAGGGCTAGTGTTCTACCATTGAAATATACTCCTTCCCCTTTCCCTGTTTGGTGCCCCAGATTAGCCAGAGACAGTGTAGGGTGGAAAGCAGTGAAGGTTCATGGTCCTTACCTGAAGACCCTGGCTGTTCCCAGAGCCTTGGGCTCCCTTCAGAGCAGCCCATTTCTTGTCTCCCCATCTCTGTTTAAAGCCCAGACAGGCCACATTGCCTGTCTGCTCTGTGTAACTGTAGCTCCTGCCTCCTTAGCCCAGGCAGTCCTCTATCACTCAAAAGTGATAGAAGTTTAGCAGGTGAAATTAATTTACGCCTGAAGTGCGAATGAGCCTTGGTCTTTGGATGTTTGCATTTTAAAATGAAATGAGGCTTGAGGGTTGCCAGGGGCCAGGGAAGCAGGGGATCCGGGAGTCAGTGTTTAGTGGAGATGGGGTTTCCGGCTGGGAAGATGAACCACTCTCGAGCAGATGGTAGTTCGTGTATGTGCTCGGTGTCACTGAGCTGTGCACATCCCAGTGGCAAAGATGGTAAAATTTACATTGTGTATATTTTACCACAAAAATATTTAAAAAATCAGCCAGGCACAGTGGAGTGTGCCTGTAATCTGGCAGGAGGGTTAGGAGTTCCAGGTCATCCTCAACTACATAGTAAATTAGAGGTCAGCCTGGGATACACGAGTCTCAAAAAAAAAAAAATGAGAGGAGCGAGCAAGATCACAGAATTGTGGGTAGGCAAGTACTCTTCAAATGCCGGTTTCTAGCAATGCCCCCACCCCCAGCATTGTGCTGTGGAGGTGTGCAGTAGAAGCAGCAGCCAGCGGCAGCCTCTCTTAGCTCCTGTACCAGCTTCCCATATCCTGACCCATGGCAGCAGCCAGCTTTACCACTCTCAACCTCAGGTCTGAGACTCTGGGCCCCTGACAGCTCTCTGGACTGCTGGTGATGAGGGCCTGAAGGTTGTCGTCTCTGGTCCTTTCTATCAGCTTCCCACTCTCTCCCTGTTGTCTCTGCTTTTGCCTCCGGCCATACTTGAACCGATGATCTGTTCCTTCACGTGCGAGTGGCCACTGCTAGGTAACAGGGTATTTGTCTCTGTTGGGACAGCATTTGGGTGTCAGGATACTGCGAGAGCTGTTCAGGAAGATGTCTGGATTGCTGTGGCACAGGCAACCCCCTGGGAAGAGGGTCCTTGTGGATAGATGAGATAGAAAGAATCAAGTCTGTGGAGAGAGGAGTGCCACATGTGTGCTGCCTGACAGATTCAGCTGAGTGTGAGTCTGAGGGTGACAGAGGCTGCTACCCTTTAGCTGCTGAGCAGCTGACCGGTGCCTCAAGGATTCTTCAGCAGGAAAACAGTGCTTACTGGGAGGCCAGGGCCTGGAGCTCCAGGACTGGGTGCTGGTTGCATCCAGCAGAGCTGTATAAGTGTGACACTTGGCTGCAAGCACTTTTACCCACTGAACCATCTTGCCGACCCTAGCTTCCTTCAGTCTTATACACCCAGGACCATGGCCAAGTGGGTCTTCCCACCTCAGTTAACAATCAAGAGAACCCCCCACAGATCTATCTGATCTACCGATCTAGACAATTCCTCATAAAACTCTCATCCTAGTGATTCTTAAGTTGTGTCAAGTTAACAGTTAAAGCTCAGAACAGACCTGATGTTCCCAGCATAGAGAGAGTGCGGGAACCCCACCCGACCCCCACCCCAAGCAGCCTGCTTACGTAAGCCCAAGAAGGGATGTTTGGACCAAATAGCCATTTGTTGTGTCCAGTCATAGTTTTGCATCTAGCACCAATCAGTAACTAAGGCTTGTGTTGTGGACCATCATGGCCTTGCTACCAGCCATAGTCCTTGCTCAGCCAGGGGGAAGTATTCCTCTCTGACTAAAATGAACATGGCTCTTGTAGGCTTGTGATAGCCAAAAGATCGATTGGACTGTTCAGGCAGTTCTGACTGGGGTCATGCTTTCAGGAGCCAGAACAATCAACTGCAGCGTTTTGCACAGTCTTCTCAAAGCATTGGTAGGACATTCCAGATGGCTGGTGGCATAGGGTAGCCTGGCTGGCTGTTAGACTGATAAGTCTTTTTACTGTAGGGAGTTTGGGCAAGAAGGAAGAGTTTGTCAGCTGCTGATTAGGGAGTCAAATAATCCAAGGTTTTCCTCATTTAAGGAAGATGCTCATCAGGAGTGCTTACAATACACACGTAAGGAACATTATTAACAGCTATTTTAACAGATTCTAATGGTGTTTAAGCAGTGCCTAACACCCGCCTGGTACCCAGAGAGTCTGGTCTGGTTCACCTCTGTTCTCAACAGTGCTTCTCTGGCGGCCAAACCTCCAGCACACGGGCCTTGAGAAGACATCCCACATCCCAACTTCAACAGTGATTCTTTTTAAAAATTCAAGAAGAGAGCTAAGCTATACAAACCATTGCATGCTTTTGTCTACTGCACATGAATGGTATCCTGAATCATCAAATATGTGTTTGTATCATTAAACAGCCTCTATTCGTGTCCTTGTTTGTGATCTCAGACAAGATCCTCGTACCCAGGGTGTACCTTGCGGTCTCCTGGCTAGTTCTTTCAAGAGCCTCTAGTTGTAAGCTTGGAGAGAGTCTAGTGTATATCTCCTTTATGAGAGTGTAAACTCTCTGAAGATAGGCAGCATGTGTCCCTAGCTCTCAATTTCATCCCTAGGGTACCATGCAGTATGCAGAAGGCGGTAGGTTCTCAAACAGTGGATTAGAGAAGATTGTTAAACATCTCATTTTCTGAATTTTCACTCAGATACTGTGTCTCTTAAAACTGCAAATTCACAATTGTTTCTTAAAATCCCTAAACTGGGGTTTGGGGATTTAGCTCAGTGGTAGAGCGCTTGCCTAGCAGGCACATGGCCCTGGGTTCAGTCCTCAACTCCAAAAAAAAAAAAAAAAAAAAAAAAATCCCTAAACTAGGGGCTGGAGAGATGGCTGCGAGGTTAACAGTGCACCTTGCTCTTCCAACAGACCCAAGATGGATTCCCAGCACCCACATGCAGAGGCTGACAATACCTATAACTCCAGCTCTGGGGGTCTGATACCCTGTTCTGGTCTCCAGGCATCTGAATTCACATGCATGTTGTAGCGTGTAGTTCCTAAAGCTCTGGGTGGACCCCGCTACCAGCCATGCCCAGGTTCCATGTATGGCGGCACATGTTTTTAATTTCAGCACTCGGGAGGCATAGGCAGAGATGGATCTCTATGGGTCTGAAGCTAGTCTCATCTACTTAGTTCTAGGCCAGCCAAGACCACGTAGTGAGACCTAGTCTCGTGAAACAAGACAAAATACATTAATTTTACTTATGTGTATGGGTGTTTTGCCTGCATGTATGTATAACATGTACATATCTGATATCCATGGAAACCAGAAGAGTGTGTTGGGTCCTCTGGAATTGGAGTACAGATGGTTGTGAGCTGCCACATGGGTGCTGGGAATCAAACCCAGGTCCTCTGGCAGAGCAGCCAGTGCTCTAACCACTGAGCCATCTCCACAGTTGTTGTCATCTTCCCTCAGCCCCCTACTATTAAAACAAGCAATTGGGGCCAACAAGATGGGCTCAGTGGATGTGAACGCCTGCTACCAAACTAATGGCCCAACTTTGATTCCAAGGATTCTTGTAAAGAATAGAACTGACTCCTTCAAGTTCTCTCCTGACTTCAGTATGTACCATGGCATATACAGCATACATGTGTATGCCTATGTGCATACCCAGCTAAGCAAAGTTAAGAAACCAGTTGTCTATAAATGTACTGTAGGGACTGAAGAGATGGCTCCATGGTTAAGAGCACTTGTTATTCTTCGAAAAGACAGGAAGTTCAGTTCCTAACACCCATGATGAATGGCTTGACACCACCTGTAACTCCAGATCTAGGGGATCCAACACTTACATGTGGTACACACACACACACACACACACACACACACACACACACACACAAATAGAATTTCAAAAACCTGACAGTTAAATACATTTAGTATGTTTTCAATTTTTGAAATAATACATACTTTCTGTAGATTTTTTCTGGGCTCTAGAATAATTTAAATGACATGATAGTTATTGTCCCTTAGAAATGAGAAACTGCCCATGAAGCTGCCTGAACCCAGTGCCTTCTTAAGCAGGTGATAATTTCACAGAATGTGGATACTCTGTGAATGTTTGTTCCCAAGTTTTTATTTTCCTCTTAAGCTCATTTTTGTTCTTTTAGATCTTCTGAGGTGATCCATTCACCCCAAAATGAATTCCTAATGGTAGAATTTTGAGAACTTTATTAGCTGGGTTTTCAGGCATAACCAGGTCATAAAAGAATGATTAATGTGGTAGTCACCAGGAGAAATACAGGTGGCCTGTGATGTAGAAACCTAATTCAGGAGGAATAAAAAGTAGAGACGTGGGGCTGGAGAGATGGCTCAGCAGTTAAGAGCACTGACTGCTCTTCCAGAGCTTCCGGGTTCAATTCCCAGCAACCACGTGATGGTTCACAACCATCTGTAATGGAATCTGAAGCCCTCTTCTGGTGTGTCTGAAGACAATGACAGTGTACTCACATACATAAAATCTTTTAAAAAGTAGCAATGTAAGCCGGGCAGTGGTGGCGCACGCCTTTAATCCCGCATTTGGGAGGCAGAGGCAGGCGGATTTCTGAGTTCAGCCTGGTCTACAGAGTGAGTTCTAGGACAGTCAGGGACACACAGAGAAAAAACAAAAACAAAAACAAAAAAAAGTAGCAATGTATTAAGCAAGCATTCAGGAACCTGAGAAGCTTCTGGAAAGAGATGCTGACTATAGTAAGGCTTCAGGTCATGTGTGGAAATGGCCAGGAACTCCTGTTTCCCTCACAACCCCAGCCTTGTCCAAAGTCTCCTTAAGGGCTGGATCACAGCCATTGCTGCTATGCCATGCCAGCCTGGCATTTGGGAGCTGGTACCATGCTGCTGGCCAGCCTCACTTAACTAACTCATTTGGGTAATGGGGATTGGTGGCGCCCACCCTCGGGTTCTTAGGATTAGAGGCAATGGTCCTGGCAGCAGCCCTCACACCCACCTAATGGCTGTTGTCATGGTCTTCATGTGCTGAGTACTGTAAAAGTACCCACTGGGGGTGTACACTGAACACACTTGACAGAGGCCCTGCTTTGAGGTGTGTCTTCAGATGTGGAGAAGTCAGGCAGAAGCAGGTTCTGGGAAACTATCATTTGGAGGGTCCCTTGGGTGTGAGCAGACAGAGTAGGGCAGGATAGGTCCAGAAAAGTGACAGTGTGAGCCACCAGTGAGGTCGTGAACAATCCAGGTATTGTCTGAGTCTGGAGAGCAGATGAGCTCAGCTTTAAATAGCAAAAGACCCAGAGTGTCCCCAGCAGCCTCTGCATTCTGGGACAGGCAGAAGGGCTGGGGTGGGAGTTGGAGATGGGAAGGAGAAGTTTCCTGGAGGGCTGGAGAATGGCAGAGTGGACTACGCCATGAGCTGGCATTGATAGCCTCATGGAGGGAAGATGGGCATGGGCCACAGCACTTAAGAACAGAAGTCCACCCACAGGGAGCTGAGGAGTAATGGGGGAGGGGGGGAGTGCAGGGGGAAAAGAGGCTTCAAGAAAGCTCAGAAGAAAACCAGAGGGCCCACGTTACACCAGTGACTATTCCAGCATCGAGTTTTCTCTGTGAGCTGCATTCAGGGAACTGCTAGCTGCCATCTCCGCTCACGTTCCTCCTGATGGAATGTAACAAAAGAAAATAACCTTAATCAAGACCAGACGTCTGGCCCAGGGTTTGGCATCTGTGTTTGTGGCATAAAAGACCGGGTCCAGCACAACCTCGCTTTCAATCTTTGATTACAAAACAAGAAAAGGCTCTGGTGTTTGAGGAGAGGTGAGAGTATGTTTTCTAGTGACTTGCTTGTTTGGTTTTGGCTCATCTTGCTATAGGCTGTTTGCTGATTTAGAAACACAACTTTTAAAAAATGATAATAAATATTTCACTTATGCTATAAATGAATTCCTGTTATGTGCCAGGCCCTTTCCATGAAGCAAGAGCTCCATAAACGTCTTATTATTCATGAGGGGTTGATTCCAGCATGTCAACAACATGTTCCTCCACTAGCATGTTCTTTGTTTGGGATGTGAGTTCCACCCTGAGACTCAGCCATCATGTTCTTTGCAGGGCCTCTTGCAAAGGCGACATCAGAAGCTCGGCATGACTGCCCATGCATACTTACAATGTTAGTGTTCAGGAGAATGAAGCAGGAGGATCTCAGTTTAGGGCCAGCCTGGGCTACATAGTGAAGCCTTATCTAAGATAAAATAAGATAGTGTTTAAATAATGGAACACGAGTCCCTCCTTCCTGTAACACCAGCGACATTTCCTTACAGAGGTGGGACACCGAACAGAGGAGGAAAGTCCTTGTGAAGTAGGTGATGAGATAGTGAGGTGGGTTGGCGCCAAGTTCCTGATGGCCTGTAGCCATCAGCACTTAAGCTCAGAGAGGATGGGGAGTGAAGATGGATCTGGAGTAAGATGGCAGCGTGATCAGAGTAGGAGCGGGCTCAGGAGGGCGGGGGAGAGCTGGGCCGGTTGCCACAAATGCCACCTGTGGCTTGACTTCAGTTTCAGGAATTCAGAGATTCAGAGCCACAGACATGGAGCACCTCATCCCCACATTCACTCACAGGCAGACCAGCCATCCCATTGGAGGCAAAGCCTGTTTGATTTGTTACTCCAGCCTATATCACAGAACACACTGGAGTGTCTAATAAATGTGATTAATGGCCGAAGATAAAGACCACTAAAAAGATCTGCCTTCGGCTTGGTTTAAAAACTTCGAAGGCAGAGCTTAGAGTGGTAAGCAGCCTTGACGCCTGTTGGCTGCTGTAATTTATGAGCTCAGTGTCCAGGATCTTTCTGCAGCGGTCCTGGACAGCGGAAACTGAGGAGTCTTTGGGTCCTTACAGTAGCTAAGGTAGCTGGGGCACAGCTTCGTGTTCACCAGAAGGACTGTCTACCCACACCCTGGAGTCCTCTTAGTTGTATTTGATTTGTATGGGGGTTGTCATAGAACAGGGTCTTGCACATACAAGTGCATGCTCCGACATTGAACTACATTCCTAGCCTTCTTTAGCCTTAAAGTTTTGGATGTTTGTTTCATTGTCTGTTTTTTTTTTTTGTTTTTTGGTTTTTTTTTTGTTTTTTTAAGCTCAGTAAATCTGAAATTTAATACATTGGTTTTTACTTAAAACAAGAGAGTTAACCTTTAATCATTTCCAAAAACCCTCTGCAAGGGAAGGCTGCTTTCTAAGTAATTTCATTTTCAGCAGGGTAAGTAGAAAAGGCTAAAACACATCCTGAGCCACGGGGACCTTGAAGCTTATCACTCCTTGCGGTTTCTCCTGTTTGATACCATGCTTTCTGGAAGATGCAATTTTCTGCTTCCATTTCTGTTGTCGACATGCCAGGGTTTCCAGCAGAGTGGGCCTCAAGTTTAGCCGGAGGTTACTTTTCTTTGGAAGCAATTCAAATAAAATCATCATTCTGCTTCTCCCCTTTCATTTGACATTTGACTAAAACAATGCTTTGGCAGCTAGACAGGGGCTCTTAAGAACCTCAGTATTTCTTCCTCCAATCTTTGCCTTTCAAGAAGTGCTTTTTAAAAATGTGGTTTAAAATTGAGCATAGAAATAAAAACACAGAACTGATTGCTTGGAGACCAAAACTCCAAGGGAACAAGGGAAAAAGAAGTTGGGGGCGAGGGTGGGATGGGAGCCGCAGGGAGCCTGGAAGTCAGCTCTGATCTGTGAGTAGTCGCCCACTTGTGTTTCATGTCCATGTCTTGGAACCTGCCCCCCATGCATAGCTTATTGCCATGTCCAGTTTCCAGCCCTCAGGGGTGCCCTTGTTATCTGGCCGGGGTACAATTTCATGTTTCCTCAGGAGGCACTGTCATTTAACTATATCCTGAGATTGATCTCTTTAATTTTATGTTATAGTAAGACTGTAATAAAGTCCAGATAGGTGGCAGACACTTAGGAAAATTTTCTTAAGTAAGTAAAATTGGGAGTTGGGGAGATGACTCAGTGGGTAAAATGTTTGCTGTTCAACACGAGGACCTGAGTTTGATTCCCAGTACCTGTGGGAAAGCCATGTGTGGTGGTGTGTGCCTATCCCAGTACTGGGGAAAAGGAGACAGAAGGATCTCTGAGACTTGTTGGCAAGCAGGTCTAACCAAATCTCATGAACCCCATGTTCAGTGAGAGATTCTGTCTCAAAAATAAGATGAAGGGGACCATCAAGCTAAGTCAATGGAAGGCCAGGCATGGTGGCATATCCCTTTAATTCTAGCACTCATGAGGCTGAGGCAGATCTGAGGCAGATCTCTGTGAGATGAAGGCCAGTTAGGACTATGTAGTGAGACCCTGTCCAAAATGGGGGGGGGGGGGGGGATATGGCTCGATGGTTAAAGGTACTTTGCATTAATCCTGACGATTTGAGTTTGATTCCAAGGCCACAAGGTGCTTCCTATGTGCACATGCCCTGTCTCTTCCTGTGTTGTTCTCTACCTGACTTTTGAGACAGTCTTTCTATGAAACTAGAGCTAACCTCTTCAACTACAGCAGTAGGCCAGGGCCCCGTGTCTACTAGCTAAGATTACAGTTAGGCACCGCCATACCACACTGCCAGCCTGAATACTGGACGGGTGCTATCTGAGGGGATCTGCAAGGCTCAGGCCCAGCTGGAGCAGCCAAAGAGTTGCAGCTCTCTGAGGGGAAGCCAGAGCAAGTCAGACTGCTGGGCCTCTTCTGCGGCTACCAGCTACCACTGCTGCTCTGGAGTCGGTAGCATGACACAGCAGGCAGCTAGGAGCCAAGGTGGGGCCACCGAGCAGAAAGTGTCTGTGGCAGGCTCATGCAACTTCCAGATGAAACCTTTGGGAGAGAATACTCTTCCCTGGAGTGTTACAGCTCAATAAGACAGGCACTCTCAGATGATCTTTGGTGAAATAACTCGTGTACCTTATTCCTTGTGGGTAGGATTTTATAAACCTTTTGGGATGGGTTGGGGTCTAAAGGCAGATGCTTTCCATTGGCTTGCTCTGAGATGTTAGGGATGCCTCATCTGCATGTGGAAGGGCTTCAGGTGTTGTCCTTACATGACTGATTGTCACAGTCCTCTCCATGGGGTGTCGTTTATGTGTTCCAGGACAGAAACCTGGTTGAGAGTAGATTTAAACACCTACCGGTCTCAATTATGAGAACCGCCAGGGTTCCTGAATTGACCTTACCTGGTTTTCAGTTTGGTGGCACGGTGCACTGCCTCACACCAGTATGTAGGTTCTGGAATCTAAGCCTAAATCTTCACGCTTGCACCTACTTCCTAGCTCAGCATCATCATTTGCATGGTAGTAATGTCTGCTCTTCTACTGATGGAAAAGATGCCAGGCCAGAAGAGTTCTGTGAGAACATGCCATCTTTTCATGGCATGTGGACATCATAGGTATTAGAGTGTATACTCCATTGCATTCTCTCCTTTGGAACATTGACCAAATCTTTCTTAACCAGTTGAACTGGCTTGTTGTACAATCTCTGGAGGCAGGACCAGGGCCAAAAGCTTTATCTGTGATCACTTCTGGTTTGAATCAGCTAAGGGCCAAGGCCTTGAGGCAAAGAGGGTACTAGAAGCCAGAATGAGGATAAGCATGTGAATGTCCAAAATGCAATGAGGAAACCTTGCCATTCCGGAGGTCTGCAGATGCTGGGGGTTTTTGTTTGTTTGTTTGTTTGTTTTTCTACTTATTTACTTCTTATTATTTTTAATAATAATAATAATAATAATAATAATAATAATAATAATAAATTTCTTATTTTTAATAGATAAGGTCCTGTATAGTCCAGACTGCAAACTTCAAATTCCCTATTTAGTTTAGGATGATCTTGAACTTCTGATCCTCCTGCCTCCACCTCCATGATTGCAGGTGTATTTTACCATGTCCTCTAGTTTTATGTGGTGCTGGGAGATTGACCCCAAGGCTTCGTGCATGCTAGGCAAGCAGTCTGCCAATGGGAGCTATATCACAGCCTTTATATTCCCTAGTGATGACTGGCTTTGCTGGGTGACCTGGCAGTGGTTTGACTAATAACTGTTTGCTCTTCCAGGTTTTATAAAACTAGGGGAAGGATTTTTGGTGGTTCTAAATTTTCTGTTCAACCACATCCCCCTGAAAAGAAATTAGTGGGTGCAGTTGGTGTTCTATATATGTAGACTTTACATTCTTGGATTTAAACCAATGTCAGGTCAAACATTTGCAAGGATTTACTGAAGGGGCCTGGTATCTTATATCTGTGATCCCAGAACTTGGGAGGCTGAGGCAGGAGGATTGATGCCAGTCTACTGCCAGCCTGGTTACCTACTAAATTCTAGACCTAGGTTTCTGTCTAGGAAAACAAGCAAAACCAAAAACAATGAAAAAACCAAACCAAACCAAACCCCAAAAGATATTTGGGCAGGGTATGATAGCACATACCTTTAATTCCAGCACTCAGGGGGCAGAGGCAGATGGAGCTCCATGAGTTCAAGGCCAGCCTGGTCTACTGAGTGAATTCTAGGACAGTGAAGGCTACACAGAGAAACCCTGTCTCGAGAAACAAAGCAAAAGCTATTTGGAGGGAAATCTCATCTGCACAGCACATACAGGCTTTTTCCTCATTGGTGTTTGTCCAACAATAAAACCACATACATAGCATTTGACATTGCATTAAATATTATAAACAATCCAGGGAGGATTAAAGTGTCAGGGGGTGGGGATGGGACGTGAATGTTGTGTGTGAGGGCACAATACCCTTTTATACAAAGCACTTGAGCATCTGCAGAGTTGGCTTTCTTGCAGACATCTTGGAACCAGTCCCCTGTGGATACCAAAAGATGCCTATTTGTGTTCAGAAAATTCATATAGATTGTTCTGGTAACCATAAACAAGATAACTCCAACATAAATCCAAAAACCAACCAACCAACCAAAACCAAAAAAACAAAACAAGACAAAAAAAACCCAGATCAAGTGATAAACCAAGGCTGGGAAAGATATTTCTAACATATATAACAGAGATTAGGGCCATTTGGGTTTTTGTTGGTTTTTTTTCCCCCTTCAGGCATTGAAAGCTTTTAAAGTCAATTTGAGCAAAGAATTTGAACAGACAAAGAAATATAAACATATTTATAAAAGATAGCTGGTTCCACTTAGAAACAGAGAAGTGTAGCTAATGAAATACTACATGTGACTATTGGATTGGCAAAAGGAGCGCTTGATGACAGCGCAGTCGAGAGTACGCAGGGGCAGGCCACCTGGAATTTAAAATATATGTAATCTGAACTACCAGTCCAATTGCTAGGGATTTATCCAACACGTCTTACAAACATAAACAAAAGTGTCTACAGCAATGTTCATAGACTCGGAATGTTCAAAAGTGTTTACTGAAGCAACATTTGCAGCTGCAACAAAATGCGAACCACACATGTCTGATAGCAAAGGATTTGTTAGTGGGTCAGGGATGGACCACCGTGCTAAAGCATTTCCCCCCCCTCCCCCACCCCCATGCAGAAGGCTCTGGGTTGGATTCCCACATTGATAGAAGAAAAAGAAGTCTGTTTATAGTGTGGCCATAGAATGGAATCCTGTTTGTTCATTAAAAGCTATGTGTCTCTCAGCCCTACACACACACTTTGTTGCCTGACCTTTTTGTTGTTGTTGTTGTCTGACCTTTAATCTCATTTGCATGGGTGTTTTGCCCTCAAGTATGTATGAGCATTGTGTACATGCCTGATGCCAGAGGAGCTGAGAAGAGGGTGTTGGACATCTGCAGATGCTTGAGAATTGCCATGGGGGTGCTGGGAATCCAGCCAGGGTATCTCTGCGAGAGCAGCCACTGCTCTAAACCACTGTCTCTCCAATCCTGGCTTTGTGACCTGTAGATATTTTTTTCTTTGTCAGCTAAGAGGTACTAAGTTGATAACTGGCCCAACTATTTAAAAGGTGTGGAGAACGATTTATGCATTGTGTGTGTGCGCAGGCGTGTGCATGTGCTGTATGCAGGAGCAGCTACATAAGAAGCCTTCGAGGGGTTCTTTCTGAGTGTTAGACTAGGATCTGGGGAGAGAAAAAAATTTTTACATGAAAATTTGTACCATGTGCATGCATGCTTTGTGTTTATAACTGGGAAGAAAACCCATAAAAGTGTAATTCAACATTAAAAAAGAAAACAGCAGCTGGGCAGTGGTGGTGCACGCCTTTAATCCCGTCACCTGGGCGGCAGAGGCAGGAGGATCTCTGAGTTTGAGGCCAACATGGTGTGCAGAATGAGTTCCAGGACAACCAGGGTTACACAGAGAAACCCTGTCAAAAAAAAAAAAAAACCAAACGGAAAAAAAAAAAAAGTTTAAAGTACCACTGGGGAGACAGAAACATAATGTTCACCAAAAAAATGCCTTGAACAGTCACAAAGCTATACATATCAAATGCGGAGCTATAAAATTGAACACACATGTACTATGGGAACTCAGAGTCCTTTGAGAGTATGCAGAATGGAGTTAACTGGCAAAACATACTTTTAAAAAGTTTTTAAAGCTAAAGAAGAAAAACAAGAGTGAGAAGGGCTCTTCTTAAGGCCCAGAACCCCGCAGAACTTGGAAGCTGGCCTCTCCTGGGCTTCTGTGGGGCTGGAGGAGTTCTTCCTTTTCCAGATCTGAGCTAAGTTGCACTGTGTGAGCCTGAAGGAAAGCCCCACCTACGTCACCAACTAGACACCAATCAGAGGGGCTCAGGTGTTATAACCCCCACCCCAACCCTCCCCAACCCCATTTCCACTTGAAAAAGCTATTCTCAGTTTGCAAGTGACCAAAGATGGAGTAATCAAGGACAGATATGATTGAGCTGACCAGCACAGGCAATAGGATTGCCAGAAGAATCTGGAAATAATACTGACCGCATTTGTTGGCATCCAGTCATAGAAGTAATAATGCTGTATGTATGTAGAAAGAATTTTTTGAAAAATCATCAATTCTGAGTGTCTGTAGCAACTGAATACTTAACTTGGAACCAATGATAAATTCTTTATAAAAACCAAAGCTCTGGGGGTCTTGGAGACCTCCCCACAGCATTTGGAAGACATTGTATCATCGCTCTATGCCACTTACAAAGATTAGAGATGGAGTCATGGGTTGTTTGACTTAGAAGGTGTGACATGGTTATAGCCTAGTACTGGAGTCTGTAGGAGAAAAACTGATTTTTGTACGTGTTCTCCAGGAGCGCGTCCCAGTAAGTGGGTAAAACGACATTTAAGATTTTTCTCATGTCAAGTAACCTGCCCGTATGGTGGGAATATTTCACAGGCATTTTTGTTCAGTATCTCCGGGTATAGATGTAGATATCATTTGTGATATCTCCTAAGACGGATGTCATTTGCTGTGAGCTGCTTTATGGTAACCCTCTTGGTATGCAGTACTCAGGGGAGTTCAAGATCCGAGTCCTTTGGAACACAAACTATCAGACTTTGTGTTTCATCCCCGCAGAACCACGGCAGGAGCAGAGCAGTGTGCAGTCAGCGTCACGGCAGGGGGTCGGTACCTTTATTGTTTCTCTCATCAGTGCAGGGATGTCGGAATCTTATTTAGAGACTGTTCACAAAGGCACACAATACCTCCATCTCTTTGGTATCCCCAGAGAAAGAATTCAATGTCTTCTACTCTTTGGTGCTGAATAGTGGCACATTCCAGAAATCTAGTTGAGTTGGGAGAGATTGTGTTTGGGAGTATTTTTATTATAAAAAATATTTTATTTTCTGGGTGTTTTGTTCACCCAGAAACATGAGTGAACAAAACACCCATGGTCTCATGGTGCAGTTCTGGCTGGGCTGGAACTTCCTATGTAGACCAGGTTGGCCATGAACTCAGAGATTCACTTGCCTCTGCCTCCCAAGTGCCTAAGCTTGGAACTTGCTCTTGAGAGCTCAGGTTTTGGCCATGTTTTCAGGATCCTCCTGCCTCTGCTTCTAGAGCACTAGGATTACAGGGATGGAACATTTGCGTATTAGATTTTACCACACCTTATAATACTAAAACAGAAAGACAAAAATCCAAGATGTTTTAAATCAATCTCTCTCTCTCTGTCTCTCTCTCTCTCTCTGTCTCTCTCTCTCTCTCTCTCTCTGTGTGTGTGTGTGTGTGTGTGTGTGTGTTCTCTTCTCCCACCATGTGGGTCCTGGGACTGAACAGATGATTGGGTTTGGTGACAGGCACCTTAATCTATCTTCTCTTGTGAACAGAAGGATTATTTGCTGGCAGTACATTAATTTGGAAGTTCTAGACTGGTTTACAGTTTTTAAAACATGATTTTTCTTTTTTCTGTTTTGGTTTTTCAAGTTAGGGCTTATCTGTGTAGCAGCCCTGGCTGTCCTGGAACTTACTCTGTAGACTATCAGTAGCCTTCAACTGACAGAAATCTACCTGCCTCTGCCTCCCAAGTGCTGGGATTAAAGGTGTGTGCCACCTACCTAAAACTGATCTCTTTGAACATCAAAAGATTTTATAGACTTTTTTAGACCCCTTTTCTAATGGCAAATATGCTTTTGAGTTTTGGTTTGTGCATAAGTTTTGGTTCCCATGTAGCTGTGGCTGAAGGTTCTTCTGGCTGACCCTGAAGTCCTTCCCAAGGAGCCCCTGGCCAGTATTTGGGAACCACTGTCCTGTACTATTTACCTGTGATGGCTTCTCCCCAAAGGTTTGTTAGATAGCTTTTTGTTACTGTGACAAAACAGGAGAAAAACACTGAAGAAAGAAAATTTATTTTTTGGCTCACCATTTCAAATGATTCATATAATGGCCATTTGGCCCTGTCGCTTTAGGGCTTGGTGTATAGCAGCATGTGCTTGAGGGGAGGGGAGGGGTGTGAATGATGGAGGCAGGCAGCTTACCTCCTAACTGCCTTGGGGGCCAGGAGGGAGAAGGGAGAGGTGGGACAGATAAAGCTCTGTTGTAGTTTCTGTCTGAATTGTCCCCAGAAGTTCATGTTTTAGGTGCATGTTCTTCAATTGGAGGTGCTCTTTCTGGAGGCTGTGGAACCTTCAGGGGGTAGGACCTGGCCCCCAGAAGTAGACTATTAGAGATGGATACAGCTGCCTCACCTTCCTGCCACCATGCCTTCCATTAGGGACTGTATTCTCAAACTGTGAGCCAAAACAAACACTTCCTTCCTAGAGTGGCTTTTCTGGGGTCTTTCATTGCAACAATGAGGAAAGTATCTAAGGCAGCCGTTAAGAAGCACCAGATGAGCCTGCAGAATTTCTGCCGATCCAGGAAAAACTTGTCTGGATGTGGAAGTTGTACTTCTTCCTCCCCTTCGTGAGGCACCTGTGGGGACCCTCTGGGCCCATGGTAAGGAAAGCTGAATTTAGCTGTGAAGTGGGGGTTCTGTCCTTGATGGTCTCCATGACCTCCTCTGGAGGCGGTGTGCTTTGTTCTCCTGGAGCAGCCTTAGCGTCAGAAACTGCACATGGATTGGAAACAAAGATGTACTCTCCGGCTACAGTTACTTCTTTTCCTTTGTGGTGTTGGGGGCCCCTGGTGCATGCTGGGCAAACACACTACTGCTAAACTCCACTCCAGCCCTTCAATTAATTCTTGGAAACAAAAGCAGTCCCTTTTCTCTTTAAGTCGCTCTTCGTAAAATGATCACCAGTCACTTCGTCACATAATTGCCACTCCAAGCTCGCATTGTTGTCTCTATTCCATAAAAGATGGAGAGGGGATAGTCTTTTGTTTGGCAAGAAATATTTAGACATTGATTCTCTTCTCAGTCCTAAAATATTGCAGACAGAAACCGTCATCTAAATCAGTAGGTGGTTCTTCTGGATCTCTTATGATGCAGAGGCAGCAGGAACCGGATGAGCAGGGGTGGGAGTGGATATAAATTAGCTCCATATTAATTAGCTCTTTCCCTACAAGTCCTTTGGACCTTCACATTCCCTTGGCCAGCTCCCTCCAGAATTTGCTGACCATGACCAGCGGTGTGCTTTTCGATCAAGAGATACTATTGTTCTTTTTTTTTTTTAAATTAATGTACTTTAAAATCTATATCTATGTGTGTATGCCTGCTTGTCTGTGTGTGCATCGTGTGCATACAGTTCCCTGGGAGGTCAGAAGAGGATGGTTGTGAGCTGCCACTGTGGGTGCTGGGCTCTGAGTCCAGGTCTTCAAGAGCAGCTTGTGCTCGCTCTTAACTGCTAAGCCATCCTTTCAGCCTCTCCCTCCCTCCTTCCCTCCCTTTCTCCCTCCTTCCCTCCCTTTCTCCCTCCTTCCCTCCCTTTCATCCTTCCTTGGTTTGTTGGTTTATTTACTTGCTTTTTGAGATCAAGAGTCTGGCTCTGTAGCCCTGGTCTGCATGGACATTATTATGTAAACCAACTTCAGATTTCTTTTTTTCTTTCTTTCTTTCTTTTTTTTGGGGTGGGGGTGGGGGGGAGTTTTGAGACAGGGTTTCTCTGTGTAGCCCTGGATGTCCTGGAACTCACTCTGTAGACCAGGCTGGCCTCGAACTCAGAAATCCGCCTGCCTCTGCCTCCCGAGTGCTGGGATTAAAGGCGTGTGCCACTGCCACTACCACTGCCCGGCTCATACCAACTTCAGATTTCTGATGTTCCTCTTGCCTCTGTCTCCCAAATGCTACCACGCTTAGCCCCCAGGGCACTTATAACTATGACCGACAAAAACCAGTTTTGAGTATCTTACAGAAACCATAGTGGAATTTTTCTCATAAGGTAAGTTTCTGGCTTCTAATATGGTACCAATACTAGGGATTTGTTTGTTTGGCAGGGTCTTAGTAAGTTGCCCAGGGTAGCCTTGAACTTACTTTGTAGTTCAGGCAGATTTTAAACTTGAAATCCCCCTGCCTCAGTATTTGGCCCAGTGTTTCCAAGCCTAGCTTGCTAGGGAACTGTTGATATCAGTTCTGTTTTTATGCTTCAGGGAAGGAAGGGCAGGTGTGTGGGAAGTGTTTCTAGATCCTGGGGAAGACCATTACTGACCTGTAAGGATGGTGTCCTTTCTTAAGGCAGCCATAGTAACAGTCACCAGCCATGCACGGTCCCACATAGAGCACTTCCGTGGCTGTTACAATATATGTCCCATGCTGAAGCTCTGAGCCGGAGCTGTCTTGGCAGGTTGTTTGTTTGTTTGTTTGTTTGTTTTCCTTTCCTTTATCTTTGCATTTGAAGAAGCTGAAGGTCAGAGCTGGTGAGTAGCAAATGTTAGGGATGAACTGAAGATATTTTTCTTTTCGGGTATGATGGCGTGCACTGGGGGTGGGGCAAGTAGTGGATTGGGGCTTTGGGAACCAAACTGAGAGAGAGTTCCTTGGGCAGGCAGGCATCTATAATCCTAGTACTCAGGAAGTAGAGGCAGGAGGATTGTGAGTTTGAAGCCTGTCTGAGCTACCTAGAGAAACCCTGTCTCAAAAAGAAAATTGAAACCCCTTTTGTTTTGTTTCTCAGTGCTGGAGGCAGAATCCAGGCTTTTGCTGCACAAGCACCCTGCCACTGAGCCGAATTCCGGGCCCAGTCCTATCACTTAAATATAATTTCTATGATTTGAGTACCACAGCCTTCCAGGAATTATCTTGTGCACACTGTGTGGGTTGCTTCCTCTTAATAAAATGCCATCACATGGACTTGTCCACCACTGTGTGCTGTACCAGAGCAGGAGAAAGGCTGAAATGACCACATTAAAACAAATACTTTACACCCACAGCTCGGTGCAGAAAGACTAGAGAAAGTGTTCCTTTTTAGACCCTTTGTTTCTTCATCTGCATGTTCCTTGTCTCATCCATGGCAGCTGTGGCACAGGATGCAACCAGCGCAGGTGTTAGTCCACAGAAGACTGAGACTAGGTAGATAGAAACTGTCGGGTACCTTCTGAGGCTGACCTCCAGTGCCATGGCCTTCTCTAGGTCCAGCCTGCCCTTTCTCAGGCCCAGCACAGCTTCCAGGATCACTGTCAGATCAGCAGATGTTGTTAGGCATGTAGGGACAGAGTTTGAGCTAATTCCGTCTAATTATTAAAATTCTTGGCAGGAATTCCATGTGAATTACTTCCAAAAATTTTTACATTAAAGTTAATGTTACATGTCTGACTTGAGCCCACAAAACTGAGAAAGCTTGGCGCTCTGAGTCTGGACATGCAACCTTAACCCCTACTTGTCCAGGGAGAGCTTACTCTTCCACAAATGAAAAGATGTAAATGTTACCAAGTACCTGTTTGGTGGTGGAGGGATTCTGATGGCTCACCCCAGGAGGGAATTATTCTAATCTTTGAGTTAAGGCAGGTGTCAGACTTCATGACTATGGAAACAGACTGGGTTCAGATCTTGCCAAGCCACTCACAGACTGACTAGTCAGCCCCTTCCTCCTCTTCTTCCTCTTCCTTCTCCTCCTCTCTCCCCCCAGCCCCCACTTCTCCTTTTGTGATGTTTGGGGGCCTTATGTGTGTCCCAGAAAGTCCATTAGGTTTCTTAGCATCTTTGGACCTTAGTGCTCAATCTAGAAAGTGGGGCTCAAGAGTTGGTCTCTGTGTTAAATGAGCCCTGTCATACAAATACTGGGGACTTGGAGAGGTGGCTCAGAGGTTAAAAGCACATGATTGTTCTTACAGAAGACCTGAGTTAAATACCTAACACACACATGGCGCTCACAATTTTTCATAACCCTAATTCCAAGGAATCCAACATGCACACAGGTGGTACATGAACATACATGCTTGCAGACAAAACATTGATACACATAAAATAAAAATAAACACTTAAAAAAACCTGATAGAATGGAAGGAGTAAGCTCCTAATAGCTCTGATGCTTTTATTGTTGTTGGGTTTCTGTTGTTTTTGAGAGCCTGAGCTAGCCCACACTCACTACATAGTCTAGGTTGGCTTCAAGCTCGTGACAGTGCTCCTGCCTCAGCATCCTTAATTCTGGGATTACAGGTTCAAGCTACCACATTTAGCCTTCTTGTTGTTGTTCTTGTGGTCATTCATGATGTTGAGCTATTTAGGGGAGTGCACACGGGCTGTGTGATGGAGGGGCACAGTATTCTGTTACCTATCTCTTTACTCCTCTATACACAGGTGTGGAGGTACGAGAGCCCGTGGACACTGCATGGCAGTTGCCTCTAGCCTGTACCTGCCTGTGGAATAAGTCAGGGAAGACCACCCAGACAGGCAGTGTTTTTCCTGTGCTCACTTTTCCTTCACTGATGTGCCTGCCTCTGTTACACACGTGCCTTCTTCTATCAGAAAGAACAACCCTGTGGATATTAGAGGTTGTTATGAAATATTAGATTTTTCGTGTGTGTATGTGTGTGTGTGTGTGTGTGTGTGTATATGTGTGTATACGTGCCCATGTGTGTACAAGTGCATGTGTGTGCCAGAGGACATTAAGTGATGTTCTCAGGGATACCGTCAACTCCTTTGAGATAGGTTTCTCATGGGCCTGGGGCGCAGAAATTAAGCTGGCTAACAAGTTTCAGGAACCCTCCTGTCTCTGCCTCTACACCACTGGGACACTGGGACTGCAAGTGTTTACCACCACAATCAGCATTGGTTGTGGGGCCTGTGGGTTGACTTCGGGTCCTTGTGCTTGGGAGGCAAGAATTTTTCTGACTGAGCTGTCTTTCTGGGGACCCTAGTGGGGTTTTTGTTGTTGTTGTTGTTGTTTTTTTGCCCTAAGGGGTCACACATGTAGCTCAGTGTCAGAACACTTACCAAGTAGATTGGAGCCCCCCACCCCCACCCCCTTATCATCTCTGACATATAACATTTTTCTGTTAGCTTCATGGTTCCTGAGTTACTGAGCAAAAGTTGAGTTTTACACTGGGAGTAGAAGAGAGATTCTTCTGCATGTCCGTGAGTGGATTTGTGGTAGAAGGATTTTCTTCTGGTTTCAGGTTTAACCTTGACTCAACACCTGAACTGAAAACCTAGTTTTGGGAGATGGCGGAGGTGAGCCAGAGTCCCCACTGGGTACCATTGTGCAGCTTCCAGATGGAAGTGCATGGTATACCTAGTCCAGGGCAGAACTTCACCCTAAATGTTTGTAGGACATTGGGTTGACCCAGACTGAACCTATCACTGTTGGTGTGTCCACAACTTCCAGGCATTGTACTGGCTTCCCCTTCAGTGTGTGCCCTCGAACACTGCCTGCTGCTGAAGGGAGGAACTGCTCTGTGCTTTAGCATCAGGGAAGGTGAGCCCAAGGAAGCTGGAGTGCAGAATTAGAGTCTGGCAGAGCTGACGGTCTCTGTAAGAGGGATAAGTCAGGCCAAGGTTCTTCCCTGGAATAAACTGCAGAAGGAGAGGAGCTGGCATCATTTAATTTAGATGCTGTCCCTGCCGGGTTTCCTGGGTTTTATGGATGGTGAGGTTGGGGATTGAGGTTAAGTGGGCAGGATCAGAGTGAAGACTCCATCTCTCTCTGAAGTCCACACATGTTCCCACCACCTCTCAGAAGATTGTTCCAGCCCAGCGGCTGGATCCCTGTGAACATCACTGCAGAATGAGCCTGGGTGTTTAAACATCACAAACCTCTTTGTCCTTTAAGAGAAAAAGGCATGCGTTTGTTGGCCATCTTCTTTATAGACATCAATTTTTGAGTGATTTTCTTTTTAGCCTTGTTAATAAAGTGCTAATATGGAGGCCCTTCCCAGTGGCAAGAATCTGAAAGATGAATGCCATTTGGTTTTTTTCTCCTTGAGCAAGCAGATTCATCTTGCTTGTGAAAAAACTCACCACCTTCCCTTTCCCACCAAGGAGAATCTCAAGTGCTACGCATGGCCTGCCAGAGCCTTCCTGGAACAGGGAGGGTTTCTCTGAACATTTTCCCTAGCTTGTGTCTGTCTATTCCTGTAAGAGACAGTAATGTGTGGGGAGAAAGAGCATGGATTCAGGAGCTTGGCATCATGCCCATGAGAAAATCATTGCTCCCAAGCCTTAGTTTCCCTATTTATTGACTGCCTTATGTTTTTAAAAACTTTAGTGTGTGTATGTGTTCATGGATGCCACTGGATAAGTGGAGGTCAAAGGACAACTTTTCGAAGTCCATTCTCTCCTCCACCTTTATGTAGGATACAGGGGTTGGACTCAAGTTGGCTGGCTCCTGCATCAAGTGCCTTTAAGGGCCAAGCCATCTCTCCAGCTCTTTTATTTCCCTTATTGCTCTAATTAATAGCCACTGCTCTCCTGTATACTATTGTTGATTGAGCCCAAGTGTCTCCAACACGCCACCATGTGTTGAGTTAACAAATGGGCAGATGAGATGTTACATGAAGGAAGGAGTTGAGGGTGATGCAGTGACTGAGGTGCTGTGACAAAAGCATGTGCAGAGCCAGGTAGACAACCAGAGCCAGGTGCACACACAGGGCCAGGTGCACACCGAGAACCAGGTGCACACACAGGGCCAGGTGCACACACAGGGCCAGGTGTAGAGAAGGCATCCCAGCCCTGCCTGTCTTTGGAAGGAAGACTGGAAAAGAAAAGCTATCTTTCAGAGGAAACGACTTCCTGACTAGTTTCTATTGACTTGAGAGCCAAAGAGGGGACCCGTGTGTCCCAGGCACTAGGGGACTGGGAGGAGTGTGTTTTGCTAAAAGAACATAATGTGCAGAACCAGGTCAGTGCCTCTCAAGTTGCCCCTTGAGGATATTTGTCTAGACTCTGGAAGGCCAGGGTGATGAAAGACAGGAGAGCTATAAATGTCCTACTATATACAGAGAGCCACCACCATGAAGAAATGAGAAGCCCTGAGCCATGGGCGAGGGCAACAATGCCTCAGTGAGGCTTAGAGGGGGACTGATGGACTGATAGGCACAAAGATGAGTGTCTGGGAGGGAAGACATTCCTGTCAGTAAGCTAGTAGTTATTTGAAATTACATACTGCCCAGCGAGCTGAGCACCTGGAGAACTTTCTAGATGCAGAGTGTCAAGTTGTCCTTAAGTAATAGTGAGAGAGGAATTCATTTAACACCGAGTGGAAGAAATCATTGCTGGTCACCAGGGACGAGGCATTAGGAAGCTAATAGGTTGCACTGTCGGTAATTTCTCTATTTCCTTTCCATGTCAGCGGAAGCATGCGGAGTATCGGCGAGGCTGCCTGGCACTTCTCTTCTTTCCCTTATTAAGTTAAGTGATTGCTTTTCTCTGTCTGACTGATAAGCTAAAAATGTGGCTGACCCTGCAAGGTGCTTTAAAGAAGAAATTAAGCACCACCCCCATCGTGTGATTTATTTTGCTAGTCGTTTGTCCTTTGTTAGGAAGCCAGACCACTGCTGCCTGTTATTGTCTCCCTGCCTTTCCCAGTCCCAGTAACAGAAGGTGGTTGTGGACTCTTGCCCATGTTGAAAAAGTACTCTCCCACAGAGCCACTGTGCCGGATGCCCAGCCCAATGCCCAACCCAATTTGACATCTCCGAGTCTCCTCCCCCAACTGCTTTTCCCACCAGAATCCTCACTTCCACCTCCCCTTCTCAAAGATTGAACATTGTCGCTCTCAGGTGAGCCGGGCTTGGGCTTGCCTCCAGCTTGGCCTGCCAGAAGCTGACGACTGTTTGCATTGTCCCACATCGATTAATTTTCCCGGGCATGGCAGCCCTGGGTTTCCCATGGCTTTCCTGAAAGCTCACACATGTGTGACCAGTGGCAGCACTGCCGCCCAAGCTACAGTTTCCATTACTGATTGGTATTTGCCCACCATGGAGAAGGCTCCATGAGAGGTGTGCATCAGACAGTCAAGCCTAGAAAAGCACCAGCTTGAAGAAAAGGAGAGACTGCTATGTAGCATTTGGAGGTCAGGAGGCTGTGTGAGTAATCAGGACAGGTGGGTCCATAACATTGGCTCAGAAGCCTGGGGAGGTTCCAGTGTCTGTTGGCCAAAGGTATAGAGTCTGACACTGGATAAGAAATTCAATCACTGGGAAAACAAAGCTCTGAACACAGTTCAGATTCCATAGAAATGCCTTGTACTTGTGTGAGTGAGGTGAGGTAGAGGGCTGAACAGTTCAGTAACTTCAGAATTTAGTTGACATGGAAATGCTAAGATAACAGCTAAAACCATCTGGTTTTAAGCCTGTTCTATGTGCCAGACTCCATGTTAAAAGATATGTAGACACGAGCCAACTTAATCCTCCCTACAGCCCCAGGAGATATAGCCCCTCTATAGACCTATGACCCTAAAAGTTCTGCATCGAAGGGTATTGACAATGTTGAAAAAAAAAAAAAAAGAATGATTTTGGAGAAGATTAGTTATTTCTGAGCTATGCATTTTTCGTTGCTGTAATAAAATGCCTGACAGAATCGGCTTAAGAGAGAAAAATGTCTGATTTGGATTCATTGTTGGACAGGTTTCATTCTGTGGTCAGCTGGCCCCATTTCTGGTCCTGGAGTGAGGCAGAGCATCCTGGAGAAAGGGTGAGGCAGGCAGAAAGTCCCTAGGGCAGCCAGGGGGCAGAATGGGTGTGGCTTTGTAGGTGGGCCTCCTCCTTTCCCTTCAGTCCACAGCATGGGCGTGGGTGGGTGCTGGCCCACATTCAGGGCTGGTCTTCCTCCCTGGAAATGCTACCACACCCACACACATCCGCGTATGTATGCCTCACTCGCCTTGGGCACTACTCCGTGCAGTCAAGCTGACAGTCGGGGTGAGCCATTAGGAGCTGGATCCCTGGCTGTAGCCACTTTAGGTAATGTTTGCTGCTCTGTCCTCATTCTTGCCTTGTATGGTGGTTAACCCCTCAGAGTTTCTCCTGGGGCCTGTGCTTATTGCTTCTCGTTTTTTTGTTTTGTTTTTTTTTTTCTTCAAGGAATATCATCTTTTCTTGAGGGGAGGCAAAAGTGTAAAGGGCTCCAGTAAAGGACAGGAAATCAGGTAATTAGAGTGAAAGTTTGGGGACAGCCCTCTGGGCATCTGTTTGACTGCCAGTGGCCACCTAGCCGATGGATTTGAACAAACTGTAATCACATGTCAGCTGTGCATTCTGGTGGAAGGAGTGTGCTCAAGCAGATCCTACAAAGCAGGAGTCTGTGTTTGTTGGGCTGCCTGTCTCTCAGTCTTCACCAGAGCCTGTGGGTAACTCCGGAGGCAAGTTCTCCACTACTAAGCTATACCCCTAGTTCCATTCTATCTAGAATGTTCCCTAGGGGCCCAAGTGCTAAAGGTCCAACTGGGTACTTTATGGGAATGTGGGGAAATCTTTAAAAGGTAGGACCTAGTAGGGGGCCTTCCTGTCATGGAGTGGAGGTGGAGCACCCTTCAAGGAGATCTTCATTCTCTAGCCCTTCCTTTTTTACTCTGGCTTTCCAGGCTTCACCAGTGAGTCCTTCTCCATTCTCCACTCCTTCCATTAAGTATTGCCTTCCACAGGCCCAAAGGCCAAGGGTCACCTAACCATTGTGTAATACCTCCAAACCTGTGAACCAAAGTAAACCTTTCCTCTTTTTAAGTTGATTATCTAACGTATGTTGTTACAGCAACGGAGGGCCAACACAAATAACAAGCTCACCATGGTAGTACACAGAGACATGTCATTGTTAAAACCACTGGTGCATCTGTCACCATGTTAAAATGTCACAAAATGTCACAAAATGTCACAAAATTCCAACTGGGTAGAGTCTAGAGATGATGCTAAGAGTGCCGTAATGCACAGGACAGCCCATCACAGCACAATGTCCCCAATGCCAAGACTGGGAGACCTTGCAGAGCAGGTGCTTGCCCAGGAGGGCTGGGTGCATGGGGTATGGAAATAAGGGAAGTGAGGCTCCAGGGCTGGTAAGACCACCTCAGGTCTCAGGTGGCTGGATTTTGGAAGACAGCATGGGGACAGGCTGGGTGTCACTAATTTGTAGGTAGCATCCCAGTCATAACCCACCACACATTCCTCTAAGGCTGTCCCTTAAATTCAAACCTGACATCTCAGTCTAATTAAAAGACTCCAAATCATAATTAATGAGTTGTGCATGATGTTGTTTCTTGGGTTACTCTCAAGTGAAATACACTCTCTGGTCCAGCTAGAGCCAAAGGCACAGGTCCCCTGTGTTCAAGCATCCTGGTTACTTTCTCCCTGTTTGGGCTTCCTTTTCCAGAAAGGAAGACCTTTACTCTTCTTGTCTCCATGTGACTACCTCCTCATAAGTTGACATCTGGAGTGTATGACCATGGGTTTTTTGCTGTTTTGAGACAAGGTCTGTCTATGTAGCCCTGGCTAGACTGGAACTTGCTACATAGACCAGGCTGGCCTGGAACATACAGAGATCCACATGCCTCTGCCTTCCCAGTGCTAGGATCTAAGGTGTTCGCTTGACCATTCACTTTCATAGCATCAGCCTTGTGTCAGGGCAAGGTCTGATAAGTTAAACTCTCCAAGAAGAGGTGGCGTCTGTGTTGGAAAGGCCTCCCTGTGCTGGACGTGTGAGTAGGGCTCTAAGCGATCAGATGAATGCTGTTAAAGAAGGGAACAGTGCAAACCTTCCAAGTCAGCACTCCTTGTTCATGGCGTGCCGGGGGAGCCAGGGACCTCAGAATCAGCCGTGCACCTCTCATTGCTCCATAAATCTTGTCAAATGGGAGCAAGGATTCCAATCCCCCGATAGGCACGGAAAGAGAGTCCAGAAAGCAAACTGACTCTCCTAAAATGTAAATATGAATAAAGAGAAATAGTCCTTTTCGTAAATTACCTCCTCCACCCTCATCTGTCTCAAGTCATAAAACCCAAAATGTAACCAGAAAAACATTCTTCTGAGAGGAAAAAAAAAAAACCAAAAAAACAACCAAGTTCTTTCTTTATGGGTTCATCTTTAGACCAGAGAGGAAGAAGCTTGCGGGAATAAAAGGGTTCCAAGCGAGGCATGTAAAACAAGTTTTATGAAAACTTTAATTATCTCCCACCTGCTGGCGCCTTGTGAAGTTCACAGGGAAAAGGGATAATTGAGAACAGCTTCCAATGTGCACGAGACTTGCTGGGCGCTTTGCTCTTCTTAAGAGGGATTTGTTCTTAATCAAGTTTATTTCATAATAACCTAATCGGGTCTAGACACTGAGTTCACATTGGCATGTTTGACACTGTTTAATGAAGCCACTCTGCACACTAGGTGTTGACTTCTGTTGTTTTGAAGTTCCAGTCTTCTGGGAGTGTAGGGCATTTAGTGAGAAGGATCACAGGCAGGCCATGTTCCTGCATGCCCTTTGTGTGTGTGGGAGCATTGTGTGTTTTATGTGGTGTGTGATGGAGCAGAGACAGAACACTCTGGTGCTTTGCTCCTCGATGGCCTTAGATCTGGATTGCAGGCACCACCCTCCTGCGTTCTGCAGCTCCCACAGATGGAGCTGCCTGTGTCTTTTATGTCCATCCTCCTGAAGTCTTTCTCTTTGCCTTGAACTGTATCATCACTATAGGCATTGTGGCTCAGACCGTCTCTGCAGCACCACAGCAACTTCATCACTAATTCAGTGTCTGCCATTCGTAAGGACCGGCCGCTCACTGCTCTATAGTCCTCTGGAGATGCCTAGAGTCACCTCACTAGGGCGTGGTGGAGCTGAGACTTGAACCTGATTCCCAATCAGAATCCACCCATCAACCGAGGCTGTTGCCTTCCTCTTTGTGCTCTAAGATGTAAAAAAGCTCCTAACCCCTCTTTCCATGTCTTTGGTTTTAATTTCCTTGCGTCTGGAATTACAAATGGATGTCAGCGTTTATGTAAATGTCAGTTTATCTGGGAAGTCCTCTGGCTTTTTTGTTTTATTTTTCGGTATGAATGGTCATGGAATCCTCCATGGTTTTCTTGAATGTTTTTCTTTTAAGTTAAAAAAACAAAACAGAATATATATATATATATATATATATATATATATATATATATATATAATCATGCTGAACTTCTCCCCACTCCATCCTGTTGTGAGATGAGTCCATCCTGCTTCTTGCATTTTAAGCCCAAACCCTGTCTCCTTGCATGAACCACTTCAGTCTTTACTTATCCAGTGGACCCAAGTTGAATCACCGAGACCATTCCTAAGCACGGATGCTGAGGACCACTTGCCTTCTCCCCAGGGATGAGGGCACTAGTAACCTCAGCGACCTGAGTCAGTTACAGACTCAAGGCTGATTTGTGAATGAGGGAGTGCATGCTTGGAGCAAGGGTTCAAAACCAGGCCACTGTGAGGTCAAAGCCCAGCTTCTCTTCCACCCTACTTCTTTCCTTCTGAGTGGGAATTGGATGAGAAGGAAGCCTGCATCTTTTACTTAGGGAAGACGAGGTGTGGTAGGCTTGTTAACAGGGAAAGCCTACTCTCCAGGCAGAAGCAGTTGAGGGTGGTTCACGCCCATGCCATGAATGGGAAAACTGGGTCAGGACTCAGCCAGAGCCTGCATTCCTGCTTGATTGGCCGGCACATGCATTCTTTGTATTTGTTTACCTTATGGCCAGTTCTGACAAATAAGAACCCAATTCAGCTCAAAGTGTGTGTGTGTGTGTGTGTGTGTGTGTGTGTGTAATTGTTTTGGAGTAAGTTCTCATTCTGTAGACCAGGCTGGTCTCAAGTTCACAGAGACTGGCCTGCCTCTGCCTCCCAAGGGCTAGGATTAAAGGTGTGTACCATCACCCTCACCCCATCCCCCAGCTTCCAAGCCAAGGACTTTTAGTAAAAGAAATGAAGGACTGAGAGCTGTCTAGGAGTTAGGAAATCTCCAAGTAGGTGGTGCAGAAGACAGCATTGTTGATGACTTTGGTGACAGAGCACACTTAGACACTGCCCTGTTACTACACAACTTTGTACTATCTACCCTGACACTTTCTGTGACTGTTTCCTGGAAAGGGCCTGCCAGTCAACTGAGGCTTGGGGGGTGGAGCTTCTTCTGTAAAAAGTTCTGTTGTTGCAGTGGAATCACCAGGCAAAAACTGTTCTGTTCTTTCTCCCACTCTCTCTTGTCTCTCCCTGTCTTTGTCTCTTCCCTCTCCCTCCCTCCTAGGGAGTGGAACCCTGGGCTTCATGTGTACCACTGAGCCCTACCCAGCCTGGTGCTTTTATTTCTGTATTCTGTCATATTCTTTCATGTCATATGAGGCTTACTGGAAAGGGTTTCGGTGTGCCTTCTTGAACTGAAACTTTGAACAGCCAGTGATCTCCTTTTAGTCTTTAAGGTTGCTATTCAGGTGGGGTTCCATTTCTTATCTCCCTCTTCCCTTTCTTCTGCTGATGTTTCCCCCTGGTGTCCCTGGCTGTTCCTTAGCCACTGTGTCTTCTGGTAGCTTAGCAACCTTGATTCACTTGTAGCACAACCTCCCTGGGTACTGATGGCCTCCCAAGGAAAAGCCATGTGAAAGTGTCAGGTATCCAGCAGGCTGTATCTCCTTGGATGGAATATTTCCCTTGGCTCTGTAAAAGCCAAGCCCTTTAGTTCAGCCTGGGTGTTAGGGGACCTTCTGCTTGCTTTATTTATTGACTTTCTAAAGCCAAAGCAATGTTAGCAGAGCCAAGAATAATGTTGGCGAGATTCTGTACAAGACCATAGCCTTGCATAGTTCTCGTGACTGCAGTCTGCTCGGCCTGACTCGGGACCAGGAGCTGCCTCTGTTGGGAAGTCAGGCACTCCGGCTAGGTGGGTTCTTGCCACAGATGCTTTAACCTGGGATGGACCCTTGCCTTGCTTGTCTCAGCCTCTTTCTACCTTTCATGGGATCCTGTGCCATCATTTTGAGCTATGTTTGCAGCCCCGATTTAAAACTGTCCAAGAGCATCAGAGGGCAACATTGTAGTCCCCCAGGTAGACAGGGAGCCCTTTCTTCAGAATGGGGCATGAGCTTTTTCGAAAAGCAAAGGAAACAGCATTCACTTCGAATGATGGTTTGTGTCTTAAGAAGCGAACAGGCAAAATAGAGCACTGGAGAATAAAATGGGCTGCAAAGTTCGTAATCCACTCTGGTGCAAAGCACTGGTGGGATGCAGGTCATAGAACAACACTTGCTTAGCATGTTCAAGGCCCTAAATTCAACCCCCCAGTACCACACATTTGTACAAAGTAGTGGCAAAAGTGAAGTCATGCGCGTCTTGCTAATATAGCTTTTATCATGGTCATGTCATCCTGAACCAACTCCTGTTCCCAGAATTCTCTCCCTAGTCCCTTTTCATGCCGCCCTGGAGACCTGATGCAGGGCTGCTTGGGCATAGCTGTCCCTCATAGTACTCCTCCTCCAAGACATCACAGTTCCCCTTTACTGAGGTGGTTAGAAAAGCCAAACTAAAGACAAGGACCGGGAAGAGCTAGAGAGATGGCCCGGCAGTTGAGAGCACTGGCTGTTATTCCAGAGGACCCCAATTCCTAGCACCCACTTGATGGCTCACAACATTTCTATAGCAACAATCCCAGTGGACCACGTACACTTTTCTGGTCTCTGTGGGCATGTCATGCACATACATACATGCAGACAAAATACCCATACACATTTTTAAAAAGGCTTCAAAAAGAGGGATGGGAGAAGGAAGCGGAAGAAGGGGAAGAAAAAAGGGAAAGAGAGAAAACAGAAAGAGCTGGGTATGGAAGCACATTTCCTGCAAATCCCAGCAGAGGAGAGGCTGAGCAGGGGGGACAGTGAGTTCCAGGCCAGCCTGAGCTATGTAGTCAGAACCTGTCTCACCTTCTATTCCAGAAGGAAGGGAAGGAGGAAGGAAGGAGGAAACGAGAGATGATAGATTCCACCCTAGCCTGTCCCCTGCTTGACTGGCTCTGCAGTGTGAGTCCCATCCATGTTCCTCAGAAGCGTTACCTCTCCCTGGAACAATGCTCAAGGCATATCAGCAATTGGCTGTACAAGCCCTTAGTTTCTGTCATGTTTTGCTGACCATGTCTGCCATCAACAGCAGCACCCCCTTGTTTGCCTCTAGGGGGCTTGTTCACAAAGGAGGCCACGCTGTCGTGACTTGACTCTGTTTTGGTACACTGACCTTCGTGGGACAGTTGCCACTGTGTCTTTGGCAAGTGTGCTCCTCTGGAAGCTTGTGTCTGTGGGCACTTTCCAACTCCCCTCTGTGTCTGGCTTTACAGGGAGCACAGCAGAAAGTCACCACTGTGAGCACTCAGGAGAGGCACTACCTTGGCTTCGCTGGCCTGGCTGGCCTGCTGTCCTCTCTCTTTAGCCTGAGGTCACAAAGGTGGGGTAGGAGGCATGGGGGGCTGGGATTTAATGGAAACTTCAGGCCTGTGCTGGTTAAACTCCAAGAACAAAGGCTACTTATAACCACAGGCAGCAAGGAGCAAGGGCCTCTGCCAGGGTGTTAAGGGCAGGCAAGGAAAGCCTGGGCAGGGAGGCAGTGAACAGGAGTCAGCCTCCATCTTTTTCCTTTGAGGCCTTGCCTCGAAAGCTTCACTGACCAAAGCTCCCAGAGCAAAAAGGAAAGGTGTGTGGTAACTTCGGGGGTTTGGTTTTGTTTTGTTAATTTGTAATTCTCTTGGTCTTTTTTTTTTTTTTTTTTTAAAGTGGGAAGGGCTTTGTTCTGTAGGTTGACATATCTAGCACAGTTGTCAAGGAGAAGGCTGGGCCAGGCAGTAGCAGTTCTCACTCCACCCTTCCTCTGGAGAGGGGAAGGGTGGGACTCACACACCCTCCAGTTTTCTCCTAGTACTGTGTGGCCCTGGGGACCCTGATGACTTCCATCCTGTAGTCTTCACAGCCAAGCAGAGTCCATGTCACTTCCCTCCCATTAATATGGATCTTGAGGCTCTGTGTGCCCTGGTTTCGCTCCCATCACGCAAACCTCTCCTTCACTTCGCCTATTAGGAGGTTCCAAGCCCATCACCTCATTCTGGATGGCTGTCAGCCCTACATTGAGCTAAAGGCTTCCTGCAAGGGTCTTCCAGGTCCTGTCACTTTGCATTCTCTCTCTGCAGAGTTGCCCGTGGCATGTACACATGCCCATCACCTAGGGCAGCCTTCACATGGCTCAGAGCACAGAGCACATTCTCTATGCTTTAACTGTAGATAGTGTACTTCTTAAAGATTGTTTTGTTTTTGTTATTTCAGTCCAGACTCATTGGAGATGTAAACACACCGTGTTCTTTGTTCCTGTTCTGAACACTAAGACCAAATCTTTCCTTTGAATACTCCGCCCACAGAACGGGTCTGAGCAGGTGACAGTGTGGCTTATGCCATCAAGTGTTTGAACAGATAGCAGGTCTCTTCCTTCATTGCTGGCAGCTCTGTCCTATTCCTCCTAAGTGGCTTTGTGGACTCCAGTTCCTCCTTCCTGGATTTGTGAACCTCAGTTTTACCTCCTTGGCTCCCTGGGCCCCACTTCTACCTCCCCTCCTGGCCTCTGTCCAAGTCCGTTTTATACGGTGACAGAATGCTTCAGGCTGAGTAGTTTATAAAGAATAGAGGTTTTGAGGCTGGGGAGATGACTTTGTGGGTTAGAGCACTCGCTCTGCTGGTGTAAGAACCTGCCCAGGAAATAACATGAGGAGGCAGACGCGCAGATGCCAGCCCTGGCTGCCTCTCCAGTCACTCTGCCAGCCCAGGTGCTTCTCCATTCACTCGGCCAGCCCAGGCTGCCTCTCCAGTCACTCTGCCAGCCCAGGTGCTTCTCCATTCACTCGGCCAGCCCAGGCTGCCTCTCCAGTCACTCGTTGGTTTATTTGTTTGTTTGAGACAGAGTCTCAGTGTATAGCCCTTGCTGGTCTGTAGCTCTCCATGTAGATAGACCAGGCTGGTCTTGAATTCACAGTGGTCCTGAATTCACAGAGATTCCCCCAGTCTTTCCCTTCTGTAAGTGTACCCCCATGACTGGCCTTTTCTTCCTCTTATAAGCCACAAGTCCATCAAGGATGCCCTACCCCGATGGCCCTGTGGAATCTCAGTTATCACCAGCATATAAATTTGGAGGTCAACATTCTAGCCTGCAATTTGGGGGATATATTCCAACCATTGTACATTCCCACCCTGTAAGAAGTGGCTATACATGTCTGTATAACAGCAACTCAGAAACACATGGTATCAAAACAGCAAGGAGGAGGTACACAGGCTTTTCTGGTGTGAGGGCAGCTCTCTGCTCTACGTGGAGTGCTTGGAAGCTCCGATGCTGTCATCAGAGCCACTTGGTGTCTCTGCACTTCACTTTTCTCTTTCGTGAAGCTGAGGACGATGATGATGATAATGCTTCCTTTGGGGGCCCCTGGGGATTAAATGAGATTTGCTTGAGAGGTCAGCACAATGCAGTGTGCGTGGCAGGCTCTTCCTATAAGGTGGTTAGCTATAAAAGTGGAGAGTAAATTCAGGCAGTTGAGACACTGGAGTAACCTATCCCTATGAAATAGTTTGGATACGGTGGGTTTTGCTAAAGCCTTCGGAGTAGAAACCTCAATATGGAACCTGTTCTGGATGCCTACTTTGCTTATTGGAAAGCGAAATGAAGTGCAGGCCGTTCTGTGCCTTAACCACAGTGATCCTCATTCATCTAGCAAGTATTTGTTAAGCTATAGCACCTGCAATCTTCCTAGTGTCTGAGGAGATGCTAGGGAAACATTGAACACAGTGGTCTATGCTAATGATTTAGGCAGGAGACAACTAGATACCCGGTCATTGCTCTGCCAAGCGAGAATTGCTATTAAATGAGCTGACATGTGTCATGTGCTTGTACTCAGAGCCTGGCCCGGTCACAGAAAGCCATCAGTTAAGTGTGTGAGCCCTCCTCTATCAAGTGAAGTCGGAGAGAGGGAGGGAGGGTGGCAGAGGCCACCTAGAAAAGGGACTTCTAAAAACAGGGCACTTTGATCAAATTCCTAAGGAAGGTTACAAGGTAGGTAGGTATATTTATGGGGGTGAGGGGAGGGTAGGAGGGGGAGGGTGGTTGGAGGGCGCTATAGATAGCTTGAGAGCTTTAGCAGAGCTGCTTGCTGCAGAAAGGGAAGGCACTACCTTTGAGCATCTGGCAAAGGAGTTTGGTCATTATCCTCCAAATTATGGAGAACAAAACCAGGACCTTAACCAGGAGACTGTTGTATAGGACAGATGGTCAGGAGGCAGGGACAGCCACTCAGGTCCAGAGTGGGACGGAGATGAAGAGTGGATTTAGGAGTTGTCTATGGGATTGCAGATGTGAGGAAGAGGAAAGTAGACGGAATCCTAATTTTCTGGCTTGGGAAACTGGGTGGAGTGTAGATGGTGTCATTCACTGAGACAAAGAACAATAGTGAAGAAAGACAGGGAAGGAGGTGGCATCCCCTATGGGAACAACACCCAGAAGACGGGGACCCTGCATAGACTCCGGAATTCTTAGTTACTTATACTTTTAGAGAGACAAATGGTTTTGTTGTTGCTTTTGTTTGTTTGTTTAGATTATATTAAAGGCAGGTTTATTGGGAAGCTGATCTCGGGCGAGTTCTCTGGCCCCAAGGATTGACGCCAGGGGAGTCACCATGGGAAGAGGAGCAGAGTAGGAAGAGAAAGGGAGAAAGTGCATGTGTGCCTGCAGAGAGAGAAGAGAAGGAGAAGAGTTGCTGGGCTTTGAGACAGCCTCACGATGTCGCACTGTCTGGTCTGGAATAGGCTATGTAGACCAGGCTGGCTTTGAACTTACAGAGGTCCACCCCCCTCTGCCTTTCCAGTGCTGAGATTAGAGGTCTACTTCACCATGCCTTGCAAAAATCACAGCTCTTCAGTATGTTCATTGTGTTTGGACAACTGGTATACCTATAGGAATATCTTCCTAAGCAAGATGCTAAATGTCCAAGCTCTCTGCAAAATCCCTTCGTGTTCCTTTCCAGATACTTAAATGACTTGCTTTGAATCTCTTTTTATGGCTTGTGACCATCTAGAGATAAAACAGCTATTCATTACCTTGCCTGTCTGCTCTTTGTTCTAACTCCTGACCCCCATGTGTACTCGGTAAGCACAGACCAGGGTTCAGTTCCCTGGCAGCTGGAGGACAGAGAGGAAGGAGAGCTCTGAGTCACCAGAGCTTGTTCTAGCCAGCCTCTGGAGTTTAGGGCCAGGCTGTGAGGTTCGTAGATAAGAACTTCATTTTGATAGTCTGTTCCAGCCCCGCTTGCTTTCCATTTGAAAGTTACCTGAAACTTCACAGTCAGTTTATTTATAATTCACTCACTCTGTCTCTGTCTCTGTCTCTTCCTCCTCCTCCTCCTCCTCCTCCTCCTCCTCCTCCTCCTCCTCCTCCTCCTCCTTCTTCTTTTTTCTTTTTGGGAAAGGCCCTTGCCATATAGTCCCGGCTACCCTGAAACATACTCCCCCCATGCCTCAGCCTCTCCAGTGCTGACATTAGAGGCTTGTGTGGCTATGCTTGCCACAGTCAGCCTTGACTGTTGGCCCCAAATGATAGCCTTCTCTAAACCCTTGGAGTGACAAATGCTGAGCTCTGCCCCTTCATGACGCAGACAGCTGCTCTTCTTTTCCCTTTTCTGACTGCTTCCTTTGCCTTGAGTAGGTGAGGTCAGGGGAGGAGGTGTCTGCCAACTTGGGGTCACTCCTTAGAGTCTGTGTTTTCTTTTGGTGGCCTCTCTGAGTCTGATTAACCTTAATCAGAAAATAAATACTTTTAATTTTCTTCCTGGCCTAGCTAAGCTAGATTCAAGCTTTTTTTTTTCCACTCTCCCACATGTGGACGATAGAAAATGCTGCCCTGTTGGGGAAATGGATTATTTCCAAGATTTTCTCTCAAGGAAAAGTGTAACTCATTAGTTTACTAAGAAAGGCTTGAAGGGCAACAGCGAAGTAATTATTAAGCTCCTTTTCTTCCTTCAATTCATTCCTAGTCAGTGCCTGGTCATGAGCCTCAGCTTTGGTAGGCAGTTCAAAGTTACTTCTATCATTTTATATTTGAGAATGTGGAAAGACCTTCTTCCCCAGAAAGAATGATACTCTCAAGGGACTAGGATTTGTGTCCTGACAAGATGTCCTGAAGACATCTTGGTGTTTGTTACCAGAATCACTTCTTGGGGTTAGGGGTGTCATAGAACATTTGCCTATGTGCATGAGGCCCTGGGTTCCACATGAGCACTGGGAAAAATCATTTGAATAAAATCCACTATGAACTCACTGGTTTTTATTTATTGGATTAAGAAAAAATCCTTTAGAGAAACCTCACCCTTGAACTTGGTACTTGTGAAAATATGTTTGGAACGAAAGTGGAGTCCTCCTTAACCAAACCAAGCATAACTCCGAAGTTCTTTCGTCAGCATCAGTGCTTCTCGGTGTCTTTGTTCAGCATGTTCTTCTTGGCTCAACACAGTTCATCCCTGCCATGGGGATTGTGGTTGGATTCCATACCTGTGAGAAGTTTCTAGAGACTTTTGGCTTGGGCCAGCTCTGACTTAGCCAGGTTTTCTCTGAAACATTCTTTTTGCTGCCCCCTGCTGGTTACCAAGAAGAGGCACCTACAGAGACAGTTCCTACTGACTCTAACCAGGACCAAGTTCAGCCCACTCCAACCAAACTTAGGTGAGGCTTTCATGTCAGGCATCCCTGACATTAGTGAACAAGTAGTGTCTTGTCTGTTTCACAAAGGAACCTCAAGTTTTTTGAGCCCCAAACTAAAATCATTCCCACCAGTTTTCCCCTCAAGATACTTTGCTAGATTCTTCCCTTCTCCCTCCCTCCCTCTCTCCTTCTTTCCCTCCCTCCCTCCCTCCCTCCGTCTACACATTCAGAAATATATGGGATCTTGACCAGTGGACTGGTTAATTCTTTTGTTTTTAATTTAACCTCTATTTTTATGCATATGGTTATTTTGCCTGCTTGTGTGTCTGTGCACCATGTGCTTGCAGCACCCATGGAGGCCAGAAGAGTGTATTAGATCCTGTGGAACTGGAGTCACAGATGGCTGTGAGCTGCCGTGTGGATGCTGGGAATCTAACCCTGGCCCTGGAAGTGTGGCCAGTGCTCTTAAGCTCTGAGCCATCTCTCACTGGTTAATACTTGTAACAGTGTTGCACTGATGCACTTAGCAGAGCTACAAATCCTACTTACTGTTTCTCAACTGTTTCCTCCTGTTCTCTGAATGTAACTAGGTCAGGGCACAGGTTGTTCAGTAGTCCCTTAATGAACCCACCAACCTCTGCTTCCACCCCTCTACACTGTCCCCAAATGACCTTTCTCTAGTACTGTTGTGTGTTTTGTTGCTTGACACCTCTTTCACTGTGATGGGCTTAAATACCAAGCTCTTGGTGTGGACTTGTTTCCCACCACCATGCCTTCCTGACTCTTCGTCTGCTCTCACCTTTGCACCCTATACTCGGTGGTACTGATCCATTCCAGGGCTCCTGAAACTGCCACCCACTCCCACACTGTGGGCCCTGTGCAGACAGCAGCACAGGGTTATATTGTATAACCCTGTGGGTTATATTGTAGTAGTAGTCCTTCAGATGTCTCTTCTTTTTGAGACTTTCCTTCCACTGTGCACTTGTCGCTTGGCTGCCAGACTCTCCATGACATCCATCACTGAAGTTGTTATTAGTTTTGTTTTGTGTTGTTATTGTTGTTGTTGGAAACAGGGCCTCACTGTGTCACCCAGGCTGACCTCAAACTCATAATCCTCCTGCCTCTGCCTCTTGAATGCTGGAGTTAAAGGTGCCACTTTGTCCAGATTTCTTAGTTTTTTTACTTTTCTAAAAACAAAAACGTAAAACCTAAGTTTTTGACAGACACGGTGGTGTATATCTTTTATCTCAGCACTGGGAAGGTATAGGCAGGTAGATCTCTGTGAGTTCAAGGCTAGTCTGGTCTACAGGGTAAGGTCTAGGACAGCCAGGATTTCACAGAAAAACCCTGTCTCAAAAAACCATAAATAATCAAACAACAAAAACCCCTATATTTATTTGTTGTATGTGTGTGTGTGTTATATTATATGTGCACACATACATGCCATAGCACATGTGTGGAGGTCAGAGGGCAACTCTCAGGTGTCAGTTCTTTCTTCCAATTGTTCCAGTCCCAGGGTTAGAACTCAGGTGGTCAGATTTAGCAGCAAACACCTTTGCCTGCCCACTGGTTCAGTTTTTGACATTTCTGTCTTCTATACCAGACAGTGTCCCTAGGCTCTGGTTCAAGTTTTCTAGTCTAGGTCTAACCTTGTTTCCAGTAGTTTCTATCAACAATGCCACAAATTAGAGTCATGATGGGTGGATCATACAGTTCCTGCCTTGCCATCTCTCACAGCTCCCCTGCCCTCTTTGACAGCATCCAGGGCTTTTCCTACAGTCCTCAAAAATTTATAGTTCTCCCAATGCATGGGGGCTCCCTGCCCCTTGCTCAGACTTGGATACCTTTTCCCCTTCTCTTTCCTACCTCCCAATCAAATTTGACTCATTCTTATAGAAGCAGATCAGATGTTGTGGCTTCCTTCTTGCCCTGACTTGCAGGGAGTTTAATACTGAAAATAGCTGGTGCCTCTGTAGCATGCCTCAAAAGCCCCAGACATTGTTCTTGGCATTTTGGGTGCGTTAGCTGATTCCTCTTGCATTATTACAGCATTATGATGCTTACATTCTCCCAAGTCCTAACGATTTATGTACACATCCTTCAGGCTCAGGGCTTTGTAAGGGCGAGCCCCATCAGTGTATCGGTTGTTTTCTGACCCAGCCTTTAGCACAGGATTTCACATGTAGAAGGAGGCCAAAAATGGTTCGTAAAGCTATTTTTTAATACAGACCCTGGTCACCTTGTCCTTGTTGAGCATAGCAAGAAGTGTTTTTGATTGTGTAGAATGTGCAGTGGGCTGGAGTTATCCCGTACAAATGAGGGACACAGGCATAATCAGTGGATGAGCTGGCAGGAGGTACTGTTGTAGGCCTCGCCAGTGAAATCAATTTCTGGAATCACAGAAGACACAGCTCTTATTTCCTATACCCAAGTAACTTCTCCTCAGAAGGAGAGATAGGCATGAAATCCGTCTAGAGAATGGCACGTGTAGTATATAAGCAATGGCCAGAATAAAAGGTGCTCAAGAACCAAACCAAGGTTGGAATGCAGGTCTGGAGAGTGCTCATCTGGTTCAGTGTCTCAGCATTCGCTCTGAGTCTGTTTGTCTGAGCTCCTCAACTCTTGTCTGAAGTTCCCCATCCCTATGAAGGCTGTCAACCCTGTGTTTGCCCACTGATGTTTAATTTCCTCTGCTGCTTTCATGGTTTCACACGTACTGGCTTGCATTTAAAGCTTCCACTTGAGTTCTGTGGACCAGTAGAGCAAGATAGTTGACTGTGCCCCAGGAGGAGGGGTTTCTGGGAATGCCATTTTACATCTAGTCAGTCAGAAGCACAGGTAAAACAGTGTGGGGTTCTCAGATGGCATGAACGGAGTAGTCAGTCATTTCCATTCCTGTCTCTCTCCCCCTCTCTCATGGTTCAGTATCCTGTCCATGAGTGTTTGTCAGCATGGCTGAAAGGCTACACCTCAGTACTGGAACTTTCTGCGATGCCTGGTTCTGCTTGCAGCTGGTATTACTTCAGGCCTGCTTTGTTCTGTATTAGAACCACAGCTCGGGACTCATTCACTCTCCCCTTCCCCCCAGCACACATTGCATATAGAATTCCATGCATAGCATACCTCTATGGGCATGTCCAGATCTTCACATTCCTTTCTCTCATACCCCCTCCCCCAAATATCCCAGGAAATGGAGCAAACACTGCCACAGATGCTTTGAGGCATGTTGCTTGGAAAGGCATTTACAAGCCTGGGGTTAGGATGGCCAGCCAGGCTGGGACACAATTCTGGTTCCTCCACTGCAACATCCACTTTTCTCAATCTAAGAAGCTTCCCCAGAGCAAGTACCTGCATTAGGATTTGTCGGGAAGCCGAATGAGCTGCAGCCTCCCTTTAAGTGATGTCACTCACCCATCCTTTTCTCATCTTGCCATCCCTCGTGCTGGAGCTGCAGATGCCTGACAGGTGTGTACTCCTCCAGTGATGGTGGCTTATGTGTGACTGAGAAGATCGTTGTGCTTAAAAAAAGCACACAGCCTGAGAATGCTGTTCTCCAAACCGTTTCCTCTGAAGACTGTGGGGAGAGGAATTTGCATCCATTCAGCCCTTCCCATCCCTTGATATTCCTGCAGGATAATAATCATTAACAGAGAAATTAGTGAAGCGACCCATGTGTATCTTCAAAATCACACAGAAATTCAAAAGCGCTTTTGGAATCACTCATGCACATGGGACCAGCCCCTGGCTGAGCAGATTTCCCCGTTGTTTCCCTGGTCTATTATTACTGTGCTGTCAGCCTGGGATTAAGAAGTAATTGGAGGCAGAATGAACTAAAAACTCCAGAAGCTTAGAGATGGTTTTGAACCTCAGCACTATTGACATTTTAAGCCAGATAATTTTTCACTGTGGGTCCCGTGCTTTGTTGACTGTTTCCCAGCACCCCTAATTTGTGCCTACTACATGCTAGTAACAGCCCTGTCTCCAGTTGTAGCAACAAGAAATTGCCCCAAAGATCATCAAATGTTCCCTAGGAAGCAAAATCACTCCAGCTGAGAACCGGTGACTTCAAGTATGCACCAAGTCCCCTCTCTTGTCCTGGACGGCCCGTCTGCCAGGGCGTTCGTTCACACCATGCTTCAGAGCAGCAGCAGCAGCTTGCCAGTTCATGACTGAGATCAAAGGTGAAGCATGTGCTTCTAGAGACATGGGGAGAGAAAACAGGAAGGACACAGAGGTTCATTGTCCATGGAATGTAAAAGCCTACAGAAATAAAAAAAAAGTTTGGTTTCACTGGGTGGACAAGTTCTCTTCCTTTGCACGGATTGGCCCAAGTCACTTACAGAGCAGGGACCATCCCAAGGACCGTTTCCTAGTGGTCTCAGGGTTTCTGCTGGGATCTGCACATGTAAGTCTTAGGGCACTATTCTAAAGAAAGCCATTCAAATGCTACAGAAATAGACCCCTGAGAAGAAGATACATAGACGTGAAGAGGGGCAAGGCCTTTTGCCAGAGTTCCTTGAACACACGTCCTATTGGCAGCTTGGGTACTAGGGGTTCCCACCAGTCTGTAACTGCTATGTGTTTGTGGCCATCACTACTGCTACTAAGTAAGCTGTGTCAGGCAGCTCCCTAACCACAGAGCATGAGCTGGTACCTGGTGAGTTCCTCCTGGGTCAGTGTAAGGAACCATAAGAGCAGCTGCCAGTGTCTGCCCTGGTGGCCCCTGCAAGGCTTTCTGGCCTTTGATGTAACCCTGTGTGCCTCATGACTGCCTGCCCTTTAAAAAGAAGCAGATGTGTGCTGGCTGGAGAGTTAACAAAGGCTGGGGTGGGGAGAGAGAGGGACGAGAGAAAATGAACTGTTAGGATGGGGCTCTCCAAACGTAGACACTGTGTAGAGGCCAGACTTGGCCGATGCCTTGCTTCTGGACTGAAATGGGCTTGGCAGGACCTTCCACTTCCGGTCTTTGATGCAGCAGCTTGGGCCTGCATGTTCTGTACCCTGTACTGACTGCAGTGAATTTTGAGACAAAGGAAAGCATCTTCCTGGGATGTCCTTTCCCTGTGCATTTCTTCCCACAACTGCATGTACCTGCTCTGTGTCAGTCACAGACCCTGTCTCCAGTTACAACCAGAAATTAGCCTCAGATGTTGTCATATGTCCCCTCAGCAGCAAAATCACCACCTACTGAGACCCAGTGGCCTAAAGCATCCCTCCAAGTTCCTGGCTCCCAAGTCTTCCTCTGGAAGACTTCTTCCCAGGTGGTTGGCTTGGATAGTGAGCCCCACACAGAGCCTACCTGTTCTGCCACTGGGGTGCCTGCTCCGAAGAGGGTGAAGACTCTAGGTATATATGAGTACCCTCACTCTGCTGACGTGATGAGAGTTTGAGGGCGAGGTGAAGTGGGGTGATCCTGAAAGTCCCATTAAGTCTTGAGGAAGAAGGAAGGGATGGGAAACAGGGCAGGGTATTTAGGAGGTGGATGGAGGGAGGCCTGATGAGTTCTTTGCTTGTTGTTTGCATTTTATTTCATGGGAGTTCATCCTTCTCAGAGGAAATGGCCTGCAGAGTCCAGCTGTGAGGCCCCGAGAGCCCTGCCTGTAGCATATTTACTCCCCACGGTGCCCTCCAGAAAGGGTCAGGTTCCTAGAACTCTGTAGGTAATTAATGACCAAATAGGATGTTCACATGCAGTTTTGTTACTCAGGCTGGCCTTTGACTCGTGATCTTCCAGTTTCCCCTTCCTAATGTTCACCATTAATAGACACCACCAAGTCTATGTTCACTTACTTCATTCTTTTGGGGGGTGTTTTGTTTGTTTGTTTTGGGGGTATCAGAAGTCTATACTAGGTGTCTTCCTTGATTACTTTCCGCCTTTTAAAAATAATTTTAATGACATTTTTATTATGAGAAGCATGTTGGCACACTCCTTTAACCCCAGCTAAACTCAATAAATCCAAGGCCAATCTGGCCTAGATAGAGTTCAAGGCCAGCCAAGGCTATTTCATAAGATCTTGTTTCAAAACAATAACAACAACAATTGTACTTATTCTCTGAGATTTTCATGCATGTATACAGTGTATTTTGATCTTATTCATTCTCCACTACCTCTCTTCATCTTCCCAGAATTTACTAACCCAACTTCCTCTCAAATTCATATGTGGGTTTTTTGTTTGTTTATTTGTTTGTTTTGGTGTTTCGAGGCAGAGTCTTTCTGTATAGTCCTGGCTGTCCTGGAACTCACTATGTACACCAGACTGGCCTTGAACTCACAGAGCTCCACCTGCCTCTGCCTCCCAGTGCTAGGATTAAAGGTGTGTGCTGCCATACTTGGCCCACACATTCTTTAAAGCCTTTATTATTATTTTGATAGCCTTCTGGATCCAATTAGTGCTATTATTTGCAAGTGGATGCAGAGCCACCCAAGGAAACATGGGTAAGCCCACCAGTAATCCTCCCTCTGTCAGAACCATCAACCACCACAACCATCAACCACCACAACCATCAGCTGCCACAACCATCAACGCCACAACCATCAACTGCCACAACCATTAATGCCACAACCATCAACTGCCACTTCCTTAGGAGTGGGGCCTGGGGAGCTCCTCACTCATCTATGTGAATTTTGATTTGATTGACTTGATTTTGTGATGCTGCTGTGTGTCGCTGTGTGCATCCCCTGTGTCCTGTACAGAAGACAGTGTTTCTCCTTCCCACTCTCCAGCTCTCATATTCTTTCTGCCCCTTTTCTGAGATGTTCCCCGAGCCTGGATAGGGAGGTTGATAGAGATGAGCAATCTACTACTGAGCACTCGGTCATTTATCTTCAGTACTTTGACCAGATAATGAGTCTCTGCATTAGCCTATTAATTACCTATTGCAAAAAGAAGTTTCTTACTAAGGTTGAGAACAGCATAAATCCATGGGTCTAAGCATTAAGAAGGCAGTTTGACAATATGACCGTTTATTGAAACAATACCAGTACGGTCCCTCATAGAGCCTACGATCTCCCTAGTCATGGGTTTGGGCCAGCTTTATAGGACCCAACATTAATTAACTCCCTCCCGTGGAGCAGGCCTCAGATCCAATCAGAAAGTGTCACTATTGTGACAGTGGGGACAACTTTCTTGGCATGACTACTGTAGCATGTGGGGTCCACTTCTAAGTAAGACCACGCTAAACCCTAGGTTGATTGGCTCCAGAAATTCACCTATCTTAATATCTCTCAAGGCTACAGTTGCAGACACCCATCTTTTGCAGGGGTGCTGTGAATGTAGACTCAGGTCCTCCTGCTTACTGCCTGAGCTGTTTCCCCAGCCCCTCAGTCTTTCAGGTAGCGCCCATTGTTTTACATTTAAGTGGACGCTACTGTACTTGTTCAGACTCTCTGGCCTCCAAGTACTTAAACTGTGTCTTACTTTTAGGAATCACAAGTTTGGGATTATACTGAAGATCAACTTTCTGCCCCCTCAGGCTTGGAGAAAAACTCTTAGTGTTGCTTAGCTCTGTGGGTTCGCTAAACTTTCCTGCCAATGAAGGGAGAAGGCAAAGCCCAGTGCTGGGGATTGCTTTTTAGGGCCTGGAAGAGTGCCCCAAGCACCCAAAGAACTTGCTGACAAGGCTGGCATCAGTTATCCCTCCTGTAAAATGTTTCCATTGCACTGTTTGACTGCAGCCTGAGGCTGGGCCCAGCTGAGGGTTTACAGAAAAACAGTATTTGAATGCTGGCCTTGCCCTGACCCATGCCCAGTCGTTTGTTTCACTAAGAACATGTATTTTGAGAGAGCAACTGGATTAGTTCACATTCAACCTTTAATTGCTGATTCTGTTAAAGGGAGTGGGGAGCGTTTACTTGATAGGGCCTTGGCTGAAATGGAGGGACCTCTGAGCTGGTTAGGACTTCTCTTAGAAAGGCCTCCCCACCCCCAGCCCCACCCCCCCAGCCCCCGTTCATTATAAAAGCAGAACCCCATGCATATGGTTAACCATGGACACTGTGCATGAGGAACAACTCTCTGGTACTTAAAGTTTCTTACACAGCCTTCTGGGTGATTCTTCCGAGATGTGTGTATGTATGTATGTATGTATGTGTATGTATGTGTGTGTATGTATGTATGTGTGTGTTCAGATGAGTGGTATCTGTTCTATTTATAAAAGCACACTTGTTGTTTTAAAATATTAATGTAGAGCTGGAGAGATGGCTCAGTGGCTGAGTGTGAACCATTCTTGCAGAGGACCCAAGTTCAGTTCTCAATACCCCTGGTCAGGTGGCTCCCAGATGCCTGTAACTCTAGCTCCAGGGGCATAATTAAAAATAAAATGAATCTTTAAAAATATTAATATAGGGGGTGGAGAGATGGCTTAGCACTGAAGAGCACTAGCTGTTCTTTCAGAGAACCCAGGCTCAAGTCTCAGCATCCACATGGTGGCTCATAACCATCTGCAACCTCAATTCCAGGGATCTAATTGTCCTCTGGCTTCTGAGAGCACTAGATGATTACACAATGTACAGATATGCCTGCGGGGGGTGGGGGGGAAATCCATACCAAAAATAAATAAATAAATAAATAAATAAAGTAAACCTTTAAGATACATTACTGTATCTTGCTGATCTTAGTTACCAGTGCGCAGAGGCCTGCTTCCTTCTCCACAACCCCAGTGTCTGTCACTGGATGGATGGGGTATAATTCACCTATCTGTGAATGTTTCACCCCTTCCTTAGACTTGTGCTATTTTAAATAATGCTACAATAAGCATTCTTGCACAGTCATGCATGCATGTCTGTGGACTAGCTTTCCAGAATTGAAATTGCTAAGCCAGAGAGAATACATTGTTAACTTTGAAAGGCACTGTCAGGGTCCTTCTTTCAGGGAACTGAGTAGGGCTGTGTTGCAGAAAATGTGTTTTTCTTGCTTTAGACAGCCAGTGTAAACAGGAAGTTTTTCTTCGGCTAGGAAAACGTTACTCCTTAATATAAAAGAAATAAGCAAATGTCATATAATGTAAGGGAACATGGGCGTAGAGCAACAGTGGCTTTTGGAAAGGCGGGACTTCTGGGCACCTCAACTTTCTTATTTGCTCAATAAAACAATGGTCAAGATGACCTGTTTAATCCTATTGGATGGTTTTATATAAACCCAATATGTCTGTAGGTCCAAGACTCTGGAGAACGTGAACCAGAGGTAAAATGCCAGAATGAGCCCTTTAATTCCTAGGGCTTTGTCTCTCCACTGCACCAAATGCGCTAAGGCTTCAGGGTGTAAAGTTCCCATCAGCAAGCAGACTAAATACCTCCTGGGTCATGTCCATGCTCAGGAGACTGTAGGGCAAGTTGGTGCCTCCTTGCCTTGACCCCATTAGTGCCAACCATATTCTGTTGGTGCACAATTAGAAGGGTTTGCACGGGAGAGATTGGGGAAATTGTGGCTTCTTTTGTAAATTCTCTTGGAAATGTTTTCTGGTAGAAGTATGGTCGAAAGTCTTCTGAAATGCTGGACCAGAGAGTTGTCTGGAGAGGAATGGATTAAAAGCAGTGTCCCTGTGGAGCCTCCCACTCATCTCCATACACACTTAATGAGGGAAGACAGCCCGGACCAGAGGCGGCAGCTTTTCTGTTTGGTTTCCTCTGTGCAGTTAGCCATCCCGACCTGGTTCTGTTGAGGTTGATGTCATATTCCATGCTATGCCTAAAAGCAGAGAACACAGATGGCTCTAATGTAGCATTCCCTCGTGCTTTTCCAAGTTCAAGAATCAGCATTGGGATGAACTGTGTTTAATTCCTTGAGATGGAAAGTGGATTAACATTTATTCTTTGGTCTGGCAAGATGGCTCAGTGGGTAAATGAGGCTGCATGCACTCCTGATGACCTGAGTTTGACCTTGGCACCCACTTAAAGGGAGGAGGAAAGAACTCACTTCAAAAAGTTGTCCTCTGCTTTTCATACATTGCCATCGAGTATACACGCCCATGGAGCACAAATAATAAATACATTTAAAAAAAATTATTATACCCACTTAAAACTTTTTTTTTTTTTTAAAGTCTCACCATGTAGCCCTGTCTGGCCTGGAACTGAAAGACCCATTTACCTCTGCCTCCTGAGTGCTGAGATTAAAGGCATGCATCACCACACCCAGCACACCTAACTTTACATTTTGTATTTATTGTTAGAAGTGTGTACGTGTGCATGCATGCACGTGTGCATGAGCGATGTGTATGCAGGCATGTGTGTGCCATGATGCATATGTGGAGGTCAGAGGACAGCATGTAGGAGTCACTCTGCCATCTTACCCCGCTCACACTTCTCCTGAGTCTGGGCAGCCAGCACTTCACCCACAGAGCCATCTTGCCCACCCAACTCCCAGACTTTTTGTTTGGGAGCCTTTCAGAGCCCAAGCTGTAAAGGCCTGATACACCTCTCACTTCAGAGTTGTAAACATTTGCTATGTTGCTTTCTGAGGCACTCCTGCTACCAAGCCAGGGAACAAGCTCCCTGAACCCCTGGCTGTGGCTTTCTCCCAAAGCCTGTGAAAATGGAGTATATACATCATGCATGGTACTTCAGTCCTAAACCTTTGAGTGAGTAACTTCCCAGAACAAAGCCATCTCCTTGGTGATGTCCTTAGCATGTCCAAGACCTAACATTACATGAAGGACAGTTGTCTTGTAGAATTGTCTACATTCTAAATTTATTATGTTGTTTCTTTGAGATTAGATTCAAGTCAAATGCCTTTATTTGTTTTGTTTTGTCAAGAAGAGTAGAGGGAAGCCCATCACAGTGGTGCACACTTTGGTATCTCAGCACTTGGGAGAATGAGTCAGGGTCATGAGTTCCAGGTCAGCTTGAGCTCCGTATCGAGATCCTGTGGGTTGTTTGTTTAAAGAAAAGCCGGGGGTGGGAAGGACTTTAGGTCATAGGAATTATTCCAGCATTTAGGAGGCAGAGGCAGATCTCTTGAGTTCCAGGCCAGCCAGAAAGAGCTACATAGTGAGACCCTATCGTAAAAATAAAAAGTACTGCAGAGGCAATGTGTATTTCTTATTGCGTTTCATTATCCGTCAGGGATGGCCAGTAAGTTCTTGGTTGAGGTGTTGTCTCTCTGAAATCACAGGTAATAGGTGCCAGATACTTTAAGTCATAGTAGTAGTTCATTCTCAGTGTGATCCTTAGTCTGCTTTATGTTGGTAGCTGCAGGATGTTGATATTCCCACTATCTTCAGCCTGCATTGTTTCACAAGGCTTCCCTCCCCTCCCCCTCCCCATGCTCCCTTTTTTTAGTATCACTTTAGACTCATGAATTCTTTTAATTCAGTTTCTATGACCCATTAACTTCAATATATTTTGCTGCTATAATTATCTCAAATTTGGTCAGAGGGAGTCTTTTCAGAATGACCCTTGAGCATTTTAACTTGCCCCCAGCAGTCTTGAAGCATCTCTGCACTTTTCTGTCACCCAGTGGCATGTACTTGTTCTTTCTCTAGTCTGGGAATCAACTCTTTCCCTAAGAGAACGTGTGCCATTTGTCAAACCTGTCTCTATACCAGGAATTCATATGAAAGGGTCTTGTTGCTAGGTGTATCACTGCTTCCAGACAGGGGAGAAAGTGACAAGAAAACGGAATCTTTTCTCAATGCTTAAACCGTCCTGGGATGTCTGGTTCAGAACCAGCACCCCACAGGCGCTTGTCCTCCCCGTTCTGTGCTTGTGGGCTCCATGTCCCGTGATGAGAGCCTTGAACACAATCAGTAACCCTACCACATAAAGTGCAAGACTTCATTTAGCTCTTTGTGCTATCTTATAAACTTAAGGGCAAGCATTAGAGCGGCATTCACAAGAGCCCTGTTCTCTGTGCTGCTCGGTGGCCACTTCCACTGCCAGGTTCAGAACACACTGCTCCTATTCGACTGTACAGTTTGCTGTGCCCACTTATGGTCTTATCTTCGTCTCTATAATACTAAGTACTTATGAGATTTAAAACACAAGGGGCTGGAGTGAGGGCTCAGTGGTCACAGTGCTTGCTGCCCTTCCACTACCCAAGTTCAGTTCTCAGGACTGATATCAGGCAGTTTGCAACTGCCTGTAACTCCAGCTCAGGCTAGCCAGTACCTGTCATGGTCCTGTACACATCCCATGTGTGCGAACACATAGGCATAAATAAAAGATTTTAAATCTGCTTTTTTTTTTTTTAAAAGTAGAAACTGCTTACAACACTATGCCGATACACTAAGGAATCTCACTTCTCCTGCTAGGTGTAACTCTTGCGCTTAGTTTCTGACTTGTCTCTTGTGGTCCCATGTGTTGATCCCTGTGTGCGCTGACCCATTTTTTTGTGACACACACACAGGTTCATTGGTGAGCAGAGGAAACATGCTAGAAGCAACCATCCATGTTTCCCCTCTCAGTCTGTAAACTAGCTTTAGTAACTGGTTTGTTTTTTAAAAAGGCAAATGCTGGCTGGCAGACTATCCTGCAGGACAGTTGGAGAAAGCAGGCAGTTCAGGTAGGGCAAAACTCCCTGGGCAGGTTTGGGCGGTCTCTTCTGTCCCCTCTGATGAACTGGCTGGCATGGCTTGAGCCTGGTATTGAACTGCCTGAGCAGGGATGTGGCTTCTCCACAGCTGCTGTTTTATGTTTGGAGTAATTTAGGCTTCTCTCTCCTCCCTCTCCAGGTTTTAAAACACCTAGTCTTAATCCTTTCTTGCCTAAGTGTTATAGGGAACAAATTTTTATCTTTTGAATACACATCTCCGGGACATTAACTGTCACATTCTCACCCTTTATTTGGCATTTAGGAACTCTTACAAGCAATTAAAACCCAAACAAAAACTCTCCTAAACTCCAAGTGACCTCAGTAGGAAACTGCCCACTTTTTCTGATCTCAGCTCCTTTGGCAATGGTGAGCATCTTTATTCTCATTCTTACAACATTTCCATTAGTCCACGTGGCTATCTACATCTAAACAGATCCTCTTAAACATGGCTTGGGGCCAGCTGGGAGTAGTGGTGCACTCCTTTAATCTCAGCACTTGGAGGCAGAGGCAGGTGGATCACTGAGTTCAAGGCCAGCCAGGTCCACTTAGCAAGCTCCAGGCCAGCCAGGGCTCTGTAGACTTAATTAGCTTTGAGTCTACCTGGGTGCGTGTGAACTTGACCACCTGGAGGCAGGACAGGGTTCAGTCCCGGAAATGGGAATTGCCATAAAAAGTCATATACCTAGCAAGATCTTTGGAGCTGTACTTAAGGGCTTGGTAGGTTTCCATCAGAGAACCTTTTCTACAGTGACTTTGGAATCTTCAGAAGATGAGTCCAATCAGAGTCCCAGGCTTCCCCAGAGCATCTTGTGTTGCTCTTGAGCATCGTGTCAAGCTCAAGCTGGGACCTGAGCTGTCCGTCTATTCCTGGTCAGAGTTTGAGGTCTTTCCAATCCTCAGCCCTCGTGAAGAACTTTGGCACATGCAAGGTGAGGGTGGCCTAGGGTCTGCATCTCCCCGAGAAGCAGCCCTGAAGCTGTCTGCCTCTCTGACAGGAATCATTTTCCCTGGTTTTGATTGAGCTCTCTGGCTCGCTGGATAGATCTGTTGTAACACACACATTCCTCCTGCCAAGGTACACAGTCTGTAGGTTCAGAGGCTTGTTTTATGATTTCCAACCCCCCAAACTTAATTTATTCTACATATCCCATGGCAGAGCAAAACATTTGTGGGTATTCTGGCTGCCAGAACTGGTGGTGGATCAGATGGGAGCAGGCCTGTACTTGTTGAAGAATGAGAGGATTGCTTCCTTCTAGGGCATGTTTTCAGAGAGAAAGAGACAGACAGACAGACAGAGACTAATTCAACAAAGCTATGGGATCTGGGGGAATTCTACCCATGTTTCAATCCTGAAGTAATAGGCATGTTTTTACTAGCCTCTGAGAAGCTATCTTGGGATAGATGGAAAATGTTCACTTCTTGCCCTCGATCTCAGAAAGGGAGCTCCCAGGTCACTACAGGCGAGTCTTTCCACAGACCCTGAAGCCCCTAAGAGCACAGTCAGACCTGAGACAGTCAGGGGATGTCTCTCTTCTTGTTCTTCCAGCTTATAAGATGCCTTAAACTCTTGAAAACCCTTTCAGGTGGGTGTGGAGTAATCAAAAATTGTGGGACTCAAAACTCCCTCCAGAGTAGGGTCCTTCTCTCAAGGGCTTACTGTTATAAGGTTTTTCAACTACCCCAAAAACCTTCCTGAGAACAGCAAGGGGTGAGTGGGCATATTGGCTCATACCTATAGTCTGAGCTACAGAAATGGGAGGGCCACAAATTTGAGGCCAATCTGGGCCACTTAGCAGGGTTGTCTCACAATGAAAGTTTAAGGGGCTGGAGCGATGGCTCAAAGCATTGCTGTTCCTGCAGAGGGCTGGGTTCAGTTCCTATGACAGCACACAACTGTTCGTAACTCCTATTGGGGATCTGATGCCATCCTCTGACCTCCTCTCGTACCAGGCATACACATGGCGCACATAAAGATGTATACGAAAAGCATGCGTGACGTGTAAAGTAAAAAACAAACAGATCTTTGTTTAAAATGTTAAAGAAAAGGTATAGATTCAAATATGAAATAAAATTTCCACTGGGGGTGGTGGCGCACACCTTTAATCACAGCTCTCAGGAGGCAGAGGCAGGCGGATCTCTCTGAATCCTGGGCCAGCGAGGTCTATACAGCAAATTCTGGGCTACAAAGTGAGACCCTGCCTCAATAATAAAATGAGAATTTTCAAAGGGCCAGGAGAATATAGAGTACTTGCTAGCCGTGTGAGGCCCTTGGCTCGACTCCCAGTACTTCAGAGGGAAAAGAGGGGAAGAGGTGTCGAGGTGGTAGAGTGGAGTAGAAATGGCCTCTGCGGACTCTTTTATCTTATGAGCAGGTATTCTCACTGTCTCAGTGGCCCTAGGCTGGAAGCTAAGATATGGGTGAGGAAAGGATCCCCACAGGGTGCTGTAGCCCAGTAAGGAAGACACTGGTTCACGGAGTCTAACACAGTAGGCAGTAGAATTGCTACAAAGAGTAGATCCAGGCCTTGGGCAGCTAGCTAATGGGAACCTGATCTGACTCAGAGAAGGCAGTAGGCATTCAGAGAAGGCTCCTCCAAGGATGGGATTTCTGATCTCAGGTCTTTGAGATGAGTAAAAACTAACCAGAGAGCAGGAAACCAAGGACCATTAAAGAGGCCATGCACCAAAGCCTGTGGGGCTCAAACTTAGCGGTTCTGAGACTCACTTGGGACCTCACTTAAATTTTACAATTTCTGAGCTTCATCATTGTTCCAGAATGAGATTCAGTGGAACTTAGAAATCTGTGTGCCCCATTCCTGGGGATTCTGATGCAGGCACACCTATGGAAAAACAATGTTAAACATTATTAGGAAATCCTTCCCTGCTCTGTTTGTGCCAGAGATAATGCCATGCCTGGGACGGGGACAGGGTTTGTGGGGTACAGGTAGGTTTGATGTAGCCTCAACTATTCAGTGTCTGTATAGTCGACCAAGGCTGCCTTCCCTTCCTCTCTTCTTCACCCTACCCAGTCCTGCTTTCTGCTCCACAGACTTCCAACTTGGATACCGACTCTATGCTCTCGGAACCCACTGAGGGAAGAGAGAAAATGGGAATTTTGCCCCTGAACCTTTTGGACTTCACATAGAAGTTGTTGGTCTGCATATTCCCTCCTAGATTGTTCTGGAGGCAGACAGAACAAACAAGAAAGTGTTAGGGAACAAGAAACAGCTGTGGACAGGAGAGACCCTGACCCACTTCCTAACTGACGGGTGAGTTTATCAGGTCCCTTTACAGTTACCTGACAATGGCTGAGGCAGGCTCTTGGTGTTGGAATGCCCCAGATGGGCAGAACTCAGACTGAGCCTGAAGGCTTCACTCCTGGCAAGCCAGCCACATTCTCTTCCCCTTCAGCATCTGCTGGCACCCGGCCTCAGGAGTTTAAAGTGGAGGGCTATTACTGGGATTGGCACCCCTTCCTGGAGTACAACATGCTTTTTCCACTCTGCATTTCCAAGTCTGTGCCTTTATCACCAGAAAATCTTGATGGGTTGCCTCATCATTAAATCCCTGGAAAACTCAGCAATCTCTCCCTAATTCAGAAAGGCAACTCCAGCGCCTTCTGCAGGCCACAGGGGCCAGGTCAAACTCAACAACTGAGGGAACTCTCCTATTCTTAGGTTGACAATTACCCTCTATTTGGAATAGTGGTTTTAAGTTTTTTGTTTTGGGGTTGTTTTTTTTTTTCCCTCAAATAAATTTGGCAATTTAGAGTCTATTTAAAGCAAAATAAGCAAGGGAGAGTCATGGTGCAGACTTTATGTGGCTGTGCCAGGGCACTGGGGGAGCTGTCTGGACTTTGCATCTGGTTTAATAGGTACAGTAAACCCGTGAGCAGTGATGTTTTCCCCAGCTGACGGTGGGGGGAGGGGTACGAGACTCAGGGAAGTGAAAAGATATTGAAGCCGGTTGACTTCAGCCCTCTGTCCTCCAGCCTGCCCTCCGTGGAGTGGGGACAAGGGCTAAGTTTTGTTTGTTTTATATTAATTTTTAATAGATTAATTTGGTGTGTGTGAGAGTTTAGTCTGCATGTATGCATGTATACCAGATGCATGCCTGGTACCTGCAGGGGTTGGAAGAGAGTGTCAGAGCGTCTGGAACTTGGGTTATGGATGGTTGTGAGCCACCAATATGGAAACTGGGACAAAAACCAGGTCCTCCGCAAGAGCAGCAGGTGCTCCTAACCACTGAGTCAACCCTCCAGCCCTCCTACTGTTGTCTGTCTTTCTTCTTGCTTGCCTTTTCTTTTTCTTTCTTCTTTTTTCTTTTGTTGTTGCTGTTGGTTTTGTTTTTTGAGACAGGGTTTCTCTGTGTAGCCTTGGCTGTTCTGGAACTCACTCTGTAGACCGGGCTGGCCTTGAACTCAGAGATCCATCCGCCTCCCCTTCCCAAGTGCTGGGATTAAAGGTGTGTGCCACCACTGCCTGGCGTTGTTGCTGTTGATGTTGTTGATGATGACGATGTTTTGGATGGTGGTGGTGGTGGTGGTATTGGTGTGTTTTCAATCACAGACTCCCTTCTTGCTCCCAGCTGTCTAGGCTCTTCTATGGAGGCCCACGGAGAGCATATCTCGACCTGCTCCCTGCCTGTCTGTATTGCCTTCTCAGCCTGAGAGCCAGGAGCGCAGAGGCTCCCTGTTGTTCAACCGAGAACAGAACCTGCGGGTGTCAGAGGCCAGCTTCTCCACCAAGTTCTGCTTCTGGACACAAGGCTCTAAGATGGATGGTCTGGAGACAGTCTGAAATGTGTTGACATTTAACAGTTTGGTTCTTCTGAGGGCTGACAGGGTCATTGTGCTCTTTAAAATGGCCAGCGTGTCCCAGAGCGCTGGCCTGCCTCACAGAGAACTCATTTGTGTATGGTTTCTGCATTTTGTTTCTGATTTGAGGCAATAGCCAAGATCTGATTCCTGGGGACATTTCTCTCATGGTGGAGAAAGTTGCTTCTGTCTCAGTCTCACAAGTTCTATGCTGCCTGTGTGGGTTCTGTGGCACCTGTGCCTTCTGGAACCAGCCTATAAGTGCAACTGGCCTGGGACTTTTGTTTAACACTGAAGTTGGGGATCTGCCATGCCTGTTGCTGGATTTCACACATTGGGAACATACTGGGCTGGGGATGTAGCTGCGGGCAGGGTAAAGCACACTCACACATGTGCAAGGCCCTGTCCTGTATTAAGTGAGCATCACAACAGAAACCACCTTGTAAAGGATATGCATTGATTTGTTTGTTGAGGAAAGGTTTTGCTAGGTAGCCCTGCCTGACCTGATACTCACTGTGTAGCCCAGGTTGGCCTTGAACTCATGGTTATCCTACCACGTCAGCCTCCTTGAGTTGCTGGAATTATAGGCATGTGCCATCCTATATGTTTCTGTTTGTTTGTTTTCCTTAACTGTTCCTTTAACTTGTCTGTGGAAAAAGCCCCAGTTTTTCTTCCCTCCTCCCTCAGCTTTGGTGTGGCACATCTTGGAGACAGAGCTATCTGGAGGAGGGGCCACAATTGGGGAACGCAAATGAATAGCTTTTCGTGGCAAGTTGGGGTTTGCTCCCAGCCACCTTCCCTTGGAGCCACAGTCCAAAAGGCAGACTGTCTCTTCTCACATCTGCATACATGCAACATGCAAATCGTAGTTTTCAGCTTACATTTTAAAAGTACTGCCATTTCCAGGGCTGGTGGTTGGCACAGAGTGAAGCAGTCCTGGGACCAATTTGTTCTGTCATCCTAGGCAAGTCATCTTGCAGCCCCCAGGACGAGGAAGAGGTGTGCCTTAGAGCCCCAGGCACATAGAAGAATAGCACAGTGGCCCCTCGTATTTTCGGTGGTCTCTAGTTTTGCCTTCCATACGTTTCAGTCACCGACAATCTGAAGAGATCACATGGAGAATTATAAAAAGAAGCGGCTGGTAGGTTTTAAACTGCACGTACAATCCCATCTGTTATCCTGCCTATCCATATTGTATATGCTCCCCTCCCATCAGTCTCCTTGTAACCGTCTTTGTTAGCTGACAGATTGTTGAGGGACAGCAGTGCTTCTGTTCAAGTAACCCTTCCTTGACTTAATAATTGCCCCAAAGCACAACAGTTAGTGTGGTGGTAGCAATTCAGACATGCCGAGGGGGAGCCTCAAGATGCTTCTTTCAAGTGAAAAGGTAAAAAATTGTGAATAAGGAAAGAAAAAGAGAGTACCAAAGTTGTCAAGATCTATCCTGCGAGCAAATCCTCTGTTTGAAATCTTGAAAGAAAAAGAAATGTATAGTAGTTATGCTTTTAAACCTCAAATTGCAAGAGAAAGCCTATGATAAATTATCATTACTATGGAAAGGGCTCTAGATTTGTGTACAAAAAGAAAAATAAAGATAATAGGGCTCGCTTAGGGAGAGTCTGCCTCGGATGGGAGAGGCGCAGTGGAGGAGAAAGGCCTTGGAGAGCACCAGGAGTGTCATGGTTTTGCTTTTTTCCCCTTCACTGCTGTGTTAAGCAAGGAGGGCTTCTCTCTACTCAGACACACCATTAGTCTGTCTGAGGAATTGTTTACAAGGAACAGAAATTCACTCAAGCTGGCATAACTAGATTGGGTTAGACTCAGAATAGTCGTTAATCTCACGGGTATCCAGAGCCAGGAAATGGAGTGCAGCTGGGACACAGCGGGACCAGACACAAGGTCTGGTTTCAGAAGCAGGTTTCCACCCTGTTGGGGCTGCAGTCTCTGCCCTTTGCTCTTCTCCGTGCTCTTCCTCTCAGAGGTCTTGATGCCACCTCTTTCTTCTGTTCTGTTTCTCTCTGTTCCAGGCCCAACAAAATACTCGTGCCTGCCCTTGACATGAGTTTTTGGCCTGTCTCCCTCCTCCCAGCATCTACCTTGCTCCCATCCCCATTACACTTAGGAAATGATCACTGTCTCTGGAAATAAAGGGGCAAAGTCTCTGGCTACTAGAGCCCAAAAGCTTGAAGGGAGAGACTGTCTCAAGGGCTAAAAGGATCAATGTGGGTAGCCTGCAATACCTCTGTGGAGGTGTTTTGGTTGTTGTTTTGTTTTTTTTTGGTTTTTTGTTTTTTGTTTTTTGTTTTTTGGTTTTTTTTTAGGTTTATTTAGTTTTGTTTTATGTGTTTGAGTGCTTTGACTGCATGTATGTATGTACATCAGCAGCAGTCAGAGAGGATGTCAGATCTCTTGGAACGAGTTACATACAATCACGAGTGCCATGTGGGTACTGGGAACTGAACCCAGGTCCTCTGCAAGGACAGCAAGTGCTCTTAACCACTGAACTATCTTTCCAGCCCTGACACCTCTAGTCTTACTGAATTCATCTTTGTATCCAGCTCTACAATCCCACAATCACTTTCAAGGCCAAGTGTCTATATGTACCTGCTGCAGTCGCCTATGGCCAGGGGCTGGAACGTAGGAAAGAAGCTTGGTGCTGGGCTTTCAGCTGCTGAGATGTGAGTGGAGGCTGGGAGGGCACCTCAAATGACTGACCAAAGAGGAAGCTCGTTTGCATACTTATTAGGTTCTGCTCTTCCCTTAAAGGCGGAAAGCCCCGTCTTAATCTCTCTGTCCCCACACCATCTGGCACAAACAGTTGGATTTAGTTGTTCATTAAGTACCTATTGATGACAAACCACCAGGCATGTTCATGGCATGGACTGGAATTTGTGCCTAACTGCATCCTGAAATGTGATACTTGACCATCCAGGTGAACCCAGTCATTTCTCATCACCTTTGCAACAAACTGAGAGAAGTTAACCCAGCCAAACAGGCTGCTTACGATTTCTTTCTCCCCGTGAGACATTTGGAAGCAACTGTGTGCTGTTTAGAGGTGATGCTCGCACTTATGTCAAGTTGTAAAAATGGCTTTGCGGGCTCAGTCTCGGATGCCTGTGTTTTGATGGAAATGCCCATCTAAATTTCCTGCTTGATTTTTTTTTCCCTTAATGGCTAGGCATGAACTTGGCAAACACTATTATTTGCACCAGTACCTTTTAGAGATTAAAAACAACACTCGGTAATTGGAAATAAGTTGGTGGTGGTTGCCATCCCTTTTGAGGGTGACAGGGACTTCAGACAACCTCTGAAGTCATTACTAGTGTATCTTTGTGGGTCCTTCTCATACTCTGTTTGATGATGGAGTTATTTAGCAGAGAGTGAGCCTTGATGTTTCTTTGTGAGAAGAGGGGAAAGCCACGCCATCCTCTGTGCTTACTCCTGTATTTATTTCTGTACTGCATATGTCGCCCCTTTTCCTTTATTCTACAGGAATCCTTTGGATGCATCAATTCAAGGACATATGTTTGTGGCCTACACACATCTGTCTTGAATTTCGTCTTTTCCACCCTGTCTTCTGGTTTCCAAACAATTTACCTCCCTCTCGGTTTCCCTGCTGTTCCTTATTTCATTGTGCTGTGGAATCCTTTCAAGGCGCTGGTAGAGGGGAACAGTGCAGGCCAGTCTGTTTCTAGGAGGCATCCTGGGACATGGCGATCACAGCTTCTGAGGATGAGATTGGACTGACTCCTTTCACCCCAGACACAGCTAGCCCATGGCAATGTGGCTGATGCTGTTTTCAAAGCCGAGAAGGCGCCTAGCATGCCGGCTTCCTGGTGAGGTGATGTTACCATCTTGGACCAATCCAGTCCAGTTTATGGAGGGCCTTCACTTGCCAGGCTCCTTGCAGACCCAGCACTTAGGATTATCTTTGATCTCCACCCCTCCCCAACCCCCCAGACTGGGAATTTCTCACATCATTGTAAATGTTTCCTCTCCTTGTCATTTGGCCTGAACTCAGTGGGGACTTCCTGAAGCAGGAAAGTGGTAACAAGGGATTTATAACTGGGCACTCGGAAAGTTCTGCCAAGAAAACAGAGCTCTGTACGCAGCCAGGCAGGGGAGAGGGGACAGATTTTGTCTCCTGATGAAATAACAATCAAGGAAATTGGGAAGAGTGCTGTGCTGTAAGCTGATGGCTCTGTAGTGGGACAGGTACAGGTGCCACTGACATGGAAAACGTCCCGACATTTACACAAACCACACTTCCTGCTCTTATTTTCATTTTGGGGAGGTGACATGGAAAAGCTGGGCCCTCTGGCTTGTAATTTATAGTGTTTAGTTTAAGAGGCGTTATGCAATCGCATTCCTGATCTGCTGGAAGCCGCACAACTTTCTGAGGCTATCTGCTCGATTTTCTGTTTCAAACTGCAACTTATCGAGTGGCTGTTTGGGATCGGTGATGGATGTGTGAAATGCAGTAATGGCTCGCTTGGTCCTCATGCTTCATCTGTGGGGTCATGGGTGAGAAGCAGCCAGCTCACTCTGCTGGCCTGAAGACAGAAGGCACCCAAGATATAAGCGTCATAGGGTTTGGTTCTCTGCGGGTACTCAGTCAGTGTAGACTGAAGTGATCTTTGGTGGCCAGCCCTGTGTGGTGGTGGGCATTCTGGAAGGATGGAATTCCCTTTTGCTGTTGACTTGACAGATCACATCTCAAAACCCCTCATGTCCACCTTGTCCAGTCACTGTCTCCTTTCTCATTGGTGCTGGGTTAGCTGACAGCTATAGAGCGTGAGAAACGGCCCTGCCAGTGCTCTTTGAAGATTCATAGGAAATCAGCCTGAAATTGTGAGGCCCTGGCTTGTCAGCCTGGTGAGAACTGAGGAGTCTGGGGAAGCCCTTCTGTCCTGTCCCCTGGGCTAACACTGTTTCTGAGAGGAGACAGAGATGGGTGTGTTTTCAGACACAGAATGTTTCTTGGTATAATTTATTTTTCAATGTAAAATGCCAACAGAGGGGCTGGAGAGATGGCTCAGCAGTATAGCACTGGCTGCCCTGCAAGAGGACCATGGTTTGATTCCTAGCACCCACATGGAAGCTTACAACTAACTCCAGTTCCAGTGAATCTGATCCCAGACAGACACATGGTTCTCAGTCATACATTCAGGGAAAACACCCATACACAATCAAAATAAATTAAATCTTAAATAAATAAATTAACAGAGAAGCCTTACTGGCCCATTTTTGCAAAGCCCCTTTATTTGTTCTTGTACATGATTGCCTTAGATTACTATGGAGCAAGAAGGGCTGGGCCAGTCAGGGTGAATCATTTCCATCTACTGTCTTCCAGCTAAGGGGGTGTGGGGGGAACATTGCCTGGACAAGCATGTACCCTAGCAGATCCCCAGATCTGCAAGGCATGGTCCTCCTTCAAAGTGGCTGTCAGTCATTCTTAGGCTTTCTGCCTCTGGTCCCCTCCAAGATTTTCCAAGACAGGGTTTTTCTGTGTGGCCCTGGCTGTCCTGGATCTGGCTCTGTAGGCCAGGCTGGCCTTGAACTCAGAGATCCGCCTGCTTCTGCCCTCTCGAGTGCTGGGACTAAAGGCCCATACCACCTCTCTATCCCTCTACCCCTCCACCTCTCCACTCCCCAAACCCCCCACCCCTGCCCTCAGCTTCTGCTCTTCTCTTTTGTTTTAGCCTTGTGGATTCTGTCAGGATCTGGTATAGAAAATTTCCCTCTAAGTTATGGCTCTAAAGCTATGGATTGAAAACAGGTGACATGTCTCTCAAAGGCAGGTACAGACCAAGGTCTTTGTGTTTAAGCGAAAGGGCACTGCTTGGTGTGCGTGTGGGGAAATGTGGACACTCTTTCAGTTCCATCAGCAGATCCACAGTGACACAAGTCATAGAAACTCTATCCCTCACTAGATGTGACTGCCTTTGGGGTTACAATGCCTGTCTCTCAGATTCCTGACCCACACTGGCTATTTGTCCCACTGTCAGAGAAAAACTCAGAGTTTCTTTAGCCTTTCCAACCCATTATTACAAGGCTCTTCCAGACCACTCTGCCCAGCGGAGGTTTTGGGACCAGATGGGCTGTAAGCAATCCCTTTGTCAGCTTGTGGGAAATCCAGCGTGGGGAAGCCCGGGCACTTCCCCTAGGCTGCGTCTGCGGTGCTGGCAGGGAGGATCCTGGAAGCCATATGCCTCTTTGTAGTCTCAGAACACTGCTCATCTCCCTAGTCATTGAGTCATTCAGGCAGGAAGTCGAACAGCTTGGTAAACGACCCTCATTAAAGGGTGCTAGAAATGATACCATATTCCAAGCATTAGGTATGAGCGTTCCAAGCCAGCCCCATACTAAGTGAATTCAGAGGGTTTTTGAATTGTCGCATTTGTAAAAATTAGTTTGTTGGTTTGTTTGTTTGTTTGTTTGAGAAGGATCTTTCTATATAGGCCTGGCTGGCCGGGAACTTGCTATATAGACCAAGCTGGCCTCAAACTCACAGAGGTCTGCCCTCCTATAACTCCTAAGTGCCGGGATGAAAGGTATGTGCCTCCATGGCTCAGTAAATTTTAGCACTTTTTAAGGGGGACCTTGGTATTTTTAGACTTTAATCACACCGACTTATACTTTTTGATGGAAACCAGTTTGAATACTGGATGGATTTTGGTAACTAAGCTGCTTTTCCTGTGACTTTTGCGGAAGTATGGTTCTCGGAGTATGCCTTACTTCCTCTGCCTAGCTCTTCCATTTCTAGGATACACTTTCTCAAGTTCATGCTCTGCCCTTGCCTTCCCCGTCAAAGAAACCAAGTTCGACCTGCCAGGTATGAGAGCCTGCTCCTATACTCATAGTACTTGGGGTGCTATGAAGTACATAGAAACTGGGACGGGAAGATCTGAAGTTCAAGGCCAGCCTGGGCTACACAGTGAGACCTTGTGTATGCAGCCAGGTGTCAGATACAGACATCTGAGCCACACAGAGATCTGCCTCTGTACTTCCAACTTCTGGTTCCTACCTGTGTGGTACCCCTCAGACAGACCCTGTCTCTGGTTGTGGCTGTAACTAATGACCCAATCTTAGTGACTCCCCTGTTGTGAGACAGGAAGAACAACAACGGGTTGGAGCTGGCCTGGGAAGAGTCTTCACACCTGTAATAAAGCCAGGGTTTCTTGGGCAGGCTGCAGTTTCCCCTGTGTATGCTCTTTGCTCCACTCAAAGCCATCCCCATCTCCCGGTTTTTCTAAAGGCTTTCACTGTGTAGCCTCACTTGTCTGGCAGCCTCCCCACCCCAGCCCACCCCCACTTTCCTGATCTTAGCCAAAAAGTTCCTTATAAAGAGGGAACTTATATGGATGGTGCTTTGTCCCAGACCTGACAGGGCCAGTGGCACTCTGGTGACCTAATCACACAGCACAGGGTTGCCTCCTCAGTGCTTTTGAGTTTGAGGACCTCAGGTCCATTGCCCTAGCATGGACTCCTGAGAGGACCATGTACCAAAGACACTTCTGAGCACTTCCAGTGTGTGGCCCGCTCTCTGTCCTGGGCAGGAGAAGCCAGAAAGCCAGCTGGTGGTTGGCATAGAGTGAAGCATGTGGAGGGTAATTTTCTCACGGTGGCAGAGGCAGTGTCAAAACCCCAGAGCCTGTGTTCCCATTCCCTGCCCTCTGGTTCCTGCCTCAATGACCCCAAAACACAACGATCCCCTTGGAGGAGGGTTAAGGGATAGTGGTTGCTAAGCTAAGCCCTTGCCAGGAAGTGTGAATATGGAAGCAAAGCTTTCAATGCACCAGCAATGTGTGGGAGACTGGCTGCCAAGGATGGATGAAGAAATGGAAGTAGCATATGGGTTTTCTCCTTCTCCTTCCAGCAGCAAAGTGGTTCGCTACAGAAAGTGTTCTGCAAGGGAACCCAAGCTTTGAGACTTGAGTGCTCACACCCCAGGCTGAGAGGGACTTGGCGTGTACCAGGTAGGGGTGTCACCCTGTCTGTTGAGTCTGAAGGTATCCCAAATGGATACAAGGCCTAAGAGGTCCTGGTCCTGTCCTTCCTTCCCTCCCCACCAGACTAGGAACCTGCAGATGACAGAAGTGCTAGGCCAAGGTCAGTGGCGACATCATCGCTGGTCTAGGAGAAGTGGCAGTGTTTTTTGTTTGTTTTTGGTTTTGTCGTGGTGCTTACGCACAGAGCCATAGTGTAAGCCTTACTCCTTACAGTGTGGTGTGAGGCAATATTGTAATCCCCACTTTTCTCCTGAGGAAGCTAAGGCTCTGAGAGAGATGTGGCAGATGCAAAGATCACCCACCTAGTGTGCCACAGGGTCAAGGTCTGGGCAGACCCAGGCCAGACTGTTTTACTGTTCCACACTGCCCTCCCACAAACTGGGTTTGGACTAAGGATTTCACTGGTGAGTACCAAATCACGCATGTATGGCAGTTCTAGTGACTCCCTACACACGCTCTTACAATGGGGGTGGTCACATATAGGAGGTTTATTTAGCATGCAGAGCCCTGGCATAGTCATTGAATTAAGCCCGTCTTCTTTTTGTCTCCTTTGCTTGTTTCTCTGGCAGGTGGCACCATCAGCTTTATGGTGTATGTGTGCATATGTAGTCAAAGCCCCACAGAATCTTGTTATATACTCAAAAGACTAGGACAGGGAGATCTCAAACTCAGAGATAGCCTGGGTTACATGGAGAGTTCTTGGTCAGCTTGGACTATGGAGACTCTGACTCCCCCTCCTTCCAAATCCTGTGTTATAATTGCATGAGTTCTCATAAGCTAGTGATGGATCTGCAGCTTGGCCCAATCCACATACTATCTTGTTCTCTGTGCTGACTCCAGTAAAAGGAGGGATGGGAAGGGGGCAGGGCATTATTAAAGAAAGGGAGAAGAGCCCTGATCTCACTGGCATTGGAAGCAAATCATTTATGTGTGAGTTAGAATGCCTCCCCAACCCCCAGGAATTAAGGGGACATTGGATCATAAAGCCATTTAAAGAGCCTAACTTGGTACCCGGTCTAGCTGACCTTCCCACCGCCCAACCCCCATTCCATTCCCCCATCCATCAGTTCACCAGCTTTCATGGAATCCATAACACACTGAGCACTGCCCTTGGCTAGCAGCTCCACCACAGTCCAGATCACATCCTGGAAGCTATCCAGGAGCAAGGGGATCTGGCAGGAACTCTGGGACCAGAACAAAGCCTCCAGGAGCAGCTGGAAGGTGGGGGTGGGGCTGGGGTGACCACGGTGAGACTGGTGTGCTGTACTCCACCTATTGCACATCTGCTCACCGGGCCAGGCCTTGGTCTAAGCACTGGGAGTGACTCACCTGCTCTTCACCATGGTCCATGACTGTTGGATCTGTTACTCCACTTCCCAGATGAAGGAGCTCGGGGAGACGTTAGCTCTCTCTTACTTGAGATCACTAAGTGGCTGACACTGACTCAGACATAGGCAGTCTGGCTGGAGCTCTGTAAGGTGTAAGATCCTTGGTGTTGGAGGTAGGAGGAAGGGAATTTTACCTCTGGCGATGGTGTAGGCTGTGTTAGTTTAGGAAGGTGGGACCCACTGAAGGGTGTGTTTTTGAGGGCCTTGCACAGAAAGGGTGGTTTGTTACTGTAGTCAGCGCTGAATGGAAGGGCAGGGGGCGTTTGCCTGAGAAGGCTCCAGCTGACTTGACCACGAAGCTTGCTGATTAATCCTACATCTGTGTCAGCTTTGGCTTCATCCCACAGATTTGCAGCAGCTTTGGAAATAAAAGCTTAGCCCCTCTGTCAAGCCCAAGGGCAGTTCTTAGCCTGGGAGCAGATCTGGGGATCACACTCAGGAGCTGAGCTTTCCCAGAAATCACCAAATTGCATTTCCCAGAATTGTCTGCAGTGCTGGCTAATGGAATGAGTGGTTTAGATGCTCTCTGCTCTCTGCTCGCATCCTTAGAGCTTATGTGTTCCAGGCCTGCCCCTTGTGATAGCTGCTGCTGCAATGCCTCATGGCTCACCATCATAGGCTTTCTGGCCAGTGTCTCTGGGTTGATAGTTCCAACCACAACCTTGGAACCAGAACCTGCCATCAGGCCCAGGATAGGAATTTTCTAGAAACTGGATAGCCTGTTTAGTCATCCCTTGTTATTTCTGCCAAGTTGAGCTAATGTTGCCTCCTCTTTGTTTCTTTCCTATGTTGCCTTGCTTCTGAATTTGGCAAACTGTTCATCAATATTTGTTTATTTGTGGGTGGGTAAGGATCAAGTCTACAGGTGGTGTATATATTCATGGGAGGGGAGGGGTGGCATGGGCTCTGTATGTCTGTTCATGTGCGCATATATGTGTGTGTGCAAGTGAGTGTGTGAATGTGCATGCACACGTGTGTGTGTGTGTAAGTAGGTAGGTAAATAGAACAGAAAAAGACATAAGGTGTCCTGCTGTTTTTTGACTGTGATGGCCATTGAGACCTAGTGATCCTCTGTGGACCTGCCATGTTGAAACCACAGCTGCCTATACTCCAACGGGTGCTGAGGGAATCTCATCGAAGCAAGCACTGTTACCTAGTGAGCCTCTCCTCAGTCCTAATCACTCATATTTTAACATCTAGATCTCTAAGTGTTAGGGGTTTGGTGTGATACTCTGTTGTAGTCACCTGGCCTTTAGGAAGCTGGAAGACAGAGTCCTGTGAGTGACAGGTGCTGACAGAATTGGCGTTGGATAGACTCTACCAGGATGGTCACTGGAGAGAGGGCAGATGTGGGCATGAAAGACCTTGCACTTTCCAACCGCAGCAGTGGCTGTGTATGTGACCCCTTTAAAAATGCATAGGCTGCACCAGCGATGTAGCTCAGGGGCACTGGTGCCTGACACACCAAAGCCCAAATTTGACCCCAGCAGCAACTTAAAAGATTAAAACGCTTACTTTGCTATTGACCATTTCCAAAAACATTTCCTGAATCCAGTGGAATATGAGCTCTCGCCCTCCCTCCAGTGTTGGGGTTCAAAGGCAGCTGGATGGGAAGGGCCTGACTCAGCAGCACCTCCCTCCCACGCCCGCCTGAGGCAGGCTGTGCTGAGTTTTCCAGCCTTTAGTCTTTTCAGCCAGAGGCAGGAAACCAAGCAGGAATTCCTTCCAGAGTCAGATGTGGTGTCAGGGTTCTCTTAGCAAAACCCACAGAGGCAAAAGCAGAAAGGCATTGCAACAGGACATGAGGACACAGGACAGACGCCTGTAGACCCAGGCATGGAAGGATGAGGCAGGAGAATGGCTTGAGACAGGAGTTCAAGGCTATCCTGAACAGAATAATACCACTCTGGGTTTTTTTTAAAATTAATTATTTATTTGATTATAAGAATTATGATTTTTAATATATATATATATATATATTGTGTGTGTGTGTGTGTGTGTGTGTGTGTGTGCGTGCGCGAATTATATATAAAATCAGAAAATCTGAAAGTAAGGGCAAGGCATTAAGAGGCAATGCAAACAGATGACACAAAGCAGGGCCTCCAAATGTCTCGTGCTGCATAAGACGCTTATAGCAACATAACTGCGTCCAGAAGGAACCCCCCATTCCGTAAGTCATCTCATTGCCAGCCTGCTAACTGTGCAGCTCACTGATTAACTGTAGAACAAGGCTGACACGGGAACAGTCTTTGAAGAGGACGCTGACAAGACAAGGGGAAGTAATCATAAACTGAATCCCAGCATTAATGAAGTGTCCCAGCTGGATGTGGCTTTGAAAACTGAAGTGTTTCCACATGTGACACCTTCCTTGGCCTCAAACACCCACTCCGAGTGACCTGTCCACGGAGGTCTGGTCAGGTTCAGGGTCGGCATGACAGCCCAGCCAGTTGGCTTACTGTTTTCTTTCCATACTGATGTGTTTTCTCCCAGATGAATTCTTTAGACGATGACCAAGTGCTGATGTTTAGATGTGGGGTCTGGGGGTCGGAGGTAGAGAGTGCTTGCCTGGAGTGCATGAGGCCTTCAGTTCAGTCTTCACCACCCCAAAGCTCCACTGCAACACCGAGAAGAATACGAGCTCACTTTTGGGGGCAGTTGATTTGGAGACAGGGTTTTCTTTGTACAGCCCTGGCTGTCCTAGAACTCTATGTAGGTGAAGGCTGGACTCAAACTCATGATCTACCTGCTTCTACCTCCTGAGTTCTGGGATTAAAAGTATGCACCACTACTCATGACTACTGGAGGTGCTATTTTAAAAGTGCACTTAGCTCACAGCACTAAGTTATCTAGACATTACCAGCACCACTAAAACGAAGGATGGTCTGGACGCTGTAGGCACTCATCAGCCTGGAAAGGACTCTGGATGCTGGCAGCAGGACCTTGACCCACTCTTCCTGTGGTGCGTCTTAGGTTCTGGGCAGATACTGTTTCTCTTGGACACTTGAATGGCAGACAGAAAGGTGGTAGGTGTCACAGCTTTCCTTATTGTGTCAAAGTCAATATTGGCATACTATGAACTCTTAAGACAAAGGGTCTTTATCTGGGACCCACAGGCATGCCACAGTTCTGCAGATCCCACCAGTAGGCCTCAGGGTTCATGAGCTCCGTAATATCACACACAGACTTTCTATATATGTTTACTTTTCTACAGCAGGAATGTGTGTGTAACCCCTAAATGGTTAAGAAGCCTGTCTTCAGGGGCCTCTGGAAGACCTTTAGCAGGCTTTAAGGCAGAGTGACTAATCCTTGAGGCACAAGCACTTCTTATAGCCATTCTGTGGGACAGAGGCTCTTGGCACAGCAAAGATGACCTCTTCAATGTGAAGGCCAGCTTTCAGGTTCAGGCAGTGAGATCTGACTCAGGTATCAGAGGGCAAGGCACTGGAGAGATGGCACATCGGTTAAGAGGGTATCCTTCTCTCCAGAGGACCTGGGCATGGCTCCCAGCTCCCACATCAGGAGACCTAACAACTGTACTCTAGCTCCAGGACACCCTCTTTAGGCCTCTGTGGACCTGCATACAAGCAGTGTACACTCACACAGTTGTGTATATATGATGAATTTATTTATTTATTTATTTTTTTTGAAAGAAAAGAACAGCTGTAGAGACAGCTCACAGTTAGGAGCACTGGCTAGTCTTCCAGAGAACCCGGGTTTGATTCCCAGCACCCACATGGCAGCTCACAACATTCTGGAACTTCAGTTCCCAGGGAGCTGGCACCCTCTCCTGGCCTCCAAGGGGAATCAGGCATACATGTGGTGTACAGACATACGTGCAAGAAAAGCATCCGCACACATAAAAGTAAATAAGAACTTTAAAATTAGAAAAGAAAAGGTCAGAATGACTGTGTCTGGGTCTTCCATGCTGTTTCCAAGCTGAGTAACTCTGATCTACAGCCTGAGAAATGTTTGCCAAGCCACAGACAGAGCTCACGGATGAATAAGTTCCTAAATAAATCATTGTCATGAAATTAGACCATGATGTGTCAGACTATAAAAGGACCAAGTCTTCAGTGTCCCTTATGAGCACAGAAATAACAACTGTTTTTCCCTAAGCCAGCAGGCCTATACTTGGAAACAAAGATCCAGTGATCAATGGAAACCTGAGCCATGACCTGCTATCCTCCTGAGACCCAAGGAGCCCAGGTTGCCTGGACACTGATGTTCATCACTTTCTTTTTTAAACTCACTCTCAATTTTTTTTCTTTCTTTTTTTTTTTTTTTTTTTTTTGCTGCTGAGTTAGGACTAGGGAGATGGTTCAGTGGTTAAAAGCACTTGCTTAAGTTTCTTGCACTCGGCCTGGAGAGATGGCTCAGCGGTTAAGAGCAGTAACTGCTCTTCCAGAGGTCCTGAGTTCAATTCCCAGCAACCACATGGTGGCTCACAACCATCTGTAATGGGATCCGATGCCCTCTTCTGATGTGTCTGAAGAGAGCAATGGTGTACTCACATGCATAAAATAAATAAATAGATCTTTAAAAAAAAAGTTTCTAGCACCCAGGTCAGGCATCTTACAACCACCCATAACTGCACTTCCGGGGGATCTGATACCCTCTTCTGGCTTCCAAGAGTAACTGCACATGCAGACAGACACATATACACAAAAATAAAAATAAAATAAATTTAAAAGTTGGGGGTTCATTCATTCAGTTGATCAGTCAGCCTATCTGTCGGTCGGTCTATCTATCTATCTATCTATCTATCATCTACCTACCTACCCTGTCATTACCACTGAGCTACACCCCTGGCCCTATTTCCTTAAAACACATAGGTAAGGGACTAGGGCTATAAATAACTCTGACTTCATCCCCTCTGGCCTTTGCAGCCAGCCTCCTGCCTTTTGACAGGTTCCTTGGGCTACAGGTGGCCTTCCCCATGCATGCAACTTGCTTCATTGCATGACAGAAGTCTGTGGCCCCATGTCATTCATCATAGGTGTGTGCTGTGCACATGTGTATGTGTATTTGTACATGTGTACATATGGAGATATACCCCAGTGCCTATCACTAAAATGTTTGCCTTTTTCCCTGTGAGGTGTTCTTTCTGGCTCTTTATAAATGTCTGAAATTGTTTTCCATTTTTATTCTTTTTTTTTAAAGACTTATTTATTTATTATGTATACAGTGTTCTGCTTGCATGTATCCCTGTGGGTCAGAAGAGGGCATCAGATCCCATTACAGATGGTTGTGAGCCACCATGTGGTTGCTGGGAATTGAACTCAGGACCTCTGGAAGAGCAGTCAGTGCTCCTAACCGCTGAGCCATCTCTCCAGCCTTCATTTTTATTCTTATTTATCGTCTTTCCTTCCATGAGAGCCAAAGTTCTACCAGGGCACTAGCTTCATCTGCCTTTGTTTTTGTTGTTTGGTCGGTTTTTCTTCTGTTTGTTTGGTTTTTCTTCTGTTTGTTTTTCAAGGCAGGGTTTCTATATTTAGGCTGCCTGTCCTAGAACTAGCTCTAGGCTGGCCTCAAATTCACAGAGATCTGCCTGCCTCTGCCACCTAAGTCCTGGGATTAAAGGCATGCGCCACCACTGCTTGGTAGCCTTGTTCTTTCTCACGCCCCTTGTGTTTAGAAGAGGCACATAGTAGGCACTCAGTTTATAACTGCATAGTGAATCTCAGCACTTGCAAGTTCTAAAACATATAGAAAAGAAAACCCAATGTGTTGTGAGCCATATATGTGCTCACAATGTATTAGTAGCCGTGTACATGCTAACATCAGTGAGTATAAGCGTAATGAAATCGAAGTGCCCCTTCCCTGTCAGATCAGAAAACTTGACATCGGCAATCAGATTGGCAAGGCAGGCAGGAGACGGCTCTCGCTGCCGGGCTCTCTCTGCCGGGCTCTCGCTGCCGGCAGGGGTGGAGCATGGTTCCAGCCTTCCCAGTAGTGGATCCTGATGGATCCTGATTGCTCTGTGCATTTTCTGTGATTTTGCTGTTTCCCAATTTTTTTCAAGTGACTGCTTTCCCCTCCAAAATTATATTCTAAACAAAAAAATTTCAACTCAACGATTTTAATCTTCCTGTTTAAATTTTTTCTCCTCCCTCTACCCTCCTTCCCTTCCTCCCTCCCTCCCTCCCTCCCTTCCTTCCTTCCTTCCTACCTTCATGTTGTGAAGGGGGAGAGGAGGAGAGAGAGCATATGTGCATATGCACATGTGTGCACCTACAGGGAAGAGGGTATTGTGTGCCCTCTTCTTTGCAGCAGGGTCTCTCTCTATACCAGGGCTCAAGCCTCCGCTAGGCTAGAAACCAGAGATCCCCAGTTACCCTCTTATTATTTCTGTTCCCACTGGAACTAGGGTTACAGGCCTTTAAAGGAACACTGGATTGTTCCGTGGGTGGTAGGACCTAAAGTCTGCTCCTCATGATTGTGGAGCATACTCTTAATTGCTGAGCCATCTTTCCAGTGCACAACCTTCCCCTCACCTCAGACAACCCCTTTAAGTAACCTGGATGGACTCTGGCACAGCAAATTTAAGTTATCAATCCCAGTATCATGAAGGTCTTGTCTGTTGTCAAACCTAAAGAGTGTTTCATCAATATGCCAGGCAGTGGTAGCACACATTGATAATCCCAACATTTAAGAGGCCCAGGTAGGTGGACCTCAGAGTTCCAGGCCAGCCTGGTCTACAGAGCAATTTCCAGGATAGTCAGGGCTACACAGAGAAACTCTATCTTGGGGGGGGGGGGGGGGGGAGTTTATCATCAAAGGCTGGGACTGGTGCAGGAGGATTAGAACTCAAAGCTAGCCTGAGTTTCATACCTAAGACAACCTCAGCTCCGTGGTGAGACCTTGTCTCAAAACAGTAACAATAAAAGAATGCTTGATCTGAGCCCAGGATCAGGTTTCTGTAGAATGATGCCGCCATGGCCCCATAAGCTGCTCACAGACGCGCACAGCCACTCTTGTTAAGAGGCCGTTTTGGTGAGCCCACCGGAAATTTGGGGCTGGTAAGCAATCAAGCACAGCCACCCAGTTTGAAGCAGAGTCCGACAATACTTCTGCCAAGCCATGCATCTCTATAGGCTGAGAAGCCTCAAGTTTCTTGGCAGATACTCTAGAATTGAATTAAATACCATCAGAGCCCTGTCCACATACTCCTTCCCTTCCACCGTGTGCAGCTGCATCCCAAGGCCTGTTGCCCTTCCACATAACCCTGCCCTGTTTGGCCAGGAGCTAAGCCCCTGGCCTGGACTTCTAGGTGCCCCAGAAAGGAGTCTTACAGCCCTTGTGTAGCTATCTTTTGTGGTTTTGGTGCTAGGGCTTGACAGTTACATCTAAGAGCACCCAGCGGCTCACCAAAAGGGTGTTCAGCCCGTGGCCATGAGCAAGCAACAGAGCCTGTGAAAATCTGGCTTCTCACCCAGGGCTGTGATGCTCCCAGATTCTCAGCTTCCTTCTTAGACCCTAGGCCTCTGATAGTTCACCTCAACACCCTGCCAGAAGCCCCGAGGCTGTTTGGAGTGGCCGTGAAGACTGAGGGTTGGGGCAGGTTTGTTGCCTGTGTTCAGCATGACAGACGGCACACATGCATAGCAAAGATGCTATTCCCATCACAGGCCTGGACAAGTGTGGAGAGGGGCACATTTAAGCTACTTGTTCTTGTTGGGAAGCCTCTCCCCTCCTCCTTGGCTGCTGGCTGGCTGCTGCTGGGCAGAGGTGCTTCCCTCCCTTCCCAGGGCAGCTGGTTAAGGTCTCATTGCACTCCAAAGATGTCAGATCTTTATTGGGATTTTCAGGTTGTCCCCTGGGGACTGGCAAGAGACTAAATGTCCCTCTATCAACCACCTCTGTCACAACATGAACCTTTCTAGGACTCAGGGTCCCCTTCACCCTACAGTACTACAGGGGCGTGTGGGGTTGTAATGAACCCATCCCTATTGCTGTGCAGCTCTGCTTTGAGCCAGTCATTCCCGTATTGTTTCCTCTCTTCCCGGGCCTGGGGGACATGAAAGAACTCTGCAATTAATTTGGTTTGGGTTTAACTACCTTATTGTATTTTTCTTTTATAGCTTAAACTTTGGAACAAATACCGAGTCTCCAACATTCCATCGCTAATATTCCTAGATGCCACCACAGGGAAGGTTGTGTGCAGGAATGGGCTCCTTGTGATCCGAGATGACCCAGAAGGTAAGGCTTGGGTGTGCCTGCCTCCCCCACCTCTCTGCTCTGTTCCCTCCTGGACCTCAGTACTAATGAAGTACTATAAGTGATTTACATGGCTAGAGAATAGTGTCTTGATAAAATTACTCTATTCTCTAGGTCATGGTTAAGAGTTTTAAAGGCTCAGAATGTCCCTCTAGGGGGCATTAATTCTCGGGCCAAAGCAGATGCGATCTGGGAAGGAATGTTCAGCTCTTGAGGGCTGGGGAGGCTGTTGGAAAGCAGCAAGAACCCAAATACCAACTCTGGTGTTATCTCAGCAGCAGCAGCTAGCTGCCTTAGCAATAAGGGTCTTCTCTCTCTCTCTCTCTCTCTCTCTCTCTCTCTCTCTCTGTGTGTGTGTGCGTGCAGGCGCACAATTCCTCTTTTAAAATGCAGAGTATCTGGGTGTGGTGGTATGTATCTTTAATCTCAGCACTCAGGAGGCAGAGTCAGGTGGATTTCTTTGAGTTCAAGACCAGCCTGGTTGACATAGCAAGTTCCACACTAGCCAGGGATACACAATGAGACCCTGTCTCGATGGAAACAAAAAATATGCACAGAGAGGAGAGGGCTGAAGGCCCAGGGGGCACTTGCTGCCAAGCCTGACAACCTGAGTTCTGCTTCTAGAACCAGCATGGTGGAAGGAGAGAACCAGCTTCTACAAGCTTTCCTCTGACCTCCATGTACACAATAGATATTAGTAAATAAAAGTAAAATCCTCTATCTAAAGGGTTCCTGGATATACAGCAGGCACCTTTGCCTGCTTGGCAATCCCACTGGCTCTCCCCAGTGAGTTCTAATGTGCATTTGGAAGTAAGAGTTGTGATCTAGCAGGATGAAACTGAATCCCTCCTCAGTAGTACCAAGGCAGAGAAGGACTAGACCCTGGCCTCCAATGGGGTGGGAATAGTAAGACTTCAGATTTTCAAGCTTTTCAGATTTGGGGTTATTTGCATAGATGCTACCACCTAAACATCCCTAGCCCCCAAATCTGAAACCTTTTGCTTTTATTTATTTATTTATTTTCCTTTTGAGTCAAGATTTTACTGTTTGCCCAGGCTACCTTGAAACTTGCTACATAGCCCAGGGTGCTCCAATCTGTGCCGTTTTCCTGCCTCAGCCTCTTGAGTGCTGAGTCTTGAAATCTATAATTTCATGACTGTCAAAAAAGTTTGAATTTGCCAGGTGGTGGTGGCACATGCCTTTAATCCCAGGAAGGCATAGGCAGGAGGATCTCTGTGAGTTGGAGGCCAGCCTGGTCTACAGAAGAAGTTCCAGGACAGCCAAGGTTACATAGAGAAACCCTGTCTTGAATGCCCATCCCCCTCCCAAAGTTTGGATTTCAGGAGGATTCAGAACGTTCCACCGTGTCACCCAGCAAAGTCTCCATCTCTGTGTTGTTCTCTTGGCCTCAGGGGTAAGTTCTCTGACTTGCCTAGTGCAGTTTAAGTGCCAGTTCCTGATGGCCTTGCTCATGCTGATAGCTGATGGCTTTATACTGGGAAGTCTTCCAGACCACTTTCCCTCTTGCACTGGAGGAATTGAGTTACAAGGTCTCCACTGCCACCTTGCTTACTGAGCCAACTGGAGGATTCATCCCTAGTCACACACACGCACACGCGCATTCAGAGCTGGATGTGGTAGTGCATGACTGAAGCCCCAACATTCTGGAGGCTAAAAAGGTTCTAAGTTGAAAGCCAACTTGAGCTACTCTAAAAAAAAAAAAAAAAAAAAGGTCCCAGCACTTGGGAGGCAGAGGCAGGCAGATTTCTGAGTTTGAGGACAGTCAGGGCTACACAGAGAAACCCTGTCTCAAAAAACCAAAAATAAATAAGGCCAGTGTGGTGGCTTGCATTTTTAATCCCAGCACTTGGGAGGCAGAGGCAGGTGGTGCTCTATAAATTGAGGCCAGCCTGATCTACTTACAGAGCTCCAGGTTAGAGATACATAGTGAGACCTTGAAGAGAGAGAAATAAAAACAAACCAGAGACAGATAGAGACAGAAATTTAGATTTCCTATGTAGAAGGATTGCCCTTTATAAAAATCAGGACATGGCGAACTCACCCCACCCACTCTCAAGATCGTTAACATGGCCAGCCTAGCTACTGGTCTCCATAGAGTTTTGTATCCTCTGGTTTCCGGGTGGGCTTGGCCACCTGCATTTTTTACTGGACTCTCATCCCTGGCCCTTCAGGCGATTTTGAAGCAGTGGGCCATGGACCACCCTGTAAGTAAATAATGTGTTGAACTGGGAGCATATTAGTTCCTCTTCCTGCTGGGAGTCCAAGTGTCATCAGAATGCTGACCATCTGGGTTTTGTGGATTTTTATTTTTATTACGCTTCAGTCCTCTGTTGGTTCCCTAGGCCTCAGCCCTGGCTTGTTGCTTTTGAATCTCTGGGAGTGTGGCCCAGCAGCATCACACTTGAAAAATCCCACAGCAGGTTCTGATCTGCATTCAGGGCTGGGAACCGTGGAGCTGGTGGGTGAGATTGGATTGCTGTCTAGGTGTGGTCCAATGCAGGTACAGCAGACCAGTCTGTCAGTTACCTACGTGGTCTGCTCTGGCCTGGCCTCCTCTCTGTTCTTGCTTCTGCATCTGGAGAGAGGCCTTCTCATCCCCTGGGCACTGCCTAGGAACCTCTGCCTAGGTAGTGATGAGGCTATCTGGACCACAGATGAGTTTTCCTTTCGTTTTAAAATTTTTTAAATTACATTTACTTTTTGTTTCTGTTTTTGTTTTTGTATTTTTTTTTTCTCTTTCAAGACAGGCTTTCTCTTTATATAGCCCTAAACTCACTCTGTAGACCAGGCTGGCCTCAAACTAACAGAGATCTCTGCCTCCTGAGTGCTGGGATTAAAGGCATGAGCTACCACCACCCAGCTTTTAAATTATATTTTCTAAAAACTTACTCTGTGTGTGTGTGTGTGTGTGTGTGTGTGTGTGTGTGTGTGTGTGTTGACACACACATGCCCCAGCATACATGTGATGATCAGAGGATACTCCTTCAGAATTTCTTCTCTCCTTCTTCCTTTACACATCCCAGGGGCCTGGCTCTACCCACGGAAGGGAAGGGATCACCTCAATAGCCGGAGTTCTTTTGTTTCTGCATTGTCTGCAGATCCTGTGGCTGGACTAATAAATTCTATATGGTAACACAGTTGTGCCTAGAGTTCTGGAGACTCCCAGATTCTGGGCTGTCCTAAAGAGCCTTGATGTTCACACCCTCTGTGGCCTATCTATTTCAGGTCTGGAGTTCCCTTGGGGACCTAAACCCTTCCGGGAAGTTATTGCGGGGCCCTTGCTTAGAAATAATGGGCAGTCAATGGAGAGCAGCAGCCTGGAGGGGTCTCACGTGGGAGTCTATTTCTCTGCACACTGGGTGAGTGTTTGGTCTCGCCTTGGTTTAGACAGAAGGGAACAGCAGTGTCACCACTGTGCCTAGAGGACTTGGCTTCTGGGGTAGGAGGCTCTGGTGGAAGTTCCCTGGCCTTGCCTTTCCTTGCTCATTGATGACAGTAAATGCTCATGCTATCAGTGATGATGGCAACAAGGATACAGCCTCTCCTCAGCCATCTATCCTGACAAGATTTCTCAGGCTCTGAAAGGGGAAGGATCTCCCTGCCGCCTTGACTGCTGCATGTAGCCTAGGCTGAGCCTTGGCTGTGCATACTGATTACCATGAAGAGACGAAAGCTTACTTCTGTCTCTTGTATGAATTAGTTTTGCTGTCCCAGCCCTACCCAGGTCTTCTCACCTGGCCTCCAGCAGCAATGGCTGGAGGTAGAGAAGAAGACATGTCACATGCAAGAGTTCTTGTCTTTCAGTGTCCACCCTGCCGAAGCCTCACCAGAGTGCTGGTGGAATCCTACCGGAAGATTAAGGAGGCAGGCCAGAAGTTTGAGATCATCTTCGTTAGCGCAGACAGGTACGGTATATCCTCGAAGTGTCGGTGCCACACCACTTTTCCAGTAACAGCTTACACGTGTGTCTTTTGCCTCGTATGTCTTCCTCAGTGTAGGCCATGGAGAAGAGCTTGGGGAAGACAGCTCTGGGATATTAGCTGAGGTAACCCTTGCTGCAGACACTGAGGCCCTTCCCAGTGTGCTGCAGGGTCAGTGCAAATTAATTCAACATTCTATTTTTTTTTTTTTTTTTTTTTGAGACAGGGTTTCTCTGTATAGCCCTGTCTGTCCTGGAACTCACTCTGTATACCAGGCTGGCCTCAAACTCAGAAATCTACCTGCCTCTGCCTCCCAAGTGCTGGGATTAAAGGTGTGTGCCACCACTGCCTGGCTAATGGTCTAAATTGTGAGGAACACAGGGTGGAGAATGGAGGCGAGCCAGAGACTGCACCATGTGACTGTGTTTTGCATGGATCTGGTCATGCACTTTGTCTAGGACTCCCACCAATGCATGTGGATAAGAAATCACACAAAGTGAGGACTGTAGTTTTCTTCCCAGGGCCCTGTCCCTCTAGCCTCAAGTGTCTCTGCTTCTTGTTCTGTCTCAATAAGCAGTCTTCAGCTTAGAACCCCAGCCAAGATCCAGACTGAGAGAGCAGTATCTTCTGCCTCCCTGGGCCCTGGTCACAGACGACTCTCAAGATGCCACACTGTAGCTTTGACATTGTACTTCTTGTGCTATCTATTGGCTCATGGTCCCACCCCACAATTCCCTGTCTCCGTGCAAGGGACCCAAGACCAGTCTGAGGACACTTAAGGCTTTGTTTTATACAGTATCACCTTTATTGAAACACAATTTCTATATAAATAAATTGCATCTGTTTTGGGTTTTTCCATCCAATGAGCTCTGCCCCATGTGTTTACCATGTCATTATTGTCGTACAGTCAAGATACAGAACATTTCCATCACCCAGAAGGTTCCTTTGTGCCCTCCCTGGTCATTGTACATCCCCATAGCTCAGCCCTAACATGCTTTCTATAACTAAAGTGTGCTCACTTTCCCTGTTGCTTCTTAGTATATAGTCATAGGTGTAGGCTTGGTGCCTACTGTGTAGTTCTTTACACACCACACATATACAGGGAAAACAACTGTGGAGCGTGTCCAGGCCTGCTGTAAAAGTCAAATGTGTTGGGGCTGGAGAGATAGCTCCATGTTGAGAGCACTTAGCTCCATCAGAGGACCAGGGTTCCGACTCCAGCACCTATACATCTAGAGAACGGCTCATAAACACCCGTAACTCCACAAAACTCCAGCCACAAGGGGTCCAACATCCCTTCCTGGCCTTTTCTTTTCCCCCTGCACAAACACACACACAAACACACACACACACACACACACACACACACACACACACACACACGAGTGCACACAAATCTTTACCAAAACAAAACAAAACAAATGTGTCCTCACTGATGACATGTTGGGTGTAGGTAAAATTGGTAGGAGACATGGCCTGGCTGCCATTTTAGTTTGGGAGCCACCGGGTGGATGGAGTCATTTGCTTCTTGATGAGCAACAGAATGGGTAGAATATAAAACACCTGTAGCCTGGGGCCTGAGGAGCTAGGCTAGGAACCTGAGTTTAGGAACTCTCGCCCTGTAAGACCAGTACAACTTGATAATATCAGGAAGGGCAAAGTGGAGATGCACACAGGATAAAGAAATTTTCTCCACATCTTTCTGCAGGTCAGAGGAGTCTTTCAAACAGTACTTTAGTGAGATGCCATGGCTCGCTGTCCCCTACACTGATGAGGCCCGGCGGTCTCGTCTCAACCGACTGTATGGAATCCAAGGTGGGTGTCCCAGGCCTAGACTCTGTGTGGCCTGGATGGAAACCTGCCACCTGGGCTTTCCACATCCCTGGCCTCCTTTTAGGCAGAGAAAGAACAGAACATGGTGGTGCATGCCTGTAAGCCTAGCACCTGAGAGACAGAGGCAGGTGGTGTGCTAGTACTGTGCCTGTCTGAGCTAAATGGGGAGACTGTTTCAGAAGAGCCAGTGCCACAAACCAAAGAACTAGGCTTTACTTTTGTGAATGTTCATGTTCCTGACATTAAAAAAAGAAATCACTTGGGTCGGGCAGTCGTGGCACACGCCTTTAGTTCCAGCACTCAGGAGGCAGAGGTGGGCAGATCTAAGTTCAAGACATGTGGTCTACAGAGTGCGTTCCACAACAGCCAGGGCTACACAGAGAAACCCTGTCACCAAGACAGCAAAACAAAAACAAATTTATTTTTTAATTTGGGGACTGGGGACTGGAGAAATGGCTCCGTGTTTAAGAGCTTTGACTGTTCTTGCATAGGCCCAGGTTCATTTCCTAGAATTCATGTCAGGAGGCTCACAGCAACCTGTAACTATGGCTCTGAGAGATCTTACAGAGCCGGGCAGTAGTGGCGCACGCCTTTAATCCCAGCACTTGGGAGGCAGAGGCAGGCAGATTTCTGAGTTCGAGGCCAGCCTGGTCTACAGAGTGAGTTCCAGGACAGCCAGGGCTACACAGAGAAACCCTGTCTCGAAAAAAAAGAAGAAGAAGAAAAAAAAAAAAAGATCTTACAGCCTCTTCTAGTTTCCTTGGGTGTACACATACACACATGTGCACACACATACAAGTACACAAGCACACACATACACACTTTTAAAAGTAAAATCTTTTAAAAATTAGTTGGGGATTTATTTGTTTTTGTTTTTGAGATAGTGTTTTACTGTGTGGCCCCGGCTGTCCTGGAACTCGCTCTATAGACCTTGAACTCACAGAAATCTACCTGTCTCTGCCTCCCAAGTGCTGGGATCAAAGGCGTCAGCCATCATTGCCTGGCTCTTGGGGTAAATTCTATGGCGTATAACATGACTTACACCTCATTACAGCGATTGTGTTGGAGGTTTGGGGTGGGTTTGTTGTTTTTAAGTACTTGTTCTGGTAAGATAGCTACTTGTCATCCCCTGTCATAGTGGCTTCTGAATGAATGGCCCGTGGAGCACATGCTTCCAAATCCCTAGACCAAAACTTCCCTCCAAGCTTTCCCTGTCATATAGACTAAAGGATAATCTTTGGTTCTGTCACTTGGAGTGCTTGAGCCTCCTCCATTCCTCCTCTGCAAATCACACATGATGAAACTCTGACAGAAAATTGCTAAGAAGTGATAAAGGTGAAATCCTTCTTTCATGCAAGTACGTGCACATGTGAGTGTGCACATGTGAGTGTGCACATGCGTGTGTGTGTGTGTGTGTGTGTGTGTGTTGCACTCCTACTACCTTTTAGCTGAGGACATTTCCACAAGAGTAGACCTCCAGATTTGCATTACAATGATGTTCAGAAATAAAGAATCTCACAGAAACAAACTAGATGCTCCCTTTGTCAGATGAGCACACCACCCCTCCATGTCTAGCAGAATGGGCTCTTTCTTGGGAAAGTACTTGACTGGCAGTTCCAGAGTTAAACTGGAGGTTAGGTGCTTGCTTAAGTTCCATCACAGCACTATGAAAATAAACAGAAATATATGGGGTTGTGCTTTGACTTTTCCACCTGTGGGATTAAGTTTCCTTGCTCTGAAAGTGACTCAGTGTTCTACTTCAAGGAGACGTGACTGTCTCTTTGTTCACTGGACAAGAGGTTTCTTCCAGCATCACAGTCTTTAAGGCTGTGCCACAGGCTCCCAAGCTTGTGACTAAATGCCTTTCAAGCCACTACAGGCAAGACACACTGGTAGGCTGGTTGAGAGCCAGGGCTCTCCTGTGTTTAGACTTTGTGTCCATCAGTGCCAGCCTCTTCTGATGACAGTGGGTTTTTCCTTTTTTGCCTGTGTTAGGCAGCAGTTCATGACTGTGATGCTGTACCTAGCAGCTTGAGGGAGGAAGGATTTACCATGGGTCTCAGCTTCAGAGTCACTCAGTTCTCAGCTTGAAACCTCAGGAGGCAAGGGGGATGGAGGGATGTTGACGCTCTGCAGACTTCTGCTTTTTCTCCACTTTATTCTGTCCTGGCCATAGCCCATGGAATGGTCCATCCACATTCAGAGTGAGTCTTCTTCTCCCTTAGTTGGGCCTCTGTAGAGATGCCCTTACAGATCCATGCAGAGCTATGCTCCTCATCTCCTAGGTGACTCCAGACCCAGTCAGGTCGGTGCTGAAGACAGCCTCACTTGCCATGAGCAATATAGGGACATCTGAGTTTTTAAGAATTCCTGTTTCTCACACACAGCTGTGAGTATGGATAAATACATCTTTAAAAACATAATAAGAAGAAATTTAAAAAGAAGAAATCTGATTTATAGGAATTTATCCATAGGAAATTATCTCATAGCACCACATAGAAGCTAAGCTCTCAAGCAGGTGGTAATTCGCAGAATTATTAAAGTTTTATTGTCATTCTATGTGTGTGGGTATTTTGCTTATATGTGTGTCCTCGTACGACATATGTGCTTGGAACCTTCTGGAGCCAGAAGAGGGTGTCAGATGCTATGGGTGTGAGTACCCTGTGGGTGTTGGAAATCAAGTATGGGTCCTCTGCAGTTACAGACAGTGCTTTTAATTGCTGATCCATCTCTCCCCAGTCCCTTGGTTGTTTTCTTATGAGATAAGGTCTCACTCTACAGCCCAGGCTGGACTGGAATTCACCTTATAACCCAGGCTGGCCTAAATCTTCTCTGACCTCAGCTTCTTCCCAGTCCTGAGATGATAGACACGGGGCACAACACTTTTTTCATTTTGAAACATGGTCTCATTATATAGTCTTGGCTGGCTTGGAACTCATTTTGTAGACCAGGCTGGCCTGGAACTTACTTTGTATACCAGGCTGGCCTTAAACTTGCAGTAATGTTCCACTTGCTCCTGCCTCCCAGGTGCTAGTTATAGGCACATGTTACCATGCTGTGCCAGGGTGATGAAGCGGTTTTACAAAGAAGTTCTAGGACCATTTCCTGGGCCATATCCAGGCTGAGCTGACTCCACCTGGCCTTTGGACAGAGAGAGAGAGAGAGAGAGAGAGAGATGATCTGACAGTCATCACCTGGCCCTCCCTGAGTGTGAACATATAATGCAAAGCGAACATGTTCTCTGGGTGTCTGGGATCTAGGCCCAGCATGCCCTTGTACCTGAGTTTATTCCTCCAGCTATTTGAGGTGTCATAGAGAGTGAGTCACCATCACTGAGTAGCTATATCTGCTATAAGTCTTAAGGACAGGTTTGCCCTAAGGCAGGGGACTGAGCCCTGGGGTTGTGTGAATCTGTAGTGGTCATAGGGCCACCCTGGCTCACCGAGGATTTGGCATTTGGCTTCCCTCCATCTCCTTTGTCTCCCTGAAAAAGCCTGCTTCCCTGCAAGGCCTCCCTGCTACCAGTACTTTGTGCAGACTGGGGAATTTGTGGCCCTGTAAGCTGTTTAAAAATGCCTTTCTAAGGGAACCATTTAGACACACTTGGCAAAAGGCAAATCTCATTAGCCATTGCTAAGTAACCCTGGGCTGCTAGAGAGAATTGGAGAACACCCTGTTCTTTTGCAAGGAGGCTTAGGGGCCATTCTGTCTTGGTTGAGGGACCCAGGCGCTTTGTCCTTCCTCTCTCTCCTTCATCCCCAGCCTATGGGAGGATAGAAGGGGGCTCTGGCTAGGCAGCTGTAGTGTAGAGCCTTGCTGCCCCCAACACAGAGCTTTCTTTCTTTCTTTCTTTCTTTCTTTTTCTTTTTTTTTTTTTTTGATTTTTTGAGACAGGGTTTCTCTGTGTAGCCCTGGCTGTCCTGGAACTCACTCTGTAGACCAGGCTGGCCTCGAACTCAGAAATCCGCCTGCCTCTGCCTCCCGAGTGCTGGGATTAAAGGTGTGCGCCACCACTGCCCGGCAACACAGAGCTTTCTTTCTGTTTCCTTTCCCTCTTTCTCAATCGTCTTTCACTGTTTCTTCTGCCCTCCATTCCCCATGTTTCTCCTCCCCCATCCCCCTCCTCCCCTCTCTGCCCCTTGCTTTGCCCATTTCCTTAACTTCCTTCAGAAAAAGGACTTGAAGCACTCTGTAAATATAAAAATGACATTTTCAGAGCTTTTGTCTTTTCAGTCAGTAGAGAGCAAGGAGCCGGGCGTTTATTTTGCAGACAAGCCTCTGCATTCAAAGTACTGGCGCCTCTATGTAGAACTGGCTGTATGCTGGCGGAGAGCAGCTGGGGCAGCCTGGGAATCCACCGAGTGGCCTTGCTGCTCTGTTCTGTTTGTTGCACTTAATTGTGAGCACATAAAAAAGGGGGGGGGGGAAGATAGGGGAAAAAACAGAGAATAACATAATAAACACCCATGCAGTTACACCGGGAAGATGGTTTTTGTTCAGATATTTAGAATAGAATCCAGATCCTGTGAACACTCCTCAGCACACCCAACTTTCAAAAGAAAAAAAAAAAAAAAAGGAAAGAAGGAAAGGAAGCTAGGAAGGAAGGAAGGAAGGAAGGAAGGGCAATGGAAGCATTACACAAACAAAAGGCCTTCACTCTCTGCCTCTCTTCTCCCAGGGGAATCACCACCATACATTACTGTGTAACTTCATAAGCCGCTTCCGTATTTCCTGCATGTATATGAACCCATGAATAATGTATCATTTCCTTGGTTTGTCTTTTAGAAGCATACTGTAAATGCTGTCATAATGTAATTTTCCATCTTGAGTTTTTTCCCTTACATGATGGCTTGAAATGTATCCCCACTAACATTCATATCTAGTTCATTATTTCTAGGCCTGGGAAGTGCTCCATTGTTTAACCGCACTGCATGACATATCTGCTCCTCTTGATGGACAGTTTGACTGTTCCAGCAGACAGATCTGCTCCACTCTTGATTGACAGTTGGTTTCCGGGTTTATAAGAACATGGCCGTACATCTCTCCTGGTGCAGACTGGGTGACTTTTGGGTCTTCTGGCCAAGTCTAAGTTAGTCCAGGCCCCATCTGTCTGACCTTGGTCGAGTTTTTCTGAGCTTTGCCACCTAAGTCCGCTGCTTCCTTCCCTTCCTTAGCTCTCTGAGCAAAGGAAGGCTTTCAGGAAGGGTGCTACAGGAGGAGAGAGAGCTGGTGAGCGGAGCTGGTTGTTAGCTTGCGTTTGTCATCCCCACCTAGCCCTTAGTGCCCCTGGGTTCTGATTTTCATCTTACGTTAATACACATATTACATGGCTTAAAGTTCCAACTTCTCCACATCTCCTTTCAACTGTTTCCACTTTTCTGCGTCCCCTTTGGCCACTGTCCACACTCATACCTAGCTGTAATGCACATGTAGCTCTGTGCCAGCCGGGTTTTCCTCTTAGCAGTATATTACAGCCTTTTTCAATTGTCTGTGTCTTCCGTGGTGACCAGTGCCACCATCTCACAGTATTGTGCCCTGCAGTGCGCCTTGGCTCACACTTCCTGTTCCCGGATGTCCTCCTTCAGTTTCTCCTCCTGCTTCCCATTGGTCTTTGGGGACTGGGAGCCCCTGAAGATGCTGCCATCTGGGTGCAAACAGAGCTAGTTAGGTGCTACTCCTCCTGGCTCCTTTCTTCCTCAAGTGCCTGAACCATTTCAGCTTCTTCACCCCACACTACCCTCCCATCCCCAAACTGTTCCCTTAGCAACAGAGAAACAACCGAACTAAACTGTGAGGTGGTCTCTATGTGTTATTTTCAGGTTGTGCTAAACCTCTAGTAGGTATCATCCCTCAGGGGACGGGGTTTGGCACTGGCTTTTCAGGCCTTGTCCTTTCTCTGTGCTTTGGAGGCGATAGGGGAGGGGACACTGGCACTGATAGATAGTCTAGCTCCCTAAAGCTGAAGACTTAAGGCTTGGGATGATGCAGGTGAGAGAGCACTGACCTCTTGCTTGGCACACATTGCTGTTGGTGGGACTCTTCCTCATATCGCCTGATCCTTAGCTGACATTTTTCAGCCTGGCTTGAGGCTTCTGACTCTGCTACATGGCTCCCACCTTCTGAACCTCCGCCTTCTCAGGAAGGACTTTTTCAAACATGAGTGGATTTATAACATTTTGCTATCACTGGACAGTATCCCCAGTCCTCTGCTGAAACATTTACATTTCCATCTTCTTATTCCTACCTGTTATCGAGTAAGATAGAATCCGACATCTGCATTTGGCAGCAGTTAGGGACTGCAGGATCTTCCTTCAAACTCCAGGAATCCGCACCTTCCCCCCAAGGGTCCCAGCTGGCTTTGCTGGGAAACAGGTCTGGGCTGGACAGAGATAAGCGGTCTCTTCTTCTGGCAAGAAGCCCCTCACTGCTGTGGAAGGTATTTTGCATGACTGCATTAGTGAGAAGTTTGCTGTTCCCTTGAAGTTTCCTGATGCTCCCCGCACCCCAACCCCCACTTCCAGTTTTCTCTGAAGTGTTGACTTTGGAAAGCCTGCTTCAGAGACTGCATGCTGAGGAAGAGAAGAATGGGGTGATGACACCCTCAGCCTCCTCTGCCACCACTCAGGGGAGGGAAGAGGACAGAGGAAAATAACTTGGTAAACTGGTTCTGGAATGTTCCTGGCCCCAGCCAGGTGCCCGAGAGAGTCCTTGGCCAAAGGCACTATCCTGAAGATAGAGCCACAGCCCCTTGCAACAGGCAGGCCAGTGTTCCTATCCCATTGAGACTGGCTGGGTAGTCTTGTGGTGGTTCTCACAGCCTGTCGGGATGACTAAGTAAGGTAGCAACTATGTTGTGCCTGGCAGAGGCAAGCTCCCCTTCTCCATACCACCCTCTGATTCAGCAGCAGAGTACACCCTTCAAGGGTTCAACCCTAGGTCCCTGAAGGAAACAGTGGACCTGGGAGCATAGATGCTCTTTGGTTCCAGGTCTGATTGGTGTATTTCATGCACTGAAGTCACACTGCTAACACTGCCCTGTCCCTGTGGACCCTATATCCTTGGGTTCTTAGACACGCGCTCTGGTGCTCAAAGCACTGAAACCAGGAGAGGACCTTTTAATTTTTCATAGCCGAGGGGATGGAGTGGAAAGAGCCTGGCCAGAGAATCAGTGCTTCTGTGGAGGCATCAGCGGGCTTCCTGGCAGCCAGCTTGAGTCCTTGCTGTCCTGTCCTGGTCCCCACAGGACTCAAGGGAGTAACAGATCCCCTCATGGTGATTCAGTGGAGAAACGGAGGAACTAGACTCCCTGGCTGGCAGCCTTGCAGTCACCTCCCAGAGCTCTGTGCCTGTCTGTCCTTCCTGCATCCTCATTTAGTCCAGGCTAATAACAGTCCCCATTGCTGTGTGTAAGCATAGCAGTGGGCAGGCTCAGAATTGCCCAATTACAGAAGCACTGGTTCAGACTAAAGGACTGTGCCAACACTTTTTAGAGATGGGGACGTAGCAGTGTGGATTGCTCATGTGTCCCAGGCTGCCCTGTGTGGCCTCTAGCCTGAGGCTTCCTTTGGGCTGCTGACATTAGTCCTGTATATGGAGACACATCAATATGGGTTCAGGCCTCTGGGAGAGAGGCAGCAATTAGGACAACTTCCTAGGTCTCCTGTTTAAGACTGAGCTGGTTTTAAAAGTCCATGGGAGTCGGGCGGGGCCACAGGGGCTGGGTTCTCTTCACCTATTCTCTGACACACCCATCCAGCTACTTCTAATAAATGTGAACAAAATGGATTCATTTATTCCTTTTGAAGATAGGCCCACCACTGTGTGCCCACTGGATCCACCACCACAGCAGGTTACAAAGCACCAGGGTCACACTTCTGGTACCTCACTGTACCCCCTATGGAGGTGTAAAATGTCAGTGGAACAAATTACTGACCAAATTCTTCAGGACATATAAATATTAAATTTCTCTGGCTTTCATATAAAATCCAGGCTCTGGTCTGCTCCCAAGAGGGGGTACCTGGAGAGCTCTACTGGGGAGGGGACCAGCTACCAGTGGAGAGACAAGTGTCCCCAAAGGTCAGGGCAGAGGCTGACTCTGTGTGTGAGTGGCAGCTCTGGCCAGAAGAGAAGCAGTGGGGAGTGGGGTACAAAGAGCAAGGAGGTGGCAAGCCCACATGCAGCTGTAAACCAGGCTGGGATGTCCCCGTATTCACATGGGGATTTGTACTTAGAGTGCATGCGCTGCACATGGATGCGCATGCACACCAGGATTGACCCCAAGCCTTGTGCACACCAAAGAGTGCTGGTTTCTGTGTTCTGGTCTCTGAGTTTGTCACTCAATTGCTGTTGATGGGGCTGGGATAGATGGGGGCTCCAGCTCCTTCACAGTATCATCCCAGAGAACTGTGTGGAGTGACTTCACACAGACCCAGAGTGGTTCTGTAGCTAGTCAGCAACTGGGTTTAGTTTTAGCCCAGGGCTTCCCAACCAGACCTGGCCTGGATCCTTACTGTGAGAATGTGAATGTTCCCAATCTGGAAGACAGGCTCTACCCTGTCTCAGGACAATGGCCAGCTAAGTGTTGTGTCCCTCTTGCAGGCATCCCCACCCTCATCGTACTGGACCCACAGGGGGAGGTGATCACTCGGCAGGGCCGCGTGGAGGTGCTCAATGATGAGGACTGCCGGGAGTTCCCGTGGCACCCGAAGCCTGTGCTGGAGCTGTCTGACTCCAACGCTGTGCAGCTCAATGAGGGCCCCTGCCTCGTCCTTTTTGTAGGTATGGAGCTGAAGGAGAAGTGGAAGACAGGTCAGAACAGACCTCTCACGGGGGTGGGGTGGGGGGGTAAGATAGTATCCCCTGGCCCCAGCCTCTTTCTGTTATTAACAGTGTTGATCTGGGGTCTTTGTCTCCCCAGCAGCCTTGCTTTTGATTTATTCATGGCTATCCCCCTGCAGGCAGTGGTCTGGAGCAGTAGCTGCTCCTCTTTCCCTGTGTGCTGCTCCTGCTGCCAGCTGGGCAACAGGTCAGGCAGGAAGATACCCCCAGAGCCCCCTGAACAGAACCTTTGTTGGGAAGGGAGATGGGGAGGGTGTTGCTTGCATAGCAGCTGTAGGGGGTGGGGCCTCTCAGGCTAAGGCTCATCCAAGCCTGCTGCCACTTTCCTATGCTCTAATGAACAAGTCCAGGGGGCCACTAGAGCTGGCCTGTCTCTACCAGGTGGAACCCTGCTCCTCCACTCTCAGAAGCTATGCATCTTGGCCAAGTAGAAAGACTGTGGATGACTCAGGATGCTTTTACAACCCATGTCCAAGAACCTTGGAACTTTGCTGGTCACCAGCTGAATTGTCTCTATTAGGTCCACGGTTGGAGTAGCCCCCACCAACTTCCCTGAGGGCCTGGGGAGTACCCTCAGCACCCTACTGCATTCTCTGGGGTCTGGTTTCAGGACCCTAGCATCAGAGCTGACAAGCAGACTGGCCCAGTCTTGGGTGGGAAGGTCTGTCATAGAGAAGCAGTCTTGAAAAATGTTCACTGTGGGGCTGTCCTGCCTGCTGCAGGTCCTTACAGCCACATCCTAGGGTCTGTTTGGAAAGAGCTCTGAACTTGGGGACAATTAGGAAACTTTTGGCCTTCTCTGGAAATGTAGAAACCAAGTTCCAGAGAGGCAAAACACATTGGATAGCATCGCAAAGCAAATTAGATGGTGGTGTCCCCAGAGTTTGTGTCTGTGCACCATGAGCCTCTTGGGCAGTATGACACTTCTGGGCAGACTCCTATACCCTCTGTGCTTTACCATTTGAGGATGTTATGCTGACTTTTAACCACAGGCTTCAGCAGCCTAGGTCTTGTGTAGCTATTCCTAGTGTTCTCCTGAAGATTGTCCCAGGCAAGTCTGCCAACCAGGTGGCTTTGAAGCAGCTGTGGTGTCCTATCACCACCAGAGCTACAGAGGAGACTCCGCTCCTCACAGCATTCATAGTCCTGGCTCTGACTGGGAGGATACTCCTAGGGACTCAGGTGTAGGCATGGGAGCAGCACAGCTCCCTCTCTAGGTTTGTGAAGAACTCTGCATGTCAGGGTCCGCATGCTGGTGGGTAGGATTCGAACTGCTCACTGAGCCTGTCTGTGTCTAGGGAGCATGGTGTGTTTCAGGCCCCGCACTCAGGTCCACCCCTGGTCACTACTATTTGACAATTTAGAGTTGCTTGTCCTTCTTTTCTCTTCCCCATCACAGACTCTGAGGACGATGGAGAGTCCGAGGCAGCCAAACAGCTGATCCAGCCAATAGCTGAGAAGATCATTGCCAAGTACAAAGCCAAAGAAGAGGAGGCGCCGCTGTTGTTCTTTGTGGCCGGGGAGGTGAGTGCAGAGGACAGGCCTAGTGTCCTGGCCAGGCAGGCAGCAGGGACTTTCAGGACATGAGTGATCTTCTGGAGGTCTGAAGGGACTTCTGGATCTGAGCTGATTGTGCCACACACAGATGTAGGAGGAAAAGGTGTGTCCTTAGTCATCAGAAACCACTTCCCATCCCTGTATCCCCCGCCCTTCCTTCTCACTCAGCAGCCCTCAGAACATTAGGAAACCCTCCTGGGTCTGTTCTCCATGCACTGCTGGGAGAGCAGCAACACAGACATCAGTCAGCCACCCTCACTCCCACCTGTGGTGCTGATGAGAACCAGCCCCCCAGTGCTTTGTAAAGTATCAGCCTGGCTAGTCCCACTGTACCAGCCTGCAACACAAGGATCTTAAAACACAGCTGAAAACACTTGGGGAGGTTGGAAAATGCTGCTGTTCCCCATCTGTGCACCCAACGCCTAGTTCTTGAAGGCCCTCACTGTGCCAGACTGAGCAGGGGACATTCCCGGGATCAGATGATGGATCCTTAGAGCAGGTGCCTAGCCACCCTGAATGAAAGCTTGGGAGCCTGCATCCTACAGGCACCTGTGTTCTGCAAGATGGATGTGATCAGCTGCGCAGGCGCTCTCCTGGCTCCTTCTGCACATGCTCATTGCCTCTCTATCCCACCCAGCACCCCTCTGAGGTACAAATCAACAGACTCTATGAGGCCACCCCCCATCCCCCAGCTTTTCCTGCACAGGTCAGAACCTCCAGTTGGTCAGAGCCTGTACACTGGATCCCAAGAGAAGCACAGGAAGACAAACAAGAGAGGCCAGACACCCTAAGCCACCCATTCATCATCTGCTCAGTAACCACCCCTGGCTGTCCTGCTGGGCCCCTTGCAGGCAGCCCTAGTTGCCCTGCCCAGCCCTGGGATGGAGGGGAACAAAGAGGGTTCACAGGCTCCTGCCCGGGGGCTCCCAGCCGCCCCACACAAAACACAGCAAGGCAGCTCTGCATGTATTAAACTCTAACCCCTGGAAAATAGCTCCTAAGAAAGATGGGTGCAGAAGAGAAAGGCCAGGCTGGGGGCAGGGCGGGAATTCAGGAGCACAGCTGAAAAGCGTTTGCAAGTCTTCTGTACCCTAGGCGGCTTGCCAGGAACTTCACCTGCTGTCTCCTTTGTTCCTCACCCTCTCACTGGGAACAATACTCATTATCCTGTTTCCTAGAAGAGTGAGGCCTTAGCAGGGAGAAGGGCTGGGAGCACTGGAGGCTGGTTTCCTCTCATAGCATCCTGGGTGTTAGAGATTGGGACCTGGGCTCCATTGATGTCCCTTGTCAAGGCCATGCAGAAAGTAGGTAGCAGAGAAGGAACTGGTGGGGTTACAGGGCTATTTCTTTTCTGACAGATGGACATGCCTAGAAGGACAGACAGGTTTGGGGGTGCTGCCCATGGGTCAGAAAGCTAGGCAGAGCCTCTGTGTCATCCATTGCTCCACCGAGATTCCAGTCTTAGCAGCTGACTTGGTCCAGCCCTCTGTTCTTACACTCAGAAGCAAGATAACCTGGACTGGGGGAGGAGAGTGGGGGAGACAGGGGGATAGGACCTGGCCGTTGATTAACTGAGCGCAGCAGTGTGGCCCAGGGCTGGGAGAGTCCTTTTATGCTTGTTTTCCCTTCCCAATACTGCCCCTTGGGACAAGCAGTGGTTAATCTGAAAGCCTTTGAGAACATTAAAATTCATCTCTCTGGTTTGCTCAGGGAGAGGCACTGGAGCTCTTGGCCTCCTCCAGGCCTCCTGAAGGGATAATATGAACAGTGTTTGTCCAGGTGCTTCCCTCTGTTTATCAAGAAGGGCTCTATTAACCCATGAGGAGGGCTGGACCTGGCAACCAATGCCCGAGATACAGAAGCATCCAGCCTTACGGGAGGTACATGTTATCGCATGAGAAAGGAAGATGTCACTCACAAGCCTCCTTAGTGCCTGGGAATGTAATAGTCTGAGGAACCAGGGAGCTCAAGTTTCACGCCTCCTGCTCCCCACCTCTGTTTATGGCCAGGAGGACCCCAAGCCCTCTCTTTGCAGGGCGACTCAAAACCTTTCCTTAGTATTAGAGTGGTATGTGTCGTACAGTGTGAAGTCTTGTTTCCCACTAGTCTCTAAATGAGGTCTGTCTCGTGAAAGGTCACCTCAGATAGTTGCTTCTCCATAAAAGTTTTTCCTTGGCTGTGGCCCTGTTTGCCTCTTTGGATGAGGAGTGTTTGAGCCAAAGGAACTCACCGGGCCAGCAGCAGAGAACACATAGACCAACACAGTGGAGTGGCATCCAGGCTGGCTGGGTACCTCCTGCCTTCATTTCACACAGGGTATGGGAAACAGTAAGCTATTTTTGTTGAAAAAGATTCCAGAGTTGAAATCCTGACTTAGCCTCAGATAATCCACAGTGGGAGTGCAAAGAACTGAGAGCTGGTTGCAAAACCTAGTGATCAGGACTTAAAATCATAACCTTCAAAGGTAGAGAGCATATTAAAGTTACTTTCATGCTCATGAAGAAACTTGGCTTGCCTGCTGAGTTGAGAGGTGCAGGGGAATTGTTCATCCTTCTCCCTAAGGCAGGGTAGGGTCTTTATTCTTCTGATAGAAGCTCATCACCCCAGCATGCTGACACTGTCCCCTTCCCATACTTTCTAAGGACTGGGCTCAGGAGACTCTCTTGTTAAAATTTACTAGTTTTCTTGCTCTTCTGGTGACTTCCAGGATGACATGACTGACTCCCTAAGAGATTACACCAACCTGCCTGAGGCAGCACCTCTGCTCACCATTCTGGACATGTCAGCCCGGGCCAAGTACGTGATGGATGTAGAAGAGATCACCCCAGCCATTGTGGAGACTTTTGTGAATGACTTCCTAGCAGAAAAGCTCAAACCAGAGCCCATCTAGTGGGCTCTGGCCTCCTGAGACAGTATTTAAGACAGAGTCTTCTCCTCCCTTTCCTCCCCTCTGCCCTTGACTTTTCCAGCGTGTCCTGAATCACAACCCAAGTATCCAACCTCTGTGGTGCCTTGTTTCTGCATTAACAACTCAGCTAGCACCTAAGGGTGTGCATCCTCATGGTGGCAGCGTATCCCACTGTGTTTGGAAACAGCTTGGGATCCGTGTGGATGGCATGACCAGCTAGCACCGAGACTGCCACCTCTCCTGGCTCTTGGTGGAGGACCTTCCAGGGTCTTCTGCAGAGAGAGCAATCAAGGACAGTGGATTGAGGCCCAACTCTGACTCTGGGGTCAGTACACACACCCCAAGCCAGAGGGAACTCTTCTGTGACACCGAACCTGTGGAGTTACAGAGGCCATCAGCTGAGAGCTGTCAGCAAATTTGCTTTGTAAGGACATAATCTTTCTTGGTCTGAGGGAAAACCGGGGTGTCAGTGGGTTCTTGGGCGGGGGACCTCCAAATCTATAAGGAAACTTGTGGGTGTTTGTTTTGGTGGGAAAATGAATAGCCGAGCTAACAGTTCACAGAACGCTTACTGTGTGATTAGTTTCCTCATCTCCCCATCTTTCTCCCTTACTCTTGACCACCCCCAGGTTTCTGCCCATACAAAAACTCCCATTATCTTGGAATTTCAGTAATGAATTCTCCCCCTTGGCCATCTTCCCAAGACTCAACCCTGAGTTCCCAGAGAAGTGTTGCCCAGCTGCCCTGGGCTTCTCTGTGGGCTGGTTCTATGCCAGAGGCACTTGTAGCTCCTTTCATGTTCTTTTTTCTTTTCAAACGGGATCCAAAAAGCAATGGGGATTTCCTTTTCTCTAGAAACCTGCAAAAGGGGCTGTGCTCTAGAGAGCAGTGAGGGCCCTGACCTCCTTTGCTCAGCCCAGGTAGCTGAACAATGGGAATGCCAGCCATGTTCTAAGGTCTGGGCTTTGGCCTAGGGATCCCCAGGACTCTAGTCTGTCACAGTCCTGTGTCAGGGGCTTCAAAGCATCTGGGCCTCACCCTCAGTCCCACCCAACACTTTACCAGCCCAAACCATTTATTTTGCAAGACCCAGTTGTCCTCCCCCGGCCACTATTGACACTGTTGCTCCTTGCTGAATGGGATTGTTGGCTTGTAGTTCAGAGGTACAAAATTAGTTGGTAATTACTCTATCAGATGTTGCCAGCCTGAAGTGCAATCACCTAGAAAGAAATAAAGCAGATAAAGAAGGCCTCTCTGTCCTCACCCTTCGCTTAGGTCTTCCTGTCCTCAGTGATGAGTCCTTTCCCCTTTAGTGCTCTATTTGGGATGGGGAGAATGTTCTAGAACCTGCAAGAATCTAACGAACTGAGACTGAGTTTGGTTGTAGGGTACACAAGGTCCCGAGTTCTACATGCACGCACGTGCACATTGGAAGCTCGGTTCTCAGACTGAAGACCTTGTTGTGACTTTTGCTGTGTCCTTGTTTACTGGGAAGCTGAGCAGTTATGCCTCCATGGGAAGACACTAGAATCACCATGGACCTCACTTCAAAGAGTAGGGCAAGGAATGGGATGTCCAAGCCTATCTCTGTCCTAGGGTTAGTGGCATCTCTGTCAGTGTCCCCGAAAGGGGGACAAGAACCAAGATGAACTCTCTGCCTTGGAAAATGAATGGGTTTCTGTCTGTGCCCTGTGTGTGATTGCTTTAAAGGAAAGGATGGTGTCTCTCTTGGCAACTAGTTACCTTTGAGGGGCTGGGGAGAAAGAGAAGCCAGTCAGGATGTGCAGGATCTCCTCCTATGTCGTATCTCAGTGGCCTGTCCTGGGCTGATTCTCCTGTCAGCTGCACGCAACATCAGAACTCCCCTTTTAGAGTGGATGTGTGGGTTAATCAGGACCTGGGAACAGCTTAATTCTATACAGCTGCTACAGTTGGAGAACATGCCATGGAAAGATCTTTCCTACGAATCAGTGAACAATCCCTAAAGGTTACTGCAGCAGACCAAGTGGGTGGTGTGCTAGCTCCCACCAAGCAGCTCCAAGATACCTTCCAATTCTCCCTGCTAATTGGAAACAGGCGGAGACATGAGCCGTGACATATCCACAGGCTTCCACCAGCAGCATGGGAAACACCACACCCTGCAGGTCGACGTGGGAAGGTAGCTATAAAAATGCCACTGTAAATTCCCAGGTTTGTGTTCAAAATGACCTCCAGACCCCATTCCCACAATAGAGATGCATTTCTTTAAATTTCTTGAGACCAAGTCTTACCCTGCAGCCTAGGTTAGCCTAAAAAGCCACTGAGGAGCTGGCCTCGAATTCCTGCTTCAGGCTCCTAAGTGTTGGGACTAGAGACATAAGCTACAGTGCCCAGCAAGATAAGGTTTTTTTACCCAGCCTTCACACAAAAGATCAAAGGATAGTCTGGAATCCTACACTAGGGAGGGAGGAAGGAGGGTCATAAGTTCAAAGCCAGCCTGGGCTTCATGGCAACACAGACTCAAAATATCAAAAGTAATAAATCCATACAAGGAAAAGGACATCTGTTAGGGTAATGACGGAAAAGGGCAGATGGGACCGGCTTCCTATTTAAGAATCAGGTGGCTTCTGCTCTGCCCTGCCCACCATGTGCTCTAGAAACCAGTGGCCTTCACTTATTCCAGCATACGGAGCCAGCACTGCTTTTTTGGCAAGCTTCAAGTGGTAATTTCCAGCCAGACTTTGTTTTATCCTGTTGCCTAATTAAAGGCACTAAAAAGCTGTTCCCCCTCCTGCTCCCGTGCTCATGGTAGCAAACTGGATCCAGCACGGAGATAGAGGAATATGGCTTGGGAACAGGTCTGTGGGACTCAGAATGGTGTTTTTAAAGGGAGCAAGGAGAAAACATAGCCATGTGAGGACACGCATGTCAAAATGCTGCACACAGAGTTGACAGGGAGTGGCCTGAGCTAGCATCTGGTGCCACATGCTGAGGTGGTCACAGAGACATTTCTTCTGCCAGTCTAGGCAGACCTGTGCCTGCCTCATAATACCAGAACACCAATGAGGTGCAAAAGCCAGGGTGGCAGTCAATACCAGAGACTGCAGAGGTTCAAGAGTGGCCCTCTCCACTCCCACTGTCTTGTGCAGACCATTGCTGACCTGAGAGCCCTGAGCCCACCAAGATCTTACAAAGTTTGACCCACAATGGTTGTACTAAAAGGGTTACCTCCTCTACAGCCCTTACTGACAATGCCTCCGAGCAGGCTGCTTAGGGTACTTTCTGGGGACCACTGTTCACTGTGATTTCATTATTCTTTTTAAAAAGATTTACTTATATATGTGAGTACACTGTTGCTCTCTTCAGACACACTAGAAGAAGACATGGGATCCCATTACAGATGGTTGAGAGCTACCATGTGGTTGCTGGGAATTGAACTGGAAGTGCCCTCAGCCACTGGGCCATCACTCTAGCCTGTGGGCCTGTGAGCATATGTGGTAAACTTTCCAGGAACAAAAGGCTGCATATGGAATTATATAGTGGTTCTGCTTTGTGTCTGGGAACTCTGCTGCAGGGGAATCAGAACATAAGGGCGTTCTCCATATGCCTTATGGTGAAAAGATGAAGTTACGTGTCTTAGCTTCATTCCTGTTGCTATGATAAAACACTATGACCAAACAGCTTACTGGAGAGTTTATTTTACAATTCACAGTTACAGGGTGCAGTACATCAGAGCCAGAAGTCACTCCTACAACACAGGATCCCATGCTGCTTCCCATAGTGGGCAGGTCTTCACACCTTAACTAAGTAGTCAAGATAATTCCTCAGAGACTGCCCACAGGCCAACATATCCAGGCAGTCCTTTGTTGAGCTCCCTTTCCCAGGTGATCCTAGAGGGCGTGAAGCTGACAATTAAAACTAATCACTGCTATGTGGGTCATGCCTGTAGTGTTCTGGGATGCTTCCCAAGCCTGGGAATGTATTAGTCCATGTATATGTAGAACTCCCGAAGAACAGTTGAGATTTCCTTTCAAAGTTACAACTCTGAAAAGCCATCAGACTGCTCAGAGTAGGCTTCAGTGGCCTCAAGGGCTGGACTCTGGATGCTCAGACCTCAAATAACAAGAGCTAAGAATATAGTCTTTCCCAACTACTCTGGGGCATGTCAGTGTGTCAGCGTGGGCATCCCTCCTCATCTCCATGAGCAGCAAAGAGGGTGAAAGACCCCTGCTGCAGCTCTTGCTTCCTCCTCCCACCGTTTGTTCCCACTCATTGAGCAGCAGCAGTGGTGATGGTCCGCCCCGACTCTGAGGTTTCCTGAGTAAAATGACACAGCTGGGAATTGCTATACAAAGAGGAGGAAGCTCAGGGCCAATCCCTGAACACTGGGCCACTGAGCACCGAGCACCCGCATGCCTCCTGGGACTCCAGTGAGCCTGGCCCCGCAGCTGTGGCCCCAGCTGCTCAGATGTGACTCAGCTCTGTTTAGAAACAGTTCGTTGGTTAATTTGGCTCCTGGTTTATTTTGTTTGTGTATTCACACTCTCCTGGAGTGAAAGGGAGAAGAGGACTGTGTTGTAGTTAAAAGCAACATACTTCTTGAAAGTAAAACAAGATGAGCCCAAGTGGCAAGAACGTCACTGTGCAGCTGGGGAGGCAGCTGGGTGGAGGTAGGAGCCACAGGGCCTAAAGCATGGTCAGAGAATCCTGGCAGGCGCTGCTGGGACTTCATGTGGCCCTGATGCATGTCAGCATGGGTGGCAGAGACATCAGAAGTTGCTGGGGGCCCTTGGAGCAAGCGGTGGAAGATGCCAAGTAGTGTTTTGCCCCATGTGTCTAAGTGACCAGGATTCTCACCAGTTAGCAGCTGGATAAGGTAAAGGACCAAGCCTGCCCTGCAGCACTGGGCAAGACTATGTGTGTAAGCTCCCCGTGACAGGAACACATTAAGACATTGATGTTCTCCCAGAGGCTAGACATGGAAGCTGTGTCAATGTCCATATTCTCTTGAATTTCAGATTCTGATTTCCACTGAGCTGAGATACACTCCAAGTTTGCAGTGCTCTTTGGCAGAGGGAGCTAGGATTCCATTTGAACAACTTAAACCCAGGGCAAGTTTCAACTCTCTAGCTTGCATAACTATTTCTGAGGTGAGGCCTGCCACCTTGTGGCCAAAGCCACTGCTACAGCTGGGCTCCCTGCAAAGCCAAGCAGGAGCCTTGGCTAGGTTCTCACAGAGCTTTCCTTCCAGCCACTGGTGGGTTTCATACCACGGACTGCTCTGTTTTATTCCTGTTTCCTGGGGAAATGGTGATCGAACATTCATTGTTCTAAAGGTGAAAATTCATGATAGTGATTTTTCCATTTTCGCTCAGCAAGAACAAAGCCACAAGCGCTCCCCTGTAATCAGTCACTTAAAAGGACAACTTGTGCACACACCAATCCCCAGGCTAAGTTCTAACACTGGCCAGAAAGCATTTGACAAGTACACTTCTTACCCTTCTTGCACCCAGGATGGTAGAAGGGTCTCACATTGCCCCAAGCCAGAGCAGTGTTACTGCACGCCATCTTTGTTTTGTAACAATGCAGGAGACAAAGTACAGGAGACAGGCTTTATGTTGGCGATGTACTTGCTTCCTTTTGGTGCCTTCTGTTTCTTTAGCACTTTCTAGGTGTTGAAGGGGAGACTAAACGTCAGCAGGCTCAGCAGAGTAGTGTGAATTCTCCCCTGCTGCCTTCTAGACTCAGCCTGCAGTGACAGTCATTACAGTCCTCCTCAGCTCACATTGTGTGCCAGCCTTTGCGGGCAACAGTAAAGAAAAGCTTTGGGCTAGGCACATGCCTTTAATCCCAGTAGAAGCAGGTAGAGCTCTGTGAGTTCTGACTCTCTCTCACACACATTACCTCCCACCCCCCACCCCAAAAAGAAAAGGCTTTGGGCTCTTCTGGTTTTTAAAAGCTGACTAGAGACTGAAGATCTCAAGAATCCATGGACTATCCACATCAAACGTTTGTGCAGTGCCCTGGGGCAGGCCCAGTGTTCATCCTGGGAGGATATAGCCAACAAAGCTGAAAACTACCAGTACTCTCTCCTAAAGCACCCCCAAAGCTGTGCCATCTGCCACCTGCTACATGGACTGCTTGCCAGGTTGGTTCTCCCAAGAGTTTTACTAGAGTTGAAGGAACAGAAAGGGAAGGGAGTTGGCTCTCTGGTTTCTGTTGCACATGCAACAACTTGCTCAGCCTCCCTAGGCTAAGCAGCTAAAGGAATCCTAAAGGAACCCAGCCATTGGAGCCCGTGTGCTTGAGGATGTAGTTCCACTTTTCTTGAAACTTCAACTCTGAACCGATTGTTTGTGGTTGCAGAAGTAGTGTTTAGAATGGATTCCAAATTCCAGCACCCTAACTCCTTCCCACGGTCACTCAGCAGGTGCAACTACCTGCTTTGGTCTTCTCCGACCTCACTGTATTCTGTGTGTGTGTGTGTGTGTGTGTGTGTGTGTGTGTGTGTGTGTAGGATCTAGCTTATCCCTGGGATTTGAGGGCACCCTGACCTTGCAAGATCTTCACAACACCCAGTGATGCTTCCTGATTTAAAAATGAAATGTTCATTTTTTATTTTATTTATTTTATTTTTTGGTTTTTCGAGACAGGGTTTCTCTGTGTAGCCCTGGCAGTCCTGGAACTCACTCTGTAGACCAGGTTGGCCTCAAACTCAGAAATCCGCCTACCTCTGCCTCCCGAGTGCTGGGATTAAAGGCGTGCGCCACCACTGCCCGGCTCATTTTATTTCTAATTACATGCCTATGAATGCGTCTGTGTTTGTGCACATCTGAGTATACATATCTGAGGAGGCCAGAAGGAGCCGGTCACTTGGAGATGAAGTTAGAGGTGGCTGTGATCCATCCAACATGAACGCTGGACATTAAATGTCAGCTAGATGCCCTTAACTGCTGAGCCATTTCTCCAGCCCCTTACATCATCATCATCATCATCATCATCATTACTGCGTGTTTGGAGGTCAGAGGAAGACTCTGTGGAGTCAGTTTTCTCCTTCCACCTTTATATGGGTTCCAGGGATTGAACTCAGGTCCCCAGGCTTGGATAGCAAGTGCCTTTACTCCCTGGGCCATCTTGCTGTCCCCCTAAATCACAGCATTTAATCAAGTGTTACAAAAACCACAACTAGCAGCAAGGAGTGGTAAGCAAACTGGTACTTCCAGCAGCAGGTTATGTTGCAAAGTAGACTCAGGGTCTAGCCTTTTTTCATACAGAATCCTCAAAAAGATGCCTGTAAAGCCAGGCATGGTGGTGTAGACCTTTAGTCCCAGCACTCTGGAAGCAGAGGCAGGTGGGTCTCTATGTTCAAGGCCACCCTGGTCTATATATTGAGTTCCAGACTGTCCAGGGCTATAGAGCGCGGCCCAGTCTCAAAACAAACAAACAGCTTTGAAGAAGAGCTGTGCTAAGAAGGCATGACACCACCCGATGAACTGCTTCTGTTGGTTTACCACAAAAGAGGAAAATACACATCAGCTGCCTGTGGAACTGAAGGCCTGGACACACCAGCCCAAAGATGGCTGCAGAGAAGACCAAAGAACAGCTGGCTGCTGGCTGCCAGCTTCTCAGGAGACACTAAGGCACTGGGAATGCAGCTCCCTTGACAGAGTGCTTATTTAGTACACACTAAAAAAATGTTATAATCTCAAAATAGTGGAGATAGGAGCTCACAGGGGGAATTTTGATGAGTCTGGAGAGTTGGCTCAGCGGTTAAGAGCACCTGCTGCTCTTTCAGAGAACACAGGTTCGGTTCTTAACACTCACATGGTAGTTCATGACCATCCATAAGTCCAGTTCCAGGGGATATGACACCTCTACTGACCTCCTCCAGGTACCAGGCATACTTGTGGTATAGTATACATATGTGCAGACAAACACTCATATAAGTAAAACAAAAAACAAAAACAAAAAAATTTTGACCTTTATTGTCTAATAAAGAACAGCAAAAACTAATAGAAACTCTTACTTTTTCAGTACCACATAATGGTGGCAATGCCTACCTCCTGGCTCCTGTGTTGTCACCTTGTCCAGCCTCCTAGCATCGGTCCAGCAGAGCAGGGGCTGGAGGCACCCCTCCCCTCCCACTGGGGATTCCTGTGGCACTCCTTCAGTGGTAACTCCTGTCCCTGCTCACGTCTTCCACCTTTATCTTCAGCTGCCTTTTCCCTTCAAAGAGCAGGATGCTCGCAGCCATGGCTGAATTCAGACTGTCCACCCCAGGTACAACAGGGATCAGCAGTCTCTTGCCACCAGTACTCTCGGCCAATTGTAGGGACTCCAGGCTTACTCCATGTGTCTCCCCACCAATCACCACAGCTGCTGGTGCTTCTGTCCAGTCTAAATCATAACTTTGGACCTCAAGTTTGGGAAGCCAATCTTTTCTGGTTTTAGTGTCTAGGTCCTCTTCATACTTGTGAAACTTTAAGAATCGGCGATCACATGCCCAGTCGCGGTCATTGGTTTTATTAGACATCTGAACCTGGGCATAGAGACCACAGTTGTCTGCCACATAGACTCGGGTGTCAGGAGGCAAGTGATTGGGCACTGTTTCCCATTCCACATTGTTCACAATGGGCACCTGGAAATGTGCCCCCATGCCTGCCCGAAGCACTTTAGGCTCCCAGGCATCCACACAGCCTAAAAAACAAAGGATACAACTGAGACTTTACAAAACTTCCTAGACTACAAAGGTAACGCTGAAATAAGTCCCTTTAATTCTAACTAAGAGATAAACCAACAGTTTTTCCATTATAGTCTTCTCCATTGCTGGGACCAAGAGCCTCCCATCCAATGACACTGACCAGCAAAGGGTCTGGAAGACTGACTGCTGCTAGTGCTGAAATAGAATTTGTTCACTGAATCTATACACAGGTGCCAGGCATTGCAGGGGATGAATGAGAGATTAAAATGCCACTATGGACCTGCAGGAACTCAGGTTATCAACTGTGGTCCTGGAAGAACATTGAACCAGATGATCGCAGTATCATGAACAGGAAAATACTACACATCTAAGAGACTGTGACACTGAGCTGGCCCCTAAGGGACAAAAGGATCTTGTTGGAGAGAGGTCCAGGTAGAGGACAAAGAGGAAGAGTGAGCAAGCATGCCTGCTGTTAGAGGGGTGGGCTAGGATAGGAGGCCAGAGGCAGGCAATGGCCGACATAACAAAAACAGAGTCTACTAAGCTGAGGAGCGTAGAATTTTATCAAGAATATCCACTGAAGGATTTAAACAAACCAATAACTGAATCTGACTTTTTTAGAAAGACCCATTGGACTTGAGTGTCAATCTGGACTAGAGCAGTCTCCCTACACTAACGATGGAGAAACCAGGCAAGAAGTTCATGCAGCAATCCAGGAGGAAGCAGGAGCCCAACTAGTTAGTAGCTCCATCCCTGCCAAGGCCCCCTCATGCTGCAGTGAGTGAGAAGGCTAGAGGAGCCCACCTGACATAGTCACATCTAGCCCTAAGGGCTCCTGTCCATTGGCTGCCCAGCAGATACTGACCTGTCCCTATGCCTACTCCCATCGCAGGCAAGTAGGAGGAAGGCATTTCACCACGAGTGCCACAGGGCCTGCCTTATGGCAAGTCATTTTAAGAGTTAACTCATCAAGCTTAGGATAGTATCTGTCAGACCAACAGAGAATGCACTCATGCCCAGACACCTCCACCTATGGGCTTTCCTAAGCATTGCAGGGAACCAGAGACGGGGGCTTGGACTATAGGCCAAGATGAAGGAAAGGACTAGATCTGCCTAGATGTGTGACAGCAGCTGTCTAGTCTGACTCGTTCGTCTAGAGAGGAGTAAGGAGAAGATGAGAGCTCCTCCTGCCACAGACCCGTGAACTGGCATCACACCAGCTGTCCTACTCTTTCCGGACCTCCTTCACACCAGCCACGGGAACAAGTGAGGAGAACTACACCACCTCGGTGATGTGAGCACGTTTCCAAAACCACCCTGCTCTCAAAGTCTCAACAATGGAATGGGTGGGATACTGAAAATGGAACCCGAGAAACTAGGTCTCGCGCTGCCAGACCTGTACTTGGACAGAGTGTGGCAGGGGAGAGTTGAATGGAGCAATTTAGGCAAGTCTCAGCAAGTGCTCCACTATTAGTTTATATTTAATAGTAGCTTGGGTGCCTCTGATGAGTGACATGCTCCCTCCCCTCCACTCCCAGGGTGTAAAAGGCATTCTAGACATGTCTCAACTGCTAGCCAGGTACATTTAGAACCAAGCCTATTAATCCCCTTCTGTGAGAAAAAGATCAAATGTAGTAAGGCTAATTTGTGTATCGCTGTGTAACTACATTTCCCTGAGGCTAAGAAAAACGTACCAGAACACCTAATCACTCTGGTGACAGCTTTCCTTCCACCAGATTCAGAACTCAAGGGTTAGGAAGGACTCATATACTCAATACTTTGAGAACTCAAGATAAACAAGGATCTTATACCAAGTCTTAACTTTGGCACATAATTAATGTATATTTCATAAAATCTCATAAAATGGGAACCTATTTCTTCTCTCCATTGACTTTAAAATTCCAAAACAGTGCAGCAGGTCTCAAAATAATTTTAAAACACAAGCAACATTTACTGAATGCTTCTTTGTGTCATTTCAAGTAATCTTAAAAAAACAAAGACCAACCATGAGGAGGATTCTTATTCCCACTTTATAGATGAGACATTTGACATTTAACATATTGTTTATGGGCACGCAGTTAACCCAGGGCAGATCAGAGAGTCAAACCCATGCGTGTCTGTCCAGAACCCTAACTCACTTGAAAACAGCCAACAAAGCCCCTGGGTAGGGAGTGCTTTTCCAAGGCTGGAGAGATGCTCAGCATTTAAGAGTGTACACTGATCTCACAGAGGACCTTACAGACTGGGGGGGTTTACTTCCAGAACCCATAGTGGGCAGCTCACAACTGCCTGTAACTACAGTTCCAGGGCATCCTGAACCTGACCTCTGCAGACATCTGCACTACAAGAGCATACACAGACATACACATGGATACATAATTAAAAATAAAATTATCCTATTTATTTTTTGAAAAGAGGCCTTCTTACCTTTGGTGAGTAAGACTTTACTGCAGCCTGCTCCAGCTGCAGATCTCAGGATTGTCCCCAGGTTCCCAGGGTCACGGAGATTGTCACAAATCAACACTAAGGGCAGTGAATGGTGAAGCTGAGTCTCTGGATATGTCATCTTAACAGGGTCAGGTTTGGTAAAAATCCCTAAAGAAACAACAACACAGGAGATTTGCTAGTCTGGAGTGTGCATTGGAATGGTTTGACTTTTTTGTTTATTTATCATTCTTATGTATTCACAATTACCTAATGAAAACAGGAATAATTATGACTACAAAATTTTAAACAACAAAAATCCTACCACTATCTGCCCCAACCCTTCCTAACCCCATCCTACCCCACTTGCTTCCAACCCTTCTCCTTTCTGAACTCTATGGACCCAATTACATCTGCACATTTACCTGTGCTTTTTCAACACTGACAATCCCACTGTGGGTGTGGTGGCAAATGTCTGGAAGCAGGAGAACCCAGAGTTTAAGGCCATCCTGTCTACATAACAACATGGTCATACACAAAACAAGAGTTTGGGATGTTTCCAGCGGTACACACTTGCCTAGCATGCAGACAGCTTTGGGGTTGATCTCTAACACTTCTAAAAGCAACAAAAACAGGTCCTGAAAGCAAATGTTAAAAATTACAGAGAGGCTGGGGCTGGAGAGATGGCTCAGCGTTTAAGAGCACCGGCTGCTCTTCTGAAGGTCTTGAGTTCAAATCCCAGCAACCACATGATGGCTCACAACCATCCGTAATGAGATCTAATGCCCTCTTCTGGGGTATCTGAAGACAGCTACAGTGAGCAAGCACAGCCAGAGTGAGCGGGCTGAAGTAAGAAGAAAAAGTGTCTGAAGACAGCTACAGCGTACTTACATATAATAAATAAATAAATCTTAAAAAAAAAAAAAAGACATATAGGATCTGGAGAGCTGAGTTGGTAGTTAAGAATACCTGCAGCTCTTGAGGACCTGAGTTCAATTCCCAGCATCCACACTGTGGCTCACAAGTCCAGTCTCAGGAGAGCTGACATCCTCTTTTGACCTCAGTAGGCACCAGCCACACACATGGTGCACATACACATAGGCAGGCAAAGCACTAACATTTTAGATTTAAAAACTAGCATCTATATAACCTGTTTCTATAAGCAAATTTTTAAAAAGCTCATTTGGTGACCTGCTTATCTCAATGTGCCTTTAAAAATTTTATCATGTCAGTATATTTGCAGCTACTATATTTGTCTAAGCGTTGTGATGTGTCAGAGTTTAGCTCTTTCCAGTTTTTTTTATGTTTGTTTCTTTGTTTGGTTGGCTGGTTGTTATTTTGGGGTTTTTCGAGACAGAGTTTCTCTGTGTGCAGCCTTGGCTATTGTGTAACTTGTTCTGTAAATCAGGCTGGCCTTGAACCCACAGAGATACCCTTGCCTCAGCCTCCTGAGTGCTAGTCTTAAAGGCGTGTACCATCACTGCCCAACCCTTTCCAGCTTTTTAATTGACAGTTAAAGATTTAAAAGTCTCCCCATTACAAACAAAAACACAAAACAAAGTGTCCACAGAAGACTCTGTAGACTACAGTCTGAAAACTTCTCTGGGTCAAATTCCTGCAAGTGAAGTGGACAGTATATATATACACTCTTACTGTTAACAATGACACAGGATTGCCCTCCTCCGAGGCTATGGCTCTCTATCCATGTCTACCATGATAAATATCTGCCTCCTAGCTCAAAGCCTGCTTAACAGAGGAACTATTTACTTTCAGTTTTTACCACTCTGACGGGAAAAACAGCATTGCATTATTTCACTTTGCTTTTTCCCCAGTACTAGGAAGATGGACATCTTTTGCACTCACCTGACTACTTGTGACCCTTTACATTACTGTCTTTGCTTATGCTTTCCTTTCCCCAAACTGTCTTGATGCTGTAGCCTTTCTCCATTTTCTTGTTGGGTTTCTGTTTTACCTTAATGTGTAGGCTTAACCTAAATATTTAAACAATAACCACAAAGCTCTCTTTCATTGCTTGTCTTAAAATTTAAAAAATATCCCCAGGAAACAAATTCATAAAATTCTTAACAGCCTTGCCCAGAAGGGCTCATACTGAAGGAGTTGTGGAGGTGATAAGGACCAAGCCGTTTGTAAGGTCTCTCGCTGGGGGTCAGTATCTTAGCAAGTTGAGGACAGTAACACTTACCCAATGACCCTTCTGTTCTCAATCTAATAAGACACACCCAAATCGGCCTGGGGTGCTTGGGAAAAATGAAAAGGCTAAGTGGCTTCCTTAAGGAAAAACTCTCTTGTTTAATTAGCTCTGCAGGCATCCTAAAGCACAGTTTTCAAGGGAGTATCTAGGGGAGAGAAAGAAACTAGAAACTAGATGAAGATGAACTGCCATGCCTGATGACCTGAGATGGAGGTCCAGGACTTATACAGTGGAAAGGGAAAACTGAGTCTCACAGATTGTCTTCTGACTCATGCATGTATACACACAAAATAAGTAAAGTTTTGTTTTGAGATAGGGTTTCACTATTTGCTCTGGCTGTCCTGGAACTCACTATGTAGCAGGCTGGCCTGAAACTCACAGAGATCTGCCTGCCTCTGCCTTCCAAATTCTGGAATTTTAAAGGCTTGCATTAGTCCTGGCTCATAAAATGTTTTTATCATTCTATAAAACAAACATAACAACAACAACAACAACAAACTGGGCATTTGTTTTTTTTTGTTTTGTTTTCATGTCTCCTCAGCAGTAAGGAGGTACAAGCAGGAATGTCAGTGGCTTAAAGCTATCCTCAACTACATAAAGAGTTTTAAGCCTGCCTGAATGACAATTGTCAAAAGCAAGCAAAGCCCCACAATTAAATACGAATGAGAAACTGCCTCAGTTGCCAGTAAAAAATACCATTAAAACATATAAGCCTAAGAAGTCATACTTCGTTTTAGATATTTGTCAATAAAAATTTAAACTTGATTTAAATAAAATCCGTTACCTTAAGACAAGTATGAGGATACTACACTTGTATGAAATAGAAATTCTAGATATTGATACACTGTATATCACTGACCCATTATTCCTTGTGGCGTTACAAGGTCCGACCAGTTCTTGATATCCTCAAATTTCACCTTAATGAGGCTGACACCTTTCAGCTTGTCTACCGGCAACTCCTTGACATATTCCAGACGGCTAAAAAAGAACACTTTTGGCACAGCTCCAGCCTTGAGAGCATCTGCAATCAGCCTGCGACCTTCCAGTAGGATCTTCCCTTGCTTTTCCCGAAAAGGCCTGGACTTAACTATTGTCATCACACTGCTGTGGGTGCAAACAGAGAGGGGATGATTATCAATGTTCTTGTCATATAGGGATACACGTAGTTCTAACAGACACGCAGAGCTTGGCGGAGACACATGCCTCAAAGAAGAAATTATTTTGCACTATAGAAACAATAAGAGCCAGAAGCTCCACAGTGTGGCAAGAAACGGGAATAGATGACAAGACTCCAAAACATCACCTTAGCCTCCTGTCCCCGGGAAAGGCCTTATCGTAGCGAAGCCCTGCCTCTTCCCAGGTGTGAGGGGTCTGGGATGGGGATGTCTCAAGAGGCAGTTTCTGTCTCTGTCCCTGGGAACTGGCCTTAGGGACCGCCTTGCGGGGCTGCTTGTCAGGAGCGCGCTTCCGTTCCTCCACCTGTCCCGAGGGAGACAACACTCTCAACGGACTGCGCCGCAGCGCCCGGACCCAGCGCCGAGCGTCTAGGTCCCGAGTCTGGACCACCCGCAGCAATGGTCCCAGGGAGCACCACATGCCCTTCGCCAGCGCTGCCATCTTTCCTCTGGCGTGCGTCACCACACGCGAGCGCGCGGTCGAGTACTAGTGACGTCGTTTGACGGTCTTCCTGGTTCTGTGGGCGCGGTGGCCCTCTGTCTGGGACTCGATTTTCTTGGTGGAAGTCATGGTCACTCGTCGAGCACTGCACTTCGTTTTCAAAGTGGGGAACCGCTTCCAGACGGTGCATTTCTTTCGAGATGTCCTGGGGATGCAGGTGCAGACCGGGGCCGAGCGGGGCTGGCGCGAGACCCCGATGCGCGGCCAGGCCGCACCTGGGCTAGGAGGACGCCTTGGGCACGCGGCCACCTTAGCCGGCAGGCCCTAGCGCCGGCGTTTTCAGCTTTTGCAAGACCCCTCTTTCGGGTTGGGAGGCCTTTGATAGGGGACTGAGCTTCCAGATGTGTTGTCTACGCACGTTCACCTACAGCCCTTCCCAAATATTTGTTACACTCCGGGCTTGGGGATCCTGCAGTCTATCGTGAAGGAGCGTTGATAGGCAAAATGTTTTAAAAATCCCCTTCCAGTTCACGACAGAACGGTCTCCCGGTTTGAAACGTTTGGGTGTGATCAGCAAATTTCGGCTTCCATCAGAGCTGCGGATTTAAAGTTGAGGCTCTGGGAAGGCAATCCATGGCCTTGCGCATGCTAAACAAACGCTTCACTATCGCATTACATGAACATACCCTGTCAGAGCATGTTCGTTTGGTCTCCTTCGTAGGTACTCAGGCTCTCTGTGTAAATCTGTGGCTCTCCTCTAAACAGCCCAGGTTTAAGTATGAGGTCAGAATCAATTCACCTTCTACTACCTGGAAACAGTCTGAGAAGCTGTGATTCTAAGGGGGTCTCTTAGCTGAAAGGCGCTCTTGGTAAGCCAGGGAGGTAGAGAACACACTAGTGCAGGGTTTTTGGTTTTTGTTGTTGTTGTTTTTGTTTTTTTGACAGACTTGTAGCAGTCCAAATCCAGCTTAGTGTAGAGATGGTACAGAGGTAAGGAGTGTAAAGGGAGTTCACAAATCAGTCAACACAAATTAGTCATAAAAATATCTGCTGTGTAGTGGCTAGAGAGATGGCTCAACCTTTAAGAATGATTATGCTTCTTCCAGAGGGTGTGAGATGGGTTCTCGGTATTGGGTGGCTCACAACCATCTGTAAATCTAACTCCAGGGAAATCTGACCTGTGGCAGGCAGGCAGGCAGACATACAGACAGACACACATCTGCTGTTTGAAGGTACCATGTTAAGGTTAGGTAACAGGCACAAATGACTCTAGTATTTGTTCCCATTTAGAGCACATGATGTAGGAAATTAGATTTATTCCTAACAGAGTTTAGTGATACTAGATGTCATTATTCTATTTCCTCACTGATCAAAAGCTTGTGAAGATTAAACATGTTATCATATAGGTGGTAACTGACTCACAGATAGTTTGTGTTCTGTGAAGTAGTAGCTACTTTTATGTTAAAAATACAAATGGAGAGATTTACCAACCTGGGTTCTCAGGAAATAATTCATGAGAACCTTGCATAAATTGACTCTGAAAAGGAGCATTTTCACATCCCAGGATGAGAGGGGAAAGTTATTCAAGAAAGCCTGAATAAGTGATGTGGAGCTATTTGGAAAATGATACTGATTTTATGTGCATTTGGCTAGATGAAGGGACTGAGATGCGAGAACGTACAGGTTGGGATCATTTCTGGTGTTGTTTTGAATGCTATGCCTGCAAAGCAATTTGAGTTTTATGCTAAAGTAAGGGGAGCCTGTGATATCCTCAGAGCTATTCGTTAGGAGTATATTTTTATGATGGTATTAAGGAAAGAAATCAATACGTTTTGTGTTTGTTTTTTTAATGTGGGTGCAGGGCCAGTAAGTAGGTCAGGTTGGCCTTGCACTTAATATGCTTCTGCTTCAGTGCCTCCGGAGTGCCAGCATACCCAGCTAATAAAGATGATTTTTGTAATCTTTGAGGGAAGTAATGGAGCTTCAATGGAGCAGTAGGAATGAAAACTGAAAACAGCTGCAATCCCATTCCTGCAATCCCAGCAGTTGCAAGGCTCAAGGCCAGCCTACACTAAGCAGCAAGCCAGACTGCTATATAATGAGACACTGTGTCAGGAATAAAGGAGGTGGGAAGCAGAGACCAAGACAGTGAGAGCCTTCTGTATTCTAGGTTCTGTCTTAGGTGTTATCCGTTTTCACCAACAGAGTTGTCACACTCAGTCTGAAACAGAGAGCCTGAAACAGCTTGCTCAGCATTACACACTGCAGTCAGATTTCTCTAGTGCTAAACACACATCTCTCCCACAGGTGGCTTCCTACCCTAAAGAGAGTTCATACCTGTTTGGGAGTGCAACTCTTTTTTAGGGGGGAGTAGGGGCAGAATAGGGTCTCACTATGTATCATCGACTGTCCTGGAATTCACTATGTAGACCAAACTAACCTTGAACTCACAGAAATCCATCTGCCTCTGTCTCCTAAGTGCTGGTAGTAAAGGTGTGTGCTACCAGGCCCATCTTAAGATGTTCTTACCTCTGCTACACCTAGCCTAGAAGGTCTGCTTGTTTCTCTTCATAAAGCTGACAAATGATAATGTTTATGTCCTTTTAGTTTGTATAAATGCACTAAACAATACTAGTACACCTGAAGTGCCAGCATGTGGATGCCTGAGCCAGGAGGATCATAGTTTGAGACCAACAGGGTTACACACTGAGACTCAGTCTTTTAAAGTCAAGGGCCAAGAACATTGCTCAGCAGTAGAGCTCTTGTCTAACACAAGCCCTTGGATTCCCCAGTCTTCCAAAAAGTAGAACTTTATAATTTATTCTATTCTCTTTACTAGGTTCTACGCCATGAGGAGTTTGAAGAAGGCTGCAAAGCTGCATGTAATGGGTATGGCGCCTTGTATCTTAAAAGCTTAGGTTCTGAGCAGCTCTGAGCAGAACACTCTCAAAGTTGAGTGTAAGGCATGGGATAAACTATTGTAAAGATTAGTTAAAAATAACAGAATGGAGGCACGAAATAAGAGAAGCTACTATTGAATAATATTGAATAGCAATGGAGAATCACCTGTGTTTCTCCACACTCTCGTGCAGCACCTCAGACACAGCAAGCAGTTCCCCAGGACTCCAGATTAGAAGCAGGTATCTGATGTTAGCTCAGTTCCTTGTCTGTCTGGAGGTGTGTGAGACCAGCTGCACACATAGTAGCCCCTCCTCCTGAGCGCAGGGAAACACTACTTACATTTACTGGCTTATAAAGAATTCAGATCAGGAAAAGCCAGATAGAAGAGCAGTATGCAGACAGGTATGGAAGAGAAGAGGGATGGCGTTTCCAATGGCTTCCATGATCCCAGCACTTCCATGGCTGCAACAACTTACAACCTCATCAGATCTTGTTGAATAGTTTTTACAGATTTACAGAGTTTACTCTCCCCTCCCTCTCCCCCTCTCAAGGTAAGTGTGGCTGAACATTCTCATCTTTTGGTGTTTTTGACAACCAAGCAAATCCTCAAGCTGTCTACCCTCACCTTCAGTCAGCTTGTTATCATCAACCCAGGTATTCTAAAAGAGGTTCAGGAATACAAGACTCACTTATCAGGAAATTACAAGGTATTAGGAGGTCTATGCCAGGAATCCTAACACAGACCGAATATGTTTTCATGTTTTAGTACAAGCACAAACAAATACCTGCAGTAGGGAAATCAATGGCTAGGTAATACTAAGTGATAATAATACTAAACAATAGTATACTAAGTGATAGTAATACTAAACAATAGTATACTAAGTGATAGTAATACTAAGCTTAGTATCCATGGCAAGTTGGAAACCTCCAAGGTCCCTAGGATTTGCATGCTTACTGACTGATAGGCAAAGAAACTATTTTGAGGTTAGACCTGAGAACTGTCTTTAGGATTCCTTCTCCTACATTGTTTTTAAAAGTAACTAAGTCTTTTTTTAACTAAGTGCCAAATGGTTGGTGTGTGGAGCATGTGGTAGGGGTGCTTAAGCTCTGTCCACAACTGCTGTCGGCACCTTCAGAGGTCATCTCATCCTTATTTAGAATTAATGGGACTAAAAGGGACTGGCCACCATGTGCTCTAAAGGAGGAAGCAGAGTCTCCTGTACTCACTGAGTTCACTTGTTCTCATTTTGTAGGCCTTATGATGGGAAATGGAGTAAAACAATGGTGGGATTTGGACCTGAGGACGACCATTTTGTTGCAGAATTGACATACAATTATGGCATCGGAGACTACAAGCTTGGCAATGACTTCATGGTAAATATCACTCTGTCCCGGTGCATATCTGGATGAGGCAGAGACAGTTATAATTGTCCAGGTTAGAAACAAAGTTGGCTTTTAAAAAAATGAAAGATTGTATATATACGAATGTTCTGCCTTTATGTATGTGCGTGTACCATGTGAATTCAGTATCTGAAGAGGTCAAGAGAGGGTGTCAGATCCTTTTGAATTGGAGTTAGGGATGGTTGTGAGCTGCCCATGTGGGTCCTCTGCAAGGACATCTAGTACTTTTAACTACTGAGCCAGTTCTCCAGTCCTAGACGGCTTTTTAAAATTTGAAGTTGAAAATAGTTGTTAGTGAGGAGATGACAGTGGAACAAGAGCTCAGAGGAGGGAAAGGAGTGAGTAGGACGTGTGGATGGAGGGGGATTCTAGGTGGAGGGAAGAGCCTGTGCGCAGGCCCAAACCCTGGCTTGAGAGTTGTAAAGACTAGCTGACTAGAGAGGGGAGGGGAAGGTGGTAGGAGGGGGTAAGAAGTGACATGGTAGCTGGGGATGGTGACACATGACTGTAATACCAGCATTTAGAAGGCTGAGGCAGGAGGTTTATGAGTTCTTGAGACCAACCAGGGCTACATATTTAAGACCCTGTCACAAAGGGAAAAACGTGCATAGTATCGGGCCTTTTAAGAGCCATCAAGGGAAAGCAAAGCCTGTGAGCTACTCGAGAACCAGCTGTAGGATGCCTTTTGAGACATTTTTCTCCGGCTACAATGTAGAGGATAGGTTGACCGAGAGAACAGAGGTAGTTACAGTAGTCCAGGCTGACCGAGGCTGGCTATCCCAGAGGACAGAATTATATACTATTGGCAACTTTGATTAAAGAGTGCCTTCATAGTTAAGTGTTTGTGCTTCAAATCCAGACCTGGACTGTGGATATAGCTTAGTGGTATAAGCTAAGAATAAGCAAAGTTTCAGGTTCAAGGTCAACCTCATAAATGAATAACTAATTCAAATTGTCTCAACTGGATAGCTAACAAGTCCATATAAGATCAAGATTTTTCTGCTTTTGTCTTGAAAACTGAAGAGATTTTCTTTGGGATTAAATGGATTAAATATTACAGCTATTTTTATTTTATGTATATGAGTATCCTGTAGCTCTCTTCAGACACACCAGAAGAGAGCAACAGATCCCATTACAGATGGTTGTGAGCCACTGTATGGTTGCTGAGAATATGAACTCAGGACCTCTGGAAGTGCAATCAGTGTCCTTAACCACTGAATCATCTCTCCAGCCCAATATCTTAATTTCTTTGCTGTGATTTATAAATGTCTGCATGTGGAGAATTTGGAGAAAACACCTAAAACCCTCTTTTGAATCACTATAAGGAGATGCCAGTTAAATCTAATACCCTGGGGTTTTGGTTCCTTATCTTGTCCTGCAAAGCTGTTGCAATGATATGTGTGGTTGTTATTTGTCACAGGGAATCACGCTTGCTTCCAGCCAGGCTGTCAGCAATGCCAAGAAGCTGGAGTGGCCACTCAGTGAAGTTGCAGAAGGGGTTTTTGAAACCTTGGCCCCAGGAGGATATAAGTTCTACTTACAGGATAGAAGTCCATCTCAGTCAGGTGATTACATGAGGCCAGGCACCTTTGATGGAGAGGGATGGAGCGGGTGCTGGGGTGGAGTTCGTTCCATGTTGTAGTTTTTCTCTATTGATAGGATGCATCTTTGCCAAGCCAGTGTTCTTGCCTGTATTCTAGGAAGTTATTCCCTTCTACGTACATTAGGTATATGTTGTATATTAGTGCCTAGCTACAGAGGATCTACACTAGTCTGTTCTATAGATAATACATCTTTTTAGGATATTTTTCTTCAGCAGCAGATAACAGCTAACCCAACATAACCAGTTTGAACACTAGGAGCTTGTTTCAGGTTCACAGAGCAGGTAGGAAGTTTGAGGGTTAGTTGGTTCCCCAGCTCAGTCCCATGAAGACCCTAGGTTTTCTCTGTGTTGTCTTCTCATGCTGTTAGAGCCGTGCTCCAACAGTGTGCTCCATGCTCCCATAGACACTTTGGGAAGGAGCCTGCAAAGACTTTTTAAAGAACAGAACAAACCTCTAGAATCTACCATGTCACTCCCTGGTCAGATTTAAGACACTCTGCTTAATATAGGTTGAGTATTCTATTCCAAAATTCCAAAATAGCAAAATTGATTTGTTTGTTTGTTTGTTTTGTTTTAAGACTATGTCTTAGGGCTGGATGTCATGACATGGGTTTTTACTCCCAGCGCTTGGGAGACTGAGGCAGGCAGATCTCTCAGTTCTGGGATAGCCAGGGCTACACAGAGAAACTCTGTCTCAAAAACAAACAAAAACAAAACAAAGCCGGGCAGTGGTGGCACATGCCTTTAATCCCAGCACTTGGGAGGCAGAGGCAGATGGATTTCTGAGTTCGAGGCCAGCTTGGTCTACAGAGTGAGTTCCAGGACAGCCAGGGCTACACAGAGAAACCCTGTCTCGGAAAAAAATGAAAAAACAAAAACAAAACAAAACAAAACAAAACACCAAACTAAAACAAAAAAACTAACCTGTGTTATTACTATGTAGTACAGGCTAACCAAGAACTCAAGGACTGTACTGCCTCGACCTCCAGAGTGCTGCACTTTCAGGCTTGTAACTGTGCTCTGTTAAGCTTGAGATTCTAGTGTTTGGATTTTCTTCAGGTTAGGGATCCCCAGACAGTGAAGTCTATGTGAGTTTTAACGACTGAGCTACTTCTGGTCCCAGGCATTTCAAATAAGAGGTACTCGGCTTGGACTTAAAATAATGGCAAGCCCACATCCCTAAGATGCTTTTGTCCTTTCCATGCTAAGATCTCTGAAGCTTTAATTTCCTGCTGGTCTGATTTGGATGCACTTGTGACTGTCCTGCAGTCCTTCTGGCTCAGGGGGTGGGGAGTTATGTCTGTGCTGTGACTGTCCTGCAGTCCTTCTGGCTGGGGGGGGGGGGGGTTCTGTCTGTGCTGTTTGCTCAATTCTAAGGAGTAAAATTAAGGTCTCTTCTGTCACTGAGCCTAGGTTCTCGGTCAACTTGGATTTGATGATTTTGCAATCAGTGGAGGACAGTAAACTTGAGCTTCCCAGGAGGAAGTCCTGTGAGAAGCACCATGGTTAGTCTTGGCATTGCTATCCTGCCGATGGGATGGAGGTGATGGAAACTGAGGGAAAAACCCTGAGTTTGTCATAGTCAGATGTAGTTGTACAACAGCTCTTTACAGGGTTACGTTGGCCACACCCAGTGGCACAGACCTAAAGTCCCAGCTAGTAGGAGGGTTCACAGGCTAAGGTAAGAAGGCCTACTTGGCTGAAGAGCAAGGCCCATCTGGGCAACTTCTTGAGAGCCAGTCTCAAAATTAAAAGTGGACAAAAAAGGTTCCGTGATGGAATGCTTGCCTAGTGTGTGAGGTCCTAGGTAAAGTTTCTATATTGCAGTAAATAAAAAAGGAAGAGAAGGGAAGAAAGAAAAGGAAAAGTGCTTCGTAGGGCTAGGGCTACCACTTAGTGATAGCATAACTTGTCTAGTGTGCAAGGGCCTGGGTTCAGCCTCTGGCACCTCAGGGGTGGGGTATGCGGGTGTCAGAAAATCACTTACACTCTGATGTTTCCATTATGTCCTAGCTGCTTCTAGTTGTTTTGTTTATTTTGTTTATGTTTTTGTTATTCAAGACAAGGTTTCTCTACAGCCTATCCTGGAGCTGGCTCTGTAGACCCTGTTAACCTTGAACTTACAGATTTGCCTACTTCTGCTTCCCAAGCATGAGCTGCCACCACCACCTGGCTTTTTTTTTTTTTTTTTTTAATTTATTTGTGTGTGTTTGTCTAGATTTTTTTTTTTTTTTTACCCTAGGGAAAAAGATTTCTTTTTTACATATTGCATATACAAAAGGAAGAGGAGCAGGGGACAGGAGGGTTATGAGGGGAAGAAAATAGTACCCATGTGTCTAGAGATAACTACTAAGAGCATTTGAGTCCGTGTTCGAGATCTTTTATAGAAAACAATACATACACATACATAAATGTACCCTGCATAAGCCATTGCAGGAATTCCATGGCAGCGTTTCTCTGCAGAAGATAAGCAGCCTCTGTTGTTGGGTGTTTTTGTTGTTCCTAGTGTTTCATTGTTCTCGGCAACACTGGGAAAGGCCTTTGTGAAAAAAAGCCCTTCACACAGCCACAGTTGCTTTCTGAACTGCTGAGAGTGGACTTGCTTTTTCAGTACATTTTTAAAACTTTTGGTACATTCTGTCAAATCTGTGCCCACAAACTTTCTAACTTACAATCTATTATTTTCATTTTTTTCTCTGCAGTAAAACAGCACTGGTAGTTTGTCAAGACAATAAAAATTAAATAATGAAAACCAAACTACTTGTACTTATTTTCTTAGTTTATCCTTTTAATTTCATAATTTAACCCCTCAGAAGTACATTTTGCTGATTAATTCAAACATGTAGCTTTCTTTTTCCACCAAATGATTATCTTGCTGTCATTTATTTGGCTCGTGTTTCATTTCATGTTGGCTTAAAATGCTTCCTTTATAAACTAAATTCTTTGGCTAAGAAGAGAGTTGCTGGAAATGAACTGGAAGCCTTGTATGATAGGCACACACTCCCCCTCCAGCCTCCTAAGCTAAATTCTTAAAGGATGCTGGAGCTTGTTAGGCCTTTTATCCCATTCCACTGAAGCGACTTCACACATTGGTTTTCTTATTACAGATCCTGTATTAAAGGTGACTCTAGCAGTGTCTGATCTCCAGAAGTCCTTGAACTACTGGTCTAATCTCCTGGGAATGAAAATTTATGAGCAAGATGAGGCAAAGCAACGGGCTTTGCTGGGCTACGCTGATAACCAGGTGAGTGACCTGCAGAGGAGCAAAGCTGCTCCTTTATGTTTGGTTCATAAATCAGGTTAACGTGAAAGTAGTCCCATGGTTTCTTCACAGTGATTCAGTGAGTTTCTAGAAGAATAGAAGGAAATAAACCCACTAATAACCAAACTACTCATATACTTCCTTGGTTTTCGTTCATGGTTAGCTGACTTGTAAGCTTTGCAGTTTCTCCTGACTGCCTCCTGCCACACTGTAGGAATGGTACCACATCCAGCTTTATGTGGGTGCTGAGGATCTGTACTAAGGTCTTCACACTTGTGTGGTAAGCACCTTACCAAACACTGTAGAGTTTTTGCACTACACACATGTATAACTTGTCAGAAAGCATCAGCCCACTCTCTTCCTTCTCTTCAGTGTAAGCTGGAGCTACAGGGCATCCAGGGTGCAATTGATCATGCAGCGGCCTTTGGAAGAATTGCCTTTTCTTGTCCTCAGAAAGAGGTACTATTTGATTACCTAATTGTTTGTTTTTAAAATTCATTATTTTTAATTATGTGTATGTATGTGTCTAGGTGCCTGTGGGGACAGTCAGATCCCTCAGAACTGAACTTACAGGGGGGGAGTTGTGAGCCCCTGACGTGAGTGCAAAGAACCAAACTCGACAGAGCCATCTCTCTAGCTCTTTTTTTTCTTTTACAATTTATCCTCTCTCTCTCTGTCTCTCTCTCTCTCTGTCTCTGTCTCTCTCTCTCTCTCTCTCTCTCTCTGTGTGTGTGTGTGTGTGGTATGCATAAACATGAATGCAGGTGTTCACACTGGACTTCCCCTGGAGCTGGAGTTACCAGGATTTATAAACTCCCTGGCATGCTTGCTGGGAACTGAACTTGAGTCCCCTTTGAGAGTAGTACTTGCTCTTAGTTGCTGAGCCCTCTCTTCAGCCCGATTGTTTAAGTTCTGTCACTATCTGGTTTCAACCTAGCTAAGAACGTTCGACTTCCTGTGAGTTCATTATGCTTGTGGCTTTGTTTCATGCTTACCCATTCTTTTAAGAACCACTGAGATAATGAAATCCATCCAGTGGTGCCTCGGTCAAATGAGGATGGTGCCAGCAAAGTACTATGTGAGCTCGCTCACTTGCCCTTTTGTGTTTTTCAAGTTGCCAGACTTAGAAGACTTGATGAAAAGGGAGAGCCAATCAATCCTGACTCCATTGGTGAGTCTGGACACCCCAGGGAAAGCGACAGTGCAAGTGGTCATCCTGGCTGACCCTGTAAGTACTGCTTAGGGAAGGGACAGGCTATCCCATCCCAGGGATTTCTTCAGTGATTTTTTTTTTTCACATTGCTTTTCTCTTTTTTGATGTAGGATGGACATGAAATTTGCTTTGTTGGGGATGAAGCTTTTCGAGAGCTCTCTAAGATGGATCCAAAAGGAAGCAAATTATTGGATGATGTGAGTCTTGTTTCTACATCAATCTCATTACAGGCCAAAGCCAGATGGTATAAAGGACATATAGGGTCCAGCTGTCAGGCATCTCCTTTCCCTGTTGTGATGACTTTTATTCAGAGACGATGTCTTCAATATCACCTACCTTACCCCTTATAGCACTTAGCATCTCCGTCTTCCCACTGCCTCAGGCTAACCAACCGTTCTTCCGGTTAGTGGATGAAAGTGCCTGAGTTCCTTCCCCTTTTGTCTCCTTGGCTGTTTGGTTATCCGGTTCCCTCCCATTTGACACCATTCTCTCCCTTCCTACTTGTTCTCTTCATCATACCAAGAGGTCCAGTAGCTCTCATCTTTTAAAGCTTTTCTTGGGAGACAGAAGGAAGGGATCTCTGAATTCAAGGCCAGCTGGTCTACAGAGCAAGTTCTAAGCTAACCAGGGCTACATAGTGAGACCTTGTCTCATAAAAACAGAAAATAGTGGCTACAGACATGGCTTAGTGATTAAGCTTACTGGTCTTTCAGGGGACACAGGTTTCGTTCCCAGCACCCATGTGAGTGTTCGGTGCTGCTTATGACTCCAGTGTTGAGGGATCTGACCACTCTTCTGACCTCCAAGTGCTCCTGCATGCACTTGATGAACTCCATACACTCAGGCACACAAAACACCAAAACCAACCCCTTTCGATGCCATTTTCCATCTCCAGATATTTGTTTGTTTCTTTGAGTTTGAGATTTGAGTCTATGTCTCCAAACCAACTACAAATTAGTGATCCTCCTGCCTCATCCTCCCAAGCGTTAGGACTGTATCACTAGGTTTCTTTAATTAGATTTCTGCTTTAAAGATCTATTTGCACATAGTTTCTATTTCTTGTTTGAAATGCAAACTTCATCTCTCTGCACTAGATATTGGCAGCAAATAGTGTTTATGTTGACATTATTGGTGGTGATCTCATCTTGACAAATGTAGCAGCTTCTGTCCTTATCACACTTGATTTTTCATCAGGAAAACAGTAGCCTGTTGTTGGGCTCTAGTTCCTAACATAGGCCCAGCATGAAGTAGACATTCTCTGACTACTTGGACTTTCCAGACAGGGACTCTGTTATCCTAGGTTGACTTGAGTTCCTAGGCTCAAAGGACCTTCCTGCTTCAGCCTTCCATGTAGATAGGATGGGAGGCCTGACCACTGGGCCTCCCTCACTTCTGAATACCTAATTGAGTGATTAAAGGAGTCAGTTTATCCCAGTTCTATACTTTTGATCTGTATAGCTGGCATTTAAGCAATTTGTTAAAATTCTCTGAACTTTTAAAAGTTCCTTTAGAGCTTTATCTAAAAAGGTGAGAAAATAAAAATATTGGGATTGTGATGTGCTTTATGGAAGATAAGTAACTGTAGACATAACTGTAGACAGTCATTTCGAATTAAAGGAAGGATGTAGAAGATGCCTTTTAAAGCTTTATCCTGCAGGAAAATAGACTGTTGAGCAAGCTCTCGGTTAGCAGATTATTCTGCTCTTTCTTTCTTTGCTCTTTATGTGCTGGCAGCCCCTTCCCTCCTGTGGTGTTGAGATCTTCCTTTATAGCTCCCGATACTTCTTCCAGGCAACCACTGTTCAGATTTCTGGTGCAGTAGATCTATTTTGTTTATTCTTGGATTTCAAACATTTAATAGGTATTTTTACTATGAAGGATTTCTTTCTCTCAAAATATTTGAGAGAAATATTTGAGTCCACCATGTAATTGCATGTATCATATTTTGTGTTGCTTTTATTAGATAACAATTTGTTTATCCATTTCTGTGGTAGTGAACTTTTGGATTGTTTGTAGATTTTTATCTACGTAAGGAAGAGTGCTAGTAGCATTCGTGTTTAAATCTTTTTGCAGCCACGTTTCACGTCTCTTAAGACCCATACCTAGGAGAATTGCTTTACTGTACAGGAAAGTGCAGGCAGCTGACAAGGGTAAATATACCGAAGTGAGTCTTCCTTAGCCTCTTTCTCTTTCCATAGTTTGTTATATGCATTTCTGAAAGTATTAAATGTAAACTTCAGAAACAAGTAACTCATGAGTTTTAGACTATGCTCTGCTCTGAGTGGCATGATGAAATCTCTTGTTCCCTTGCTCTGTCCACTTATGGCAGGAATCATCCCTGGGCAGTGCAATGTATCACACTGTGTACACACCTGAATACACAGCTCCCTTAGTCACTTAGTAGCTATCTTGTTACTAGATTAACTCTTAGTTTAAAACCTTTATTCTACTTAATAATGGCAAACATAGTAGTTTGGTTATGACAAAGAGTAGCTGTGGGCTGGTGAGATGGCTCGGTGGGTAAAGATCCTTGCTGCCAAGCCTGACAGACATGAGTTCAGTCCCTGAGACTGACGTAATGGAAAGAAGAAATGGACTCCTGGAAAGTGTCCTCCCATCTACCCCTGCACAGTGGTATGTGTGCATCTACACATACTACACTCGATAAATAGTAAGTGTAATGAACTAAAGGTGAAAGTTCTGGGTTTAATAAACCAAAGAAACTGCAGTATAGTCACATTACTCTGGACAGCTCTTTTTATTTCCATGAAGAGTAAATGCTAGGTTGGTAAGATCAAACATAAGAACAAATCTGAAGAAGGAAAACTATCTTCTGGTTCACTGCTGCACCTCAGAACTCGGGATCCTTAGTTAAGATGAACAGCAGGGCTGGGGGAGGCATCGTAGACAAGCACCTGCCTAGCAGGTGTACAGCCCAGTTCCGGCCAGGATCCCCTAAAATACGGTTTGGAAGGTGTCAAATTACAGGATTGGTTCTCTTCAGGCCTCCTCTGGCTTGCTGGAAGCTGTCCTCGGGGAGCATGCAGAACTGCTGGGTCTGCCCAAAGGAGTGCTTGTTTACATTCTCACTGGCATTTTAGTTATTGCTTCCTTGATTCTGGTAGCTGGTCTAAAAATGGAGAGTAGTTTCTTGTTTTGGTTTTAATCTCCAATGACTAATGATGGTGAGCACCTTTGTATAAACTTATTGGCAATTTGCTTCTTTTATAAATTAAACATTCAAGTCTTGTCCATTTTTTGCCTTGTAGTTTTGATTTTTTGATATTTCTTGAATTAAAATTTCAAATATACCCCAAACAAGAGAGTCCACCTGTGCTTCCCATGCTGTGGCATCACTTTCAGTGTTCCTCCTTCCCCCCCATCACTCTGTTCCTGCGTCCCTTCTTTCTTTTTGCTCAGAGATTCTCAGGCAAATCTCAGGCATCATAACATTTACCCTAAAGTACTCATGTGTTTATATTTAAGGCAATTTAAAGGAAGTAAGAATTAAACAATTTCCTTATAGACTATATACTTTAAGAAGAACAAGACTATATATACATATATGTATATTTTGTTTGTGTGCATATGTCTGGTGTATGTGTGTGCACACTTGTGTGCATTGTAAGTATATGCTGCATATGTGCAGATCAGAGAAGAACCTTGGATGTCGTCCACACTTCCTTGTTTGAGGGTAGGATCTTATCGAAGCTTCAGATACCAAGTTCAACAGGTGGCTCCGAGCTTCCAGAGAATCTTCTTTCTCTGTCCCCATTTGTCATAGCTGGGATTACAGATCCCTGGTACTGCTCCTGGCTCTTTCATGGGTCCTGAAGATTTGAACCCTTGTCCTCATGCTTACAAAGAGAATGCACTTTAATCACTGAACCATCTCCCCACACCCTTCTCAAAATTTTTGTTTGTTTTCTTATGTTATATATTGTTTTTTGAGGCAATGTCTCTCTATGGAACTCTGGGTGGCCTGGAACTCTCTATATCAAAACGAGGCTGGCCTTGAACTCATAGAGCTCAGCCTGCCTTTGCCTCCCAAGTGCTGGGTTGCATCTACTCCCATGGCTTTTTTTGAGAATGAATCTTGTGTAAGTAAGGCTGGTCTTGAACTTGATATGTAGTTGAGGAGGACCTTGAATTCCTGATTCTGATGTTCCTGCCTCCCAAACACTGGGATTATAGGCACGAGATTATTCTCCTCCCCAGCCCACCCCACTCCCTGCATGTGTGCTCCGCTTGTGTGCATGCGGTAGGCCAAAGCACTACCTTCCTCTAGCACTCTCCACCTTTAGACAGGGTCTATCACTGAACTAGAAGTTTGTAATGTCTGATTAGCTATGGCTAGCCTGTCAGCCAGCAAGTTCTCATTATTCACTGGTCTCTGCCTCTCAATGCTGTGGCACAGGCACAGTGCAGCCATGCTTTTTATTTGGTACCAGGGATCTGAACTCAGGTCTTCATGCTTCCAGAGCAAGTACTCTCATCCACTGAGTTACTGCCCTGTCCTTGTTGGCCTATTTCTTTAGACAGAATCTTGATGTAGCCCAGGCTGTCCTGGAACTCACTATTATTGTGGGGTATTCACCAGAGAAGACTGCTTAGACATGGCTTTAAGCCAATAGAGGTCTTTATTAGCTGGCCGGTGACTATACTGTTTGAGGCCTCAGTGTAGCCCAGAGCCTTTCTAATGATGATGAGCTTTTAAGCAAAAAACTATATCCTGGGTTGACATACTTTAGCTAACTAGAGCAGTTACCAAGAAGCAGAACTACAGAAGTCAAAAGCAAGGATAGTACATTTAGAGACTTTCCCATAACTATGGACTTTGATGGATTAGTTCTTTGTTTTAGATTTGGTGGGTGGTGCTGTCTGCATGCAGAGTTTTACAGCCTGGATAGTAGTTCCACCATGGAATCAGTTGTGCTAAGGTAGTGGGGCCCACTAAGTTCTGGGGCTATGTTACACTATGTAGACCAGGCTGGTCTTGAACTCACAGAAGATCCACCTGCCTCTGCAGTGCTGGGATTAAAGGTGTGTACCACCACAGCTGGTATCTTTGAAATGTTCTTAAGTGCTATGTGTATATTCTCTAAGTCTAAATTCTCAACCTGTAAGGAAACTGAGGCATAAAAAAACTAATCACTTGTGTTTAGCCGGTCTTTTCTTCCTTGTGGGTTCTTCTTACTTCCACCCTTCCGGTCCCCTAAATCATGAGAGAGAAAAAGGATAGAAAGGAAAGAGGTCCCTGAATAAAGTTAGGGGTCAGAAAGGGGGCGGGGTTAAACTACTTCTCGACGATTAGGGACATCAAGATGCTTGGGGCAAGGTTTTGATCTTCGCTATTAAAATATCTAATTTCTTATTCTTGCTTCTTTTTTGTGCACAACTACTTAACAAACCGCAACCAACAACAATGAAACAACTCCCCAATTTCTTAGGGCCCTAGCATTTCTATACCCTCTGAAAAGTCCCCAGAATTCCAAACGTCACAAAAATCACAGAAACTATCTGCAGCTGGTAAAACTATGCCTCTTCTAGAGCATGAGGCAAGTCATAATCAGTTGCTTTGAAGCAGCCTCATATCCCACACCTGGGATTAAAATGAAAGCCTATTTTATAGGTTATTTCTCCTCGGTGAAATGAGCCAATTTAAGACAGATACAGGGATGGAGAAATGGCTCAGTAGTTAAGAGCACTAGCTGCTCTTTCAGAGGACCCAGGTTCAGTTACCACCAGCACCTATATGGCAGCTCACAGCTGTCTGTAACTCCAGTTTCAGGGGATGCAACACTGTCACAGACATACATGGAAATAAAACACCACTGTATACAAAATAAATAAATCATATTAAAGAAAAGAATATATTAAAGGCAGGTTTATTGGGAAGCTGCTCTCTGATGAGTTCACAGACCCCAGGACTAGGGCCAGGGAAGTCACCATGGGGAGAGAATGGGGGGACGGGGAAGAAAAAGAGAGAAGGGGCTTGAGTATGCAGAGAGAGAGAGAAGGGAAGAAAAAGAAGAGGAGGAAGGAGAGGGAGAGAGAGTGAAGGAAGAGATCAGAATGTCTGGATTATATAGGGAGGGGCCTCTAGGGGAAGGGCAACCTTAGTCCCTGGGCTGGAAAGTTCAGGGTTGGGGGTGGGTATGCCAGGTAGGAACTGAGGGATGCTGGGAGAACCTAGAGGCCAAGTCGGCCTTGATATGTAAAATATGTACCTTAGTCCCTTGTCCTAGTGTCTGAAACCAAACAATATTCTTATAATATTTTTGTGTTTTTTAAAAAGAAACAAAAATTCCAGACTTCTCACTATACTCATGGTATCAGGCATTTACTAAATGGGAGACAGACACTGGGATAGAGGTCTTTCAGGATACTATAATTAATTCTTTTTCTTTCTCTGTACCCAGGCCCTTCCTGCGGGCAAAAGATTTCTTGCTGGGTGCAGTTCTAACACTTGGGAGGCAGAGACTAGAGGATCTCTGTGAGTTTGAAGCCAGCCTGGTCTACATAGCAAGTTCCAAGACAGCTAGGGCTACATAGAGAGATCCTTCATCAAAGACAAATAAAAATGAAAGGAAGGAAGAAAGGAAGGAAGGAAGACAGACAGACAGGCAATATTATTTCCTAATGTCCTGGCTGTCCAGCCAGACTCCTCAGGGCTGTTCTTTGATTTGCATTGAACCCAGCTTTTACTTTACAATTGTTCTGTTCTTTAAAAGATTATTACATTTTATTTATTCACTGCATGTGCAAGCCATGGCATGTCAGTAGAGGTCAGAGACAACTTGTGGGAGTTAGTTTTCTCCCTCTACTGTGTGAGTCCTGGGGATCAAACTCAGGTTGCCCGGTTGGCCACAAGTCCCTTTACCTGCTGAGTCATCTTGCTAAGCCTAGGATAGTTTTAGATTTATAGACACATGCACTTTAATGTGTTCTTTTTTCTCATTTATTTTTATTTTCTTTTAAATTCTATTAGCCATTATTCACCAAGAGCTGAGTTCTACTTCTGAGATATCTCTGGTCTTTTGATACCACTTTTGAAATCTAGTGAGTTTTAAACTAATCTAGCTCTATTGACTCCCAGATACATTCTTCACTGACTAAGCTTGCTGTATGTCTGCTGGCCCTTATTTACCCTCTGGCTTGTTCTTATCTCTGGAAACCCTCTAGCCCAGCTCTATTCTATTCTCACTACACTGCTTATAGTAACAAAAACACAACTTCTTGTCTCCATCCAAAGTGTTTTCTTTCTCTTCTTCTTAAGCTGGTCCTTCAAAACAAAGAGGTCTTCTTTCTTGGGTCCTCCATAACAGAGTTAGTTGTTCTTTTCTCCATTCTTTATGATTGCTAAGAAAGAAACATCTCATTCAGTTCTTGGGAGCTGTTTCTTAATATTGCTTTAAGGTTTACATTTTTTATATTTTCATCAGCATAGTAAATCAGGTAGCCTCAAAAATTATTACTTATTTAGGCAAAGATTTATGAAGTAGCATAGGCTGTTCTGGAACTGGCAAATTTCCTATTCTTCCCATTGAATGCTGGTATTGCATGTGTCTACCACTAGGCCAGCTAGGTCTAAGTGTCATATATAACTGAAACATAGCCATGTCTTGTCCCATTTATGAAGCCCACTGTCTAGGACTTCCATATTCACTATTGCTAAATCAAATTATTTATTATATTTTTTCTGTTATATTTTCCTCTTTTTTTTTTGGTTTTTCGAGACAGGGTTTCTCTGTGTAGCCCTGGCTGTCCTGGAACTCACTCTGTAGACCAGGCTGGCCTCGAACTCAGAAATCCGCCTGCCTCTGACTCCGGAGTGCTGGGATTAAAGGCATATGCAGCCTTTTGTAGGTCTTTTACACTAAATACCTCAAAATGAACATGCTGCCTTACAAACAGTTACTTCCTGTGTGTGTCCTCAGCTGTTCAGTATAATCCCCAAAGCTCAGACTGTCAATTCTGTCATACTAGACCCAGTACAGTACCTAGTGCATGATAAAAACTCAATTTAAAACAAAGATCTGTTTTTATTTCTATTTCTTTGTATGGTGTTACTATGTGGCATGCATGTAGGTGACTTGTGGCGCAGGAGAGAGTGTTAATTCCCCTAGAGTTATAGTCTTGGGCATCTGTGAGGCCAGGGTGTTGGTACCCTAACTTGGGCCCTCTGTAAGAGCAATTCATGTGCTTAACTGCTGAGCCATCCCTCCAGCCCCAAAACCTCACTTTAAAAAAAAAAAAAAAGGTATTACTATATCTTCTTATTGGTTGAATAAAAGTTTTTCATTACCAAATAGCTAAATGATTTGTAGAGGCAACTGTTTTGGTTTTGGTTTTTCTGTGTATCTCTGATTGTCCTGGAACTTGCTCTGATCAGGCTGGTCTCAAACTCCAAGAGATCCCTACTTCTGCCTCCTGGGTGCTGGGAATAAAGTGTTTGCCTGGCTGTTTCAAACACTATTTTTGGTGGTGGTACTGGGTTGTGAACTGAAGGTAAGTACTCCACCACTGAGCTACATTCGTTTTGTTTGGTCTCAGACTAAGCTCATAAGCACTGAAGGCTCCTGTTCTCCCAAGGACTCTGTAGTTACACAGTCCCAAGTCTTTCATCCACAGCGAGGCTCTCATGCCAGCTGTATGTGCAAATCACCAAACTGCTTGGTACTCAGCAGCTCTCCTGTTAGTGAACAACATTCTCTACGCAGATGAACTGCTTTAGTGTTAATATCATGGTGGAGAGTCCAGATGTGGAGTAACATCTGTCCGTCTGTTTCCATAGGCAATGGCAGCAGACAAAAGTGATGAGTGGTTTGCTACGAGAAATAAACCAAAGGCGTCAGGCTAATGGAAGACACATGAACAGCACTTACAACTCCAGTGTAGGCTGTTATCAGCCTGACACTCACCTGCTCTGAGAAATGCTCCCACCACTTGGTTGTGTCCTGCATAGGGGGTCTGTGGTAGTTTCACTCTTCAAAGCTATCACTCTTGGTAGAGGTAAATTCCTACTATGTGTAATTGTATTAAATTTGGTAACAAATTTATTGGCTGGACTAAGACAACTGTATGGAACATTACTCTTGGTTGGGGCTGGAGGAAAATTTGATTAGCTGTTAATCATGCAGATAATATTGAAACAAGCGTCAAAATGAAGCCAAACCAGCTAGGCATGGGGGCACACGCCTTTAATCCCAGCACTTGGGATGTAGAGACAGGAGGATCTCTGAGTTGGAAGCCAGCCAGGACTAAGAGACTCTGTCTCAAACAAAACAAAACATACTGCTTAGAGTGCTCATTTACAGGACCTGATGGTAAGATAGTTCTAATATCTTACCACAGAAGTTCTTGACATTTAAAGAAACATTTTTCCCTTTGGCTTTTTGAGACAGTCTCACCTGATAGCTCTGGGTAACCTGTCACTTCACCATGTAACTCAAGGTAGCTTTTAACTTTTTTTTTCCTCTTAAGACAGAGTCTTACTCTGTAGCCCTGGCTTGCCTGGAACTTTATCAAATAGATTGGCCTCAAACTCAGAGACCCACCTGCCTCTGCCTCTTGCTGGGATCAAATAAATGCACAGGCTACCATACCCAGTTTGAACTTTTGCTCTTCCTGCTTCAGCCTCCAGTGCTAGGATTATAGATGTGTGTCTCTAGTCCAGGTGTGGTGGTTTGAACATGATTGGCCCATGGGAAGTGACACTATTGGAGCTGTGGCCTTATTGGAGGAGGTGTAGCCTTGTTAGAGGAAGTATGTCACTGTGGAGGCAGGGCTTTGAGGTCTCTTATATATACTCAAGTCTGGCCTGTGTGGCAGTCTCCTCCTGGCTGCTTTTGGATTAAGATGTAGAACTTTTGGCTCCTTTAGCACCAAGTCTGCCTGCATAATGCCATGTTTCCAACCATGATAATGGACTGATCTTCTGAAACTGTAAGCTAGGCCCAGTTAAACGTTTGCCATTTTAAGAGTTGCCATGGTCATGGTGTCTCTTCACAGCAGTAGAACCCTAACTCAGATACCAGGCTTGATGTTTATTTTTGTTTGTTTTTTTTAAAGAATTTTTTTGACCATGTATGGACAGAATCTAGCTCCTAGCTGGCACATCATTACTCCTCGCCTAAACTCTGTAAAACTCCCTTGCATTAGCCCGGATGTGTGACCTCACTTATCCCTACCTGTGAGATCAGTGAACCCAGCCGAGGAGAGCTACCTACTAATAAACCTGCCTTTATCGACCTAGTGGTAAATAGGTAAACTGCTTTGAGCTCCTTCTGGCAAGTGATTGAGTCTTTAGCCACCCTCCAGGTCTTTCTAGATTCGCAAATGAAAGACACACACACCAGCTTAATTTTTAATATACCTAACTTGCTCAATGGCTGGGCACTTCCAAATTTCCCCTCAGCTAGCATACACTCCCCGCCAGCATTCCTGAATTAACATCCTTTAAATCAATATTTTATCTTTGCTGCCTTGCTATCTTCTGGGCAGCCTCCAATGGGGTGGCTTTCCCTTTACACCTACATTGCTGGATGATTTCTCTCCTGCAGCTCTTAAATCTGGTCTCTCTGCTTCCAAGTCCCTGCCCAGCCATTGGCTGTAGGGAATTCTTTATTACCAATCAAAGCCAGCTGGGGGGGCAGGGACCATCACTGAGGGAGAGAAAATGGCCATCATGGGGCCCACAAAGAGCCCTGTAGGTAAAGATGCTTTCCAGGAAAGCCTAGCAACCTGTTTGATCCTGTGAACCCATGTAAAGGTTGAATGAGAGAACCAACTCCAAACTGTGTTCTGACCTTCACATGCACACCTGGCACCCTCACCTCTCCACACACATAGTGCACACACAATAAAATAATAATAAATAATAATAATAATGATAATAATAATAATAAATTAATGGTAAAAAAAATATACTTCATAGCCATCATGGTGTCTCATGCTTTAAATGCAGCACTCAGGAGGAAGAATTAGATGGATCTCTGATGGCCAGCCTGGTTTACACAGTGAATTCCAGATCAGCCAAACCCTATCCTATAAAACAGAGTAAAAGAAAGAAAGAAAAAATTGCCTATAGAAACTTTCTGTTATAGGAACAGATTTGCTAGAGATCAAACCCTGGAGCCTCACATGTCAGGCAAGTGCTACTTGCCTCAGACAAAAGACAAATTTTGAGGAAAAGTACTGCATAGTTATGAATTCTACTTTAAGCCGGGCAGTGGTGGCACACGCCTTTAATCCCAGCACTCAGGAGGCAGAGGCAGGCGGATTTCTGAGTTCAAGGCCAGCCTGGTCTACAGAGTGAGTTCCAGGACAGCCAGGGCTACACAGAGAAACCCTGTCTTGAAAAACAACAACAACAACAAAAAAAGAGGATGGAGGCTGTAGCTCAGCAACAGGCTACTTGCTGGTCATGTGGGAGGCTCCCAGCACTGCAAAAAAAAAAAAAGAAAAGAAAAGAAAAAAGAATTCTGCTTTAGCACTTCATACGCCAGCTTCTGGGCACAATTTAGCACCTGATGCCTCTGTCTCTGTAGTGATTGACAAAGAGTATCCTGGAACTTACATAACCCGTGTGTGTGTGTGTGTGTGTGTGTGTGTGTGTGTGTATTCTCCATCACAGGGCCCCAAGCAGAAACCTGGGTTAAGAATAGCAATCCTAAGAACATTTAGGTTGCTAAGCCTTAGATGAGTCTTTCAGGCACTGAGATTCTGAAGCCATCTTGCTTCACTGTCCCTCAGCTGCTCTGTTGTGATGCTTAAGTTACTTCCCCACCATGTCATTCAAAGTTTGAGTTCCATCAAAATCCTAACTTCTCTGGGCCTGTGTTCTAGGTGAGGGCTTTTCTATTTGACTTTAACTCTTTAGAAGGCAGAGCCCCCTTCTCCTCTGTACTGTTGGATTCTTGGTGAGTTGACAGCCCCTGATAATACAGATCCAAGCCCCCAACCTCCAACCCTGGTCATTTTAATAGCACGATTCACCCCACCTATCTGCTCTTATGCCAAATATCCACACGGATTATGAGACTGGGAAGACTATTAATGCCAGTCAGACCACACAAAGCCAGATTAATGGAGATTCACCCAGCAGAGAGATGCTTCTACACATCTAGATACCTCTTCAGGACCCTCACAGAGTTTCTCTTTTGCAACAGACTCTACTCTCATGCAGCTCAAATGATTTATTGGTGTTTCTGCTAACCCTGCTACCCCTTCAGTGTGTTTCAGCCTTCAGGAACTCTTAAGCCCATCCCCTACCAGTGGAGCCATGCTACTTCCTTGTGTCTGCCAAAATGCTCTTAGCAAGTCTCGTTTTTCTTCAGCTCTTCCACTTTGGCAATGTAGATCCTCATGGCATCCATCTTGGACATCCCTTTGTTTACCATCCATGCCTCCCATTTGGCCTTTGCTCTCACATCTGTGGCAGGAGGGACAGGGATGTTACAGTCGCCCTGGGTGGCCTGTTTGTAGAAGCTGTACACCAACAGTTTCTCCTGATCACTCACAGGCCCCTTCAGCTGCTTGAGTGAAGCACAGGCCATTTCAAACTCCACTTGGCTCATTGGTGATGCCTCTGTGTTCTAAGTGATGCCTGGTACTAGAAGAAAGTTGGAAATAAGCAAATCATGTGATTATTAAGCCTTGGAAAGAAAGGGCAAAGAGATAATGTGTGGGAAGAACACAGGGCGTTTGTGTGTTAAATAAAATACAAATTGCGGACCAGGAATCCATTCGATTGCTCCTGTCCCACAGTGCTTTTTCCAATGTTACTGCCCTTCAAAGTTATAAAAGTGCCTATGAGCTCTGAAAAGTTGACTCTGCTGTTGCCCATAGAAGACAGTGCAGCATGAAAAGCATGGGGAGAGGATGAATCTCGTGGTTCGTAGACAGCTGAAGGAAAGTTATTCCGTATGGGTGAATAGTGGGCGGGAATTGCCCGGGGTTCCTGAGTGAGGGTGAATGAAGAGTCTGGACTAAGGGATTCGACCTCCTGCCCTCAAGAGGAGGAGACTGCCAACAGTACCTGTGGGTAGACGGCTGGGAAGCGTAGGCCGAGAGAGGGCGCTGTGGCTAGGGTGGCTTCGACGCCGCGAGCTTGTTGTGCGCGTGCGCCTTGAACGGCAGCGGCTAGCAGAATACAACACGGAAGCGGAGACGCGCTGTGGGCGGGGCCTGTGACGCGTCTGTAGCGCCGCCCTTTGTGCCGTGGCGCGGGCGCCGCGTTCGCGGCCTTGGAATAGGAGGGGCGGTCTAGCCCGCCACCGCGTCGCCGCCATGGACCTAGGTGGGTTCCCGCTTCCTTACTCCGGCCCCTGGGCTGCGCCCCACAAAGTACCTCCAGGGCGGGCCGAGGCTCTGCGCTGCTTCTGCGGCGCTCTCTCGAGCCCGCTAGGGAGTCTGGGGGCTTGAGTTTTGGGGGACCTGCAGCCGCGAGGCCGGTCTCATCCTGCAGTCCCGCCTCACGATGGTCTCCTCGAGTCCCCCTCCGTCCTTCGTAGTGTCTTCCCAGTGGGAAACCGGGAGCGAATGTAGCCTTGGTTCTCCTGTAAATGCACGTGTTTCGGAAATGCCGGGCTGGGAGGGACGTCCGTCCGTCTAGTTCTTCGTTATTGAATGACCGCCGAGTTAATGAACATGTTTCTTATCAGGTCTCCTAGTGCATAAAGCAGAGGTGCTAATAATGTCTTTCTCCCAGAGGCTTGGCGTTTTCTTTGCGACCACGTGCATAATAGGACCCCCTTCGTTGACTCAGGCACAGCAATACTCCTCAGCCCTCGCTTGCGCGCAGGGGTTGTGCAGCCTGAGATTTCACTTTTTGAATCCGAATTCGAGTGCTGCTCTGTTTGAAGTACCCTCCTAGGCGAGGTCTGGAAGGAAGGCGGAATTGAAAGAAATCTGTGGCCATCTGCCAACCCTCCCCACCCTGCTAGGTGTGCTCTTTAGAGAGTAAGACGAAGAGGCCGTCCTGGGAAGTACTCCAAGATTTGCAAATAATAGGCTGTGGAGAAATGTCTTTGTCCCTAGCCAGCTCTTTAGTGGGGAATGGTAGTTTCATGCCTTGTAGCTGTGAAGGGTCTTGCCACAGCTTGACTCTCTAGTTGAGACACCCTGCAAAGTTGTGTCTGGGCTTCTAGGTTCCTAAAACAGGAGTGATAATCCTCAAGAAGTTAGTTTGACGATTAAATAATTGTTATAGGTGTAAAGCTGGGTGTGGTGGCTTATATCTAACTAGCAGTCTGGAAGCAGAGGCAGGAGGATCTCAAGAGTTCTAGGCCAACCTAGTCTGTATAGTTTCAAGCCAGTTCCAGGTATATAACAAGAGCCTATCTCAGAAAAAAAATAAAAGTATGCCACCAAGCCCAGTGCCTACCAAAGCAAGCAGTCACTTCCTAGCACCACCTACTGATAAAGGCCTTTGAGTTTCCTCTAGCAATGAACTGAGTTGGGACTTTTTCAAGCCACATGTACACAGTGTCTGAAAGACAAATGTTTGGCAGCAGACATTTGTTCAGCTAAGCTGATGTCTAATGTGATCAAATTTAATTTACAGTTATAAGGAAATGTGTTTGGAGGCAGGCAGAACAACCTGAGCCAGAAAGAACCCTGTCACAGCAGCCTAACTCTGTGAGCCTAGATGCCACTGCAGTTGCCTTCAACCCCTCGTTTTGTGGGAGTGCTGATCCTTGACATGGGATGAGTGGGCAGTGACAGTAAATGGTTAGTGGCCAGGAGATTCTTTAGTTGCCTGGAGTCAGTAACTGGGGGAAGGAGGGGAGGTAGAAGTTCAGGGTCGGGGGTGGGTATGCCAGATAGGAACTGAGGGATGCTGGGAGAAACTAGAGGCCAGGTCTGCTTTAATATGTAAAATATGTACCTTAGCTCTTTGTCCTAGTGTCCTAGAACTGGGACTAAGAGCATAGGCCCCCTGATAATTCTGTGGCCTAAGAGAACGGGGCAAATGTGTTTCTGAGAGCATAGAGGACTGAGGAAAGAGCTGGGCCCTGGGAAGGGGTAGGGATTCCCAGGAGCAGTAACCCTGACAAGTTATTGCACTCTTAGTTTCCAGACCAGATTATGCACTTTGCAAAAGACCTGTGCCTGTTTGTTTCTGCACTGGAGGAGACAAAATATTGTCAAGACTAGTCTTGACAACAAGTGAGCATTTAAATCAGGTTCTTGATGGTCTGATTATTGTTAAGATAGCTTATAGAACCCTTCCATTCTTCCATGCCTGGGAGATGCTTCAAAAAGGTAACAGTACCAAAATAGTTACAAAAGTGTAATTAGTGTATGTCATGTCATGTGATTCTCATAGTTATACCATGAAGATTATATTCTTGTGTATGCAGAGAGGAGACTCAGTAATGTGTGTCTAGTCACATCGTTTTTTAATGACTGAGCTAGGATTTAAATCCATTGTCTTGATTAACCCCCCCTATTACCTTTCTTTAAATGTCTGTATCAGTTCTTAGCTCAGTGAATGAATGACTGCTTTCCTGATGGAATATTTGTTGTGTCCACTTCCTGGTTCCTGCCACTGAGCCAGAACTGTCACTTGCTTGTCCTATTTGACTGGAGGAAACTACTGGGTGAACTTTTTCCCTGTAAGGCACAGAATGTTGAAACATGTCAGGAGGAGCGTGTTTAGAAAGAAGGAAGACTGGGCTCGGGATACAGCTCAGGGGTAGATTGTTTGCCTGTTACATGCAAGACTCTGGGTTCAAAAACGGGCTCAGCTGGGTGTGGTGGCACAGGCTTTTAATCCCAGGATGTAGAGACAGAAAGATCTGAGTTCAAAGCCAGCCAGTTCATAGTGAGACCCTGTCTCAGACAACAAAAAAACCAAAGTAAGACAATAAACCCCCAAACAAAGACTGCCTGTTGTGTCTTCCGTAGTCTGTCATCACTGAGCTCAATTTTGTTTAGTTTTTTAATTATTACATTCTTTGTGTGGATACCATGGTGCACAAGTGTTGGTCAGAAGACTGCTTGTAGAGGTTATTATCAAGCTTGGTGGCAGATGTCTTTAATCACTGAGCCATGTCACTTGCCTCTGTCATGTCTTCTAATGCATACTTGGTAGCACTGTCCCCTAATCCTCTACCCACTGTAACCTCAGCAGTCCAGTTGTCCTCTTCACGCTTTGCTGATGGATCTTAGTCACTTCCTTAATTTTCATGGACTTCTCTGGGGTGGCACTGCCTCTACTCACATCAGCCCTTTTCTCCTTAATTCATTGCCATTGATGAAAGCCATCACTAAATGTTCTACCCCAGGCTCCAGGTAACCAACACTGAACTTATCTTCCCTTAAAGCTTGTCCTGAGGGGCTGAGAGATGACTCCATGGTTAAGAGCACATGTTTCTTACAGAAGACTAGAGTTTAGTTCCCAGCAGCCACACCAGCAGGCTCAATCATCTGTAACTCCAGCTCCAGAGAATCCAGCATCCTCCTCTGGCCTCTGTGGGCACTGCATTCATATGCACAAACCCCCACAGATACATACACATAATTAAGACAAAATATTCTTTAAAAAGCTTGAAAGGCTGTTCTGAATCCCTCTCTGCCTCCTATTTCCAGAGGTACCATTGTCCTGATCTCCAGGCCAGAGATCTTAGAGACAGGTTTTTGTTCCTCAGCCAAGACCTTGTGACCCCAGCCCTTTGTGAGCTCTTACTAACCATTCCTCTCCCATTGATGTCAAGGTCATCTTGATAATGATGGCCATCCAATGGTTGTTTCTTTTTCTTAGCGTCTGCTCTCTATTCAAAAAACTTTATTAACTCTTGGCTTCTCTGTGCAGGGCCCTTGAATATCTGTGAGGAAATGACTATTCTGCATGGGGGCTTCTTGATGGCTGAACAGCTGTTCCACCCTAAAACCCTGGTACAGTTGACGAAGTCTGATTGGGAACATGTGGGACAGCCCATTGTGGAGGCTTTGAAGGAGATCTCCTCAGCCACAGCACATTCCCAACCATTTGCCTGGAAGAAGAAAGCATTGATCATCATCTGGGCCAAGGTTCTTCAGCCCTCCCCTGTCAGCCCTTCTGACACTGATACTCGGTGGCAGGAAGATGTATTCTTCTCTGTGGGCAACATGATCCCTACCATCAACCACACAGTCCTTTTTGAGCTGCTCAAGTCTCTGGAAGCTTCTGGACTCTTCATTCAGCTCCTAATGGCCCTGCCTACCACCATTGGCCGCTCAGAACTACGGAGCTTTCTAGAGCACATGACTGTTGACACTTCTTCCAAGGATGTGGCCTTCTTCCTAGATGTCTGGTGGGAAATGATGAAGCATAAGGGTGACCAGCAGGACCCCTTGCTTTCCCAGTTCAGGACGATGGCCCATAAATACTTGCCATCTTCAGATGAGTTTTCCCATCCTCCAAAGAGGTTTAAGTCTGACCCAGATGTAGGTCCCACCATGCCACTTTTGGCTATGCTGCTTAATGGGCTGAAGCAGATCCAAAACAGAATCCTGTCCCTTGGAATGAAGTGCTGTGCATTAGCTAACTTGGCTGACATGCTAAATGTGTTTGCACTGATGGAAGATGACACCCAGGAGGTATCTGCCACTGTGTACCTAGACAAACTAGCTACAGTGATCTCTGTGTGGAATTCGGACACCCAGAACCCATACCATCAACAGGCCTTGGCAGACAAGGTAAAGGAGGCAGAGCGGGATGTGAGTCTCACCTCACTGGCCAAACTCCCCAGCGAGACTGTTTTCACGGGGTTTGAGCTTATGTACAACCTGATGCAGGAGTGGGGTACAGAACTGCAGGACATGCTAAACAGCAGTCAGGGAACAAATTATGACACTTACAGGCTGTGTGACAGTCTGACTTCCTTCAGCCAGAACTTGGAGCTCTACCTGGATACTACCAGCATACCCAAGGAGGAGAGGGAGGTGATCTGGGAACTGGCTGAGTGTGTCAGGGACTTCCTGAGGAAAACCAGCAGAATGCTGAATGACAAGGGCCTTGAGGACATCACTGCCTCCATTGCCATGGCCATCATTGAACAGAAGATGGACCGGCACATGGAAATGTGCTACATTTTTGCTTCTGAGAAGAAGTGGGCCTTTTCGGATGAGTGGGTTGCCTGCCTGGTTAACAACAGGTCTCTCTTCAGAGAACCAGACTTGGTCTTGAGTCTTCTGGAAACAGTGATAGAAGTCATCAACTCTAATAGGGTTATCCCCCAGACTCAGATCAAGCAGGTTATCTGCTTGATCCTGGGATGCTACGAAGACCTCTCTCTACCAGACAAAAATAAAGTCCTTTCTGGTGTCCTGCATTATTTGGGGCCAAAGGGCCTGTCAGACAGGTTGTCTGATTACTTGGAAGGTTTTCAGGAAGACCTCAATACAACATTTAACCAGCTTGCACAGAGCACCTCTGAGCAGGGCCTGGCTAAAGCTGTGGCTGCCGTGGCCCACCTGCTGATCCTGAACCCAGAAGTTGTAGTGAAGCAAATGTGTAGCTTAGCTGTGACCAATCTTGGCACACATAGGTTCTTGGCTCAGATTCTCACTGCCTTCCCTGCCCTGAAGTTCACAGAAGAACAAGGGCCAAATCCATATACCAGTTTCATGGTGTCCTGCCTCAGAGAAACTGTCTGGACCAAGTTCTCTACACCCAAAGAAGAGAAGCAGTTTCTGGAGCTGGTAAGCTGCCTGATGAATCCTGTGAAACCACAGGGGATTCCAGTTGCTGCTCTTCTGGAGCCAGATGAGGTGCTGAAGGAGTTTGTCCTGCCTTTCTTGATGTTGGACATGGAGGAGGTAGGCCTGAGTCTGAAGCTCTTCATCCAGACCCTTGAAGCCAATGCAGGCTTGGAAGAATATTGGCTGCAAACCTGCTCCCCATTCCCACTGCTCTTCAGCTTGTGCCGGCTCCTGGACAGCTTTAGCAAGTTCTGGCAGCTCCCCCGGGAGAAGCGCTACCTCACTTTGGACAGCAAGGATCTTGTGGCCCACATTCTGGAGCTCCTCTGTGAGATTGTGCTAGCCAACACAGAAACCTTCTCCCCAGACACCTGGGCCAAGTCCCTGTCCTGGCTCCACCGCAAATTAGACCAGCTAGACTGGACTGTGGGCCTGAGACTGAAGAACTTCTTTGAAGGCCACTTCAAGTGTGAGGTGCCAGCTACCCTCTTTGAGATCTGTAAGCTCTCTGAGGCTCAGTGGACCTCACAGGCCCATGAAGGGTATGGGCCTGGCACAGGGCTTCTTGCCTGGATGGAGTGCTGTTCAGTCTCCAGCAGTAGCTCTGAACAGATGCTTTCCCTCCTGGTGATGGATGTGGGCAATCCTGAGGAGGTCAGATTGTTTAGCAAGGGCTTTCTGGTGGCCCTGGTACAAGTCATGCCTTGGTGTAGCCCCCAAGAATGGCAATACCTTCAGCAGCTGACCAGGAAGCTATTGGAGAAACAGCTTCTTCATGTCCCTTACAGTCTAGAATATATTCAGTTTGTTCCCCTGCTCAACATGAGGCCTTTTGCCCAGGAACTTCAGCTCTCTGTTCTTTCTTTGAGAGCTTTCCAGTTTCTCTGCAGCCAGAGCTGTTGTAACTGGCTTCCTTTGGACGGTTGGAGCCATGTGGTCAAACTCCTCTGTAGCAGTCTGACCAGTGTCCTGGATGCAGTCAGGTTGACACAGTCAGTGGGTCCCTGGGCCCAGGGACAAGAAGGGGATCTTACTCAGGAAACCTTGTTTGTCTATACCCAGATGTTCTGTCATGTTCTGCATATCATGGCCATGCTCCCTCAGGAGGTTTGTGAACCCCTCTATGTGCTGGCCTTGGAAATCCTTACCTGCTATGAGACTCTAAGCAAAACCAACCCTTCTGTCAGCTCCTTGCTCCAGAAGGTAGATGAGCAGCGCTTCTTAAAGTCTATTGCCAAGAACATTAGCCCTGAGGAACGGCGCCAAACCCTGCTGCAAAAGATCAACAACTTCTGACCTGTGAGAGCAGAACAAAGCTATGCCTCCAACATGGTGTTTCTGCAGGGCCTAGAGCTAAGAACAAACCTTAGTTATATGAGAATGTACACAGTGAAAGGAATACAAGAGCAGTGTAAAGAAATAGTTTCTTAGGTATTTGTCACATACTGCTTCAATAAAATTCTTTTGGGTTTAATCTTGTCTTGAGCCTTTCTCAGAAGTTTGGGCTTAAATATGCTCCAAAGTTAGGTTTAGGTAGTCTTTAAGATCAAGTCAAGCCAGTAGGACAGGTGTGGGAGTGTACACCTATAGCATCAGCCTTCAGGAGGCTCAGGTAGAGGGAGGGTGGCAACCTGGACTACATGGGAAAATCCAAAAGTTTAAAAAAGAGCCCAGCTGGGGAGGAACATGTTTGTGACTGAAATTCTCCACCTAGATTTGGCAGTAAGCCCAAAGGTGGAGCTACCTAGTAGGGGGGAAAAAATAAGTTATATGTTCTTTTTAGTGAGGCCCTCTTGGAGGCTTTTCAACTAGGCTTGGTAGTAATACACCCTTATAATCCCGGCATTTGAGTAGCTGAAGTACAAGGCCAGCCTGGGCTACTTTACTTGCAAGCATTTCGTATTTCATCTTTTTTCCAAGGTTATCTCAAAAAGGGCAGATGTGGAAAGGGGCTCATTTAAAACTGGTTGTGACTTGTGTGCCAAAGAGGCCTGCCCTTTTGTCCGAGGCCTGAACCAAGAAACACAATGTTAAGGGGGTAGTGACCACCCACTCGGCACACCCAGGAGAGGTGCTAAGCCAGGGCTGATGATTAGCTGGGCCTTTGGAGGGTGGGTATAATTACCTTCTTCCTGGGGTGAGATTGTTTTGATTTTGATGAATGAGTGGCATAGGCAGCAATGTACAAAGCATAAAAATGAAAGCATATGGTTTCTAGGGTAATATTACACAACTCTCAGAACTGGTTAGGGAGGTATCATTTGGGACGATGAGAGAAAAGGTCCCATCACCTACTTATCCACACCTCATCTAACATGGTTTTCTACTCTGGTACTCTTCTCCCACCTAATGTAAACTGTTCTGTGGTCAACAGGCAGGCTTCCACACTCCCAACTCCTAATTGGGATCCACCAGAGGAATAAAAACCTGAAGTTATATGTGAACACAGCTCGAACTCTGGGCACCTTCCTTGTATCCTTTGGTACCTTGAACCAACATGTTGGACTAAGGTATGAGTAAGACCTGCCTGAAGGCCATTAGCCTTCCATAACCAGACTAGGAATTACTGAACACTGCAGTCAAGGATGTTTGGGGAAGTCAGCACGTAACAAAAGAGAATTGAGTGCAATTTAATTACCATATGGATGACTTGTGGAAACAGTAAACAGAACAACAAAAACAAAACAGCATTTTATGTTTTTTTAAATGGCACCTATTAAAGACTGAAACTCAAAAATTGAGACACAGTCATCCGGTCCTTTAGAAGTCTATGGACAGTGAATTATAAGGCACCGTAGTGTTTTTGCTGCCACCTGAAGTGGTGGCAGCAGGTCCTCTCAAACCCAGCCTGTGGTTAGGGATGATCAGTGCTATACCACATCCTACTGCACACAGCTAACAGCATTGGTCCACAGGACATGCTCTGGCCGATCTGGCTTCTCCTCTGTTCTCTAGCTTTCTGTGGCTAGATGGCTGCACATTCGACACAGAAATGGGTCTGAGCAGGAAGCACTAGAAGCACTGGCCTACATGACACCTTAGAAGCTGGAGAACAGATATCTGTATCCATTTTGTATGAAAGGGTAGTGTCAGTGTGGGATTACCCAGTAAGCTACTATAGAAGCCATCACTTCACCTTGTCCCTGGAGTTTCAGGCCAGCTTCTGGTGTGTGTAGACACAAAGAAAACTGGTCATGAGAGGCCATGCTAAAAAGGAAGTAGTGTAGGTAACTGCTTGCAACAAGCTCACAAGTTTGATACTGTTCTTTCTACAAAGTCAGCCTGCAAAGATGCTGAGGCTGCCTGACCTACTCAAGTGCTTCAGGTTCTCAGCCCTGCCTCCTGCCCATTGTCAGTGAGCCCTTCTGACTGGAAGTCAGCAGGCATGAGAATTCATTGTTGATATATAGATGAGGACAAGGGCTCTCTAGTAAACAGTAAAGGACACACCACAATGTCTTGCCTAGTATTGGAAAATGACACTGTTTCAAGAACCAAGTTGTCACTTGCTTCTGGCCCAGTATGGGTGTTGCCCTGAGTGGGTGGAAAGGGGGAAACAGTGCTTCACCTTCCAGAATTCTTGTCACAGGTCCAAGGAAGGCTCCTTAGACTTGCATTAAAACTACTGTAGTGGAGGTTTGACAGGATCCAAGTTATGACCAGAAAACAAAACAAAAAAAGTGCTTTTGCAAAAGGCTGGTTAGGGGGGGGGGGGGGGATTTTAAACAAGAAAACACAAATCCAGAGGCTTATCAACATCCAGAAGGCAGAAGACTACCCCAGGCATGATTTGGTCCTTGGAATACTGAGTAGATGAGGCAGCTAGTGTGAGTGCCTGACCCCTGAGAGTAATTAATGGTCCTTTTTGGCTTTGGCAGTGTCAAAGAGCCGGGCTGCCTTCTTGCACAGCAGTGAGAACCAGTAGAGCTGGGGAGAGATGAGGATGGCATTGGCCATGTTGCAGTGGAAAGGGATATTAAATGGCACTTGGAGCAGGCTTAGTCCTTTTTGTTGGCCATAGGACCAGTACATGAACGGGAAAAGAAGGATCCGGCAGAACAGAAAGGTGGTCACCGTGAGGATTCCATTGACTTTGTAAAGAAGCGTATGCTGCTGCTTTAGCTATAAGAGAAAGGGAAGGATAGGGCAAGGTCACCAAGAGGATGGGTTATCCGGGTATGGAGCCCAGCCTCATGACAGTTAAGTGGGTTCTTGTACAAGTCAAGGTCCACTGTGCTAAACTGCTTGGCACCTGGACACACGCAAAAGCATGTTTATGCGCTGTGGAGGCCAGAAGATGTAAGGTTGCCTTCGTCTCACTCTCTTAAGACAGGGTCTCACTGAACCCAGAGTTCACCCTTTTAGCTAGGTTGCACACTCAGCCATACCTACTCAGCACTTGCTTATGGCTCAGTATTATGGCTGCTGCCCTGAGTAGGTACTTGTGCAGCAAGCTGTCCTGCCCACTGAGCTATCTCCTCAGTCACGATATATAACCTCATAATTTTACCAAAAGTGACCTAAGCCACCCCCTTATAGATGTATAAGAATGATTGATTAAATTGTGGCCAGGAAAATGCAACCATGTGTGTGTGTGTGTGTGTGTGTGACTTGGGTCAGATCAAAAGTCTTATGGTTTGGATGATGAAGTAATATATCAAAGGGTCTCCTTACTCAGCACTATGATCTCTCCAAACCTCAGTCTGTTTCCTCCTTCATTACCTCTGCTGTTTCACACATACACACCTGGATCAGAATTCTGCCCAATGACACAAACGGAGTACTCAGTTCTGCTGTGAAGATGCATCCAACAAAGAAGTCTCCAAGGTCTCCTCTGAGCTTCTGCAGAGAGAAGAAAAAGAAAAGAAGACATGGAGGGTAAAGAAGCCACTGGAAGGAAACTCTAGGGCTGTACAGAAAAGATAAGCATGAGACCCTAAAGGGAGAAAAATGTTAAAGGCAGGTGGCCATCCAGTTATATCCAGTTGCTTCCCTGGCAATCACTTCTTGGGGAGGATCCAAAGGCAAATGCAGCTAGGCTACAGCAGGGTTCCTCTGATTTTATTTATTTTTTTGTTTTGTTTTTCGAGACAGGGTTTCTCTGTGTAGCCCTGGCTGTCCTGGAACTCACCCTGTAGACCAGGCTGGCCTCGAACTCAGAAATCCGCCTGCCTCTGCCTCCTGAGTGCTGGGATTAAAGGTGTGCGTCACCACTGCCCAGCTTTCTCTGATAGGGAGGAGCTCTGTAGCCTGCTTCTGTATGTCAAAGACACTGGACTTGTGCAACTTAAAGTATGTGCTAGACAGCAACGTCCTTACCAAATGGCTCCTGGTTTTCTTCCTAAAATAGCAGTCTAACTGATGGGACACTTGCTCAATAACAGGGATAAGAAAACTTGGACAAAAGGGATGGCTCAGCCAGTAAAGGCAATGGCCTGAGCCTGATGACCTAAGTTTGACCCATCTATAGTACCTGTGCAATGGAAGGAGTCCTGACTCTTGCAAGTTGTCCCTTGACCTCCACACTTGTCCCCATACACATACAAAGTAAATAAGAAAATAACGAGTGCTGGAGTACATGCTTTAATCTCAACACTCAGACAGGAAGATTGCTATATAGTTGAGAATAGACAGGGTCTATACAGTGAGATCCTGTCTTAGAAAATAAACAGATAGGGCTGGAGAGATGGCTCAGTGGTTAAGAGCACTTGCTGCTCTTCCAGGGAACCAGAGTTTGGTTCCCACCACCTATGTCAAGCAGTTCAGAACTACCTAGATCTTTAGCTCTAAGAGATCTGATGCCACTTCTGACCTCTACAGGTACTTGCACATCCACATAAATAAATAATCTCTAAAATAAATAATGTTGAGCCAGGCGGTGGTGGTGTATACCTTTAATCCAAGCACTGAGGAAGCAGAGGCAGGCAGATCTCTGAGTTTGAGGCCAGCCTAGTCTGATCTATAGAGTTCCAGGACAGCCAGGGGTACACAGAGAAACCATGTCTTGAAAACCCAGAGTGGGGAGAAAAAAAGGGAAAAGAAAATGTTGACGCCTATTGGTGATGCAGGCAGGTCTGTAATTCTAGCCACTTGGGAAGCTGAGGTAGGACTACAAGTTCAAGGCCGAGCAACTTAGACTATTTCAAAAGGTAGAGAGAGCTGGGGATACAGATGTGTGGTAGACTGCTTTCCTAGCATCAGTAAGGTGCTAGCTTAATTCATGGTACTAGAAAAAGTAAAAAACAGGACTGGAAATATAGCTCAGCAGTCATGAAAGATGGCTGCTTTTCCAGACAACCCAGGTTTAATTCCCAGCACCCACAGGGTGGCTCAAACTATCAGTAACTCCAGTTCCAGGGAATCCAACACTCTTGACCTCTGTGAAAGCCTCCAGGCAAGCAAGTAGTATACAGACATACATGCAGGCAAAAACACCCATACACTTAAAACAAAAACAAATCTTTTAAAAAGTAAGTGTTGGCTAGAAGCCACAAACATTTCAGGTGGCATGGTTTCCCCCACTATTTGCTTGAGAGACCAAATTCAATGAAGCAGCAGAAGGAGGGTGCACGGAGTACAAAGGGAAGAAAGTGCTCTCCAACTGCTAAGAAATGGTCAAGGCATACAGTTCAACGGTAGAGTGGTTAAGGCTGCTATCCTGTGAGACCATACCTGGGAAATAGGTACAAGGAAAAGCAGAATGACTGCATGATGTGTGACCATAAGGCGGTTTTCAATCAGGAAGTTTCGGATAATGGTGGTGCATCTGAGTTTCTGATCTTTGGTTTGGCACCATTCGCAGAGGTACATGGCATAGAAGTCATAGATCATATAGGGAATCAAAAACCAGACATATTCTGTGGCAAGCCAGTGCCTAAAAGAAAGCACAGAAACAGACTCTAAAATAACCATGGAAGTCAATGAAGCACAAAGCCAATCTCTTCACTGGTTCCCTTCAGTTCTGTCTTCAATTAGCGACTGTTACTCTGAACACTTCAGAGTAAAGAGGGTGATGCTGCTAATGAGACTGTCTCTAAACTATAAAGCAAATTCGTGAGGGCCAAGGTTGAGAAGCAGGAATTCACTCTGTCTGTATGTACAGGTAGTTTGCTGTAACTATTTGCTTGGTTCAACTACTTATCTACAGTAGACTTCAAGCATTTTGATAGAAACTGACTTTGATGGAGATAAATTTTCAAATGATTCAGCAGCTCCGCCAAGGAACTGGTTTGGAAGGTGTTCTAAATCACAAGTCCAACCTTTCCAGTTTAACTCCTCCGTTACTCAACAGTTGGGAGTTTCTGAGACCTTCTGGATCTACACATTTTTTTTCTTGCTTCTCCACGCCCCATGGTAGACAGTTTGTCGGAAACAGTCCTGGCCATGTTATTTTCAAATCTATAGTTAATCCTGGGTTCCATTCATTCATAAAAATAGATGGTCCAGTGGGTTAAGATGCTAAGCCTGATGGCCCCTCAGTTCAATCCCCAGGACCCACATGGCATGGTAGAAGCAGAGAATCAGTTCCTGCTAGTTGTCTGTCTTCCACAAACACAGCATGGCATGCATGCAAACACATAATGAATAAATTTAAAGTTTTTAAAAAGTGTCTAGAAGTTCGCCTGGACTTCAAGAACCACATCACAGCAACTAAATGCCAAGAGAAGCTAGGACAAAAGATGTCCATTTCCTGGCCTGATTTGGGGCACATATCTGTTCCTATTAAGTTGCCCAGTAGAAGTGAACCATTGCTGGGCCAAAAATGATTTGTTGCTGTTCTAGCATACACAAGAAAGTCTATCTCCGCACTTACCAGTATCCCACAAAAATTTCATATAAAGAAATATTTAAACTGGAATTTTTCCTTTGCTGGGAGGATTAGACTCAGTAAATTACCAAGCAGCTATGTTAGAAGAGGGAACTCATTGTATAGCTCTTAAACTTCCTAAGCATCAGAGTCACCTGCAGTCTTGGGAAGCACTCTGCTCCCCAGAGACTAGCCATGCCTAAGATCAAATCTGTACTTTTCACCTTGTCTCAGGTGATTTCCCAAGGAGCCAATCCACTGAACTGCAGCACCAGGACTCTAGAGAAGGTGTCATGTGAGACTCTGTTACTGAATAATTCCCCATTTATCACAGCATGGCTCAATTAAAAAAGAACAGAATGGAGGCAAACAAATAACAATGGCACATTTAATACACATGTATGCAAATCCGTTAGCTAGCTGCTTCTATCTGAGCCAAAAGATCCAAGACCTAATGCCTATCAGTGGACTCATTATTTAGAGCAATTTCAAGTAAAATAACTATCAAGAGCAGGCATAGCGGTACACACTTTTAATCCCAGCACTGAATGTAGAGGCTGGCGGATCTCTGAGTATCCAAACTACCTAGTGAGACCCTGTCTCAAAAAGAAGAGACATAAGAGAAAGCACATGAATGGTGACAGTATGATCAAACCCAAGTAAGATCCCAGGTCACTGAGAAACCATCTCATTCTCTCTTCTGCCTCTTCCAGCAGGGGACACAGGACAGGCAGGCTGGGAATTAGGAAAGGCCAACTAACTTTCTCTGGGCTCCCACCTGTCATCCTTTAGCTTCTCTGGAAGAAAAAGTGGTTCAAAGAGCCCAAGTGGGAAGATAAATAAGAGCATCTTAGTGTGGTGGCACATCTGTTTGTTACGCCACCCTTGGGAGACAGGTGGAGGAGGATTGTCACAAGTTCTATGCCAGTCAGGTCTACAAATAAAACAAAAGCACCACCACTACCTGTGTCTAAACAGGATAGCCCATCCTGCTCTTAATTTATGATTTGTCTTACTTAAGTGCTACAGATATCACTTTCTGGCCTGACTTTGGGCACAAATGTTTCAGTTTTCTGAAGGTACCAGAGACTTCTTTATTATTTTGAGCAAAAGAGAAAAGCAAGAGCAGCATCTGCTGGAAAGAGAGGGTGGACTTCGCTGTTAGAAAGTGGTCATAGACACTGCTACAATCTTAGCTAAAGGATATTCCAGAGGAAGAACTCAGTGAGAGCATTTAAAAGAACCAAAAGCCATACTCCCACTCATAGAGGGACTGTCAGACCACACTATCCTCTAACACATTAAGTCGGGCTCAGTTTCTTGCTCTATAGCATTTTTCCACTTTCCCCTCGGGTCTTCTAACCTGGGATGTTGAAAACAGCAAGAGGAAAGCATTAATTAGGGTGCACTGGTTTTCGTACCAGGCAGTCACATCATAGCATGACAAAGAATTAGTATCCATGAGCCACTAAAATGTTAAAATTGGGGGGGAGGGGAACTCCTCAGTCCGGGTATTTGTACTTCCCACCTGAAAAGGGACGTTACCTGTCTGAGACCACGTTGCTGCAGGAGGTGATGACGATGAGCCCCGCCCCGGTGGCCAGCACAGCCTGCACCGAGGACACTAGCCTGAGGTGGGGCAGAGAAGAGAAACCAAAGAAAGCGTTCTTACTCCAGGACTACGGACAGCACAAAGCACGATTCTCCAACTTGCTTTTCCCGGGCCGAGGCGCCCTCCAGGGCGGCCATGGCGCCGCGATTCCCAGAGCAAGGGCAGCAGGCGGGAGACGCACACTCCCTGCCCTTCCCGCCCAGGCCCGCCGCGCACCGAGGAGCGCTTCCCATCGCCCCCTACCCGCCTGCAGCCCCGCGCAGGTCCGCCCCGGAGGGCAGCGCCCAGCCGGGGCAGGCGGCGGAGTGGGATACCTGGTGCCGACCGTCAGGCAGTCGTCTTCCGTCCATCCGGGCCGCGAGCGGCGCAGTGCCCAGATGCTGAGCGCGAAGAGCCCCGGGAAGAAGAGCGCGCCGCTGGCTAGGGTCAGCAGCATGGATGCGGGTGCGGCCGCTCGCTGCGCGGCGTGCTCCGGGCTGGCGGCTTGGCCGGCTCTCCCTATTTCTAATCTCCACCCGCCCCGCCCGGCCGCCGCCACTCGGGCCCTACCGGCACTGGCCGCCCGCCCGCGGCGCTCCCCCGCGTGACCAGCGCGACGGCCGCGATAGGCGCGGGCAGGAGCTGGGGCGGGGTTTAGCCGGGAGGTTGCCTGGTCCCCTCTCTGTCCCCGCGGGCGCGGGCAGGGGCCTCCCTGCAGGACATGCACGATGCAGGTCTCGGAGCCCAAGTCTCTGGCCGAAGGACCGGGCGGGCTGTGGCCATCTGTTTTTGTACACCGAGCATCGTCGCTCCCAAAGGGAGTGACCATCACAGGGTGGCTTCTCAGGGATGACTCCCCAAAGAGGCTTCAAAGCCTGTGTTTCCTCTCTGCTGTGGAACTTATGGACCTCTTGGCTTTGGGTCCAGGTACTACCTGAGTCTTAGAAACTGTGTTGAGGATTACAGCTGTGTCCTTATTTAACAGTTCTTGGACCAAGTGATTCCACTTTAACTTAGCACCTGAAACTCGCGGGACAGTCCAGTCGGCTCAGTATCACTAGCTTTTCTTGGGAGAGAAACTGCTTTGGTTTGTAGCTTCCTAACTTCATAAATGTGTGAATGTGTGGATAGGTGGGTCTTACAATTCATTAATGACCAGTAAAATGGAAAAGTGCTACAGGTCTCTTCAAATCACCTGTATGAACACTGCTCTGCAAAGTCTCATCAGAGGGCTTTAGCGGGAACAACTAGGCTCAGCCATTCTGGGCCACGTATTTCCTCAATTGTGGAAGGAGGAAGCTGGATACATGCACTTCAAGGCTTTTGCAATTGTGAAGTCTTATGATTCTGGGATCGCTATAAAATAGCAGATGGTTTCTGATAGAATAAGTAAATTAACATTCAGTTAATGGTATAGAAATATAAAGAACATAGCTTTTGCTTGTTTCAATTTGTATGTAATTAGAGTCTGAGATTTTCTAAACTTTAAAAGGTAATTTCTCTTTTTATCGTAATTTTACTATTGCTAGGCTGTGATCTCTTTTGGGTGAAGACAGCTCTTCATATCTCCCTATATGTTGCTAATGTGAGTTTAGTTGAAATGAAGGTAACAAAGCTCAGAGAGAATCGGGCTGTCATACACTTAGGGCAGGCTGCATCTCTGCTTCCCCAATTCACAGCTAACATAGATAGTAAAATGAATAGGACTCTTCAATTTGGTACCAGGGTGACTTACAAATAAGACTCTCAATGTGAACATCTGTCTGTAAACTTTCCATTCTCTTCAGAAAACATCTTTCTGCATTCCACTTCTATCCCCTATGCAAGCACCTGGTCACCTCCAGCTTTCTCTGTGACAAGTGGTCCTAAGTCCTTCCTGCCTCAGCTAGGAGAAATCAGCAACATGTAATAAGCATGCTAACAATGGGCAGTGGTGAGGACCAATCCACACTGGAGGCTGTCCACTAAACGCTTATCAACAGGAGTTTCATATATAGAAATAAAAGAAAAATCAGCTTTCAAAATTGTGCCCAAAGAAGTCACCACAATGTTTAGATTGATTCACCATAAAGCCAGCAAGCATACATTTGAACTCGGTTTTTCAGGTGATCAAACTCCTTTGGGAAAATGATAACACTGAACCAAAAGCACCAAGCCCTAAGGGAAGGAGAGGAGGGAGCACTGAACTAAAATAAAAAATAAAAATAAATGAAAGCCAGATAGTGGTGGCCATGCCTTTGATCCCAGCACTAGAGAGGCAGAGGCAAGTTTATCTCTGGGTCCAAAGCCAACCCAGTCTGCAGAGCAAGTTCTAGGGCAGTCAGGTCTACACAGAGAAACCCTGTCTTGAAAAATCAAACCAAACCAGCAACAACAACAACAACAACAAACCTGTTCATCCTTCAAAGGATTTTTTTCCATGTTGAGTATCCAGCCTACAGTCTTACACTTGTCAAGCATGTGTTGAACTATGGAGCTACACTCCCAGCCACTTCAAGCCTTCAAACTTCAGCAACAGCTCTTCCTCCTCCACAAAGGTTTTTCTGTTCTTCCAGGCAGATTTATAAATTCATTTTCTAATGAGACTTTTTCTTCTTCTTCTTCTTTTTTTTTTTTTTAACTTAAGGTCTCTAAAATGTAGCCCTGCTGTCCTGGAACTCACTATGTAGACCATGCTGGACTCAAACTCACAGAGGTCCACCTGCCTCTGTTGTCTTTGTATTCTGTATCTCAGACTGGCATGGCACCTTTCAAGGGTTTAATAAATGATATTTTTAAACTGTATGTCAAAAACTATACTATATGCTAGGCACTGCGTCAGATACTTGGTGTGAGTGAATTAAATCCCCACAACAAATCTACTACTGTGTGTGATAGAGGGAAGAGGAAATGGGAGTCAGACCGGAGCAATTAAAAAACTACTCCAGGCCACACTGCTGGCAGCAGAACTGGGATTGAGTTGAGTACTTTCTGCCTTCAAGGTCAATGTGCTTAACGAGTGTATTGCTTTTAACTTGATAATGAAGTGTAATACTCTTTTTCAATATGGTTTCAGAGTAATAACTACATAATTACATTCCTCATTGTTCACTTGCAAAATTTAAGTGTAGGAGTTTATGGGCACTAATGCTTTTTTAAAATGTGTGTGTGTGTGTGTGTGTGTGTGTGTGTGTATTGTACTGTCATAACACATAGGGATTTGGCCAGAGGAACAACAGAGTTCTGCTCTGTTGCTTCCTGCCTTATTCCTTTGAGACTGGGTCTCTCAGCGAACATGGAGTGAGGCTGGCTACCAGCAAGCTCAAGACTCCTCCTGTTTTCATTTCCAGCAGCCCTGGGGTTAGAGTGCCCACACCACACTTAGCTTTGTGTGTGGGTGCTAGGGATTCAAACTCAAGCCATCGTACTTGCCCAGCCATCATTCTTAGACCCTGAGCTTTGCCCCAGCCCTAACATTAACACTAAAGAGAAACATATTATTACTTTTTGTTCACAAACAAACCTCAATGTGAACCGGAAGCTGACTTGCCACTCTGTGAAATGAAAGGACTCCAATTAAAACCTGGGCATCCTGATAACGTTCTAGGGTTATTTCAACTGCTTCCCACCACAGTGGTAGGATTTCTGGACTTTACAATGTGCTAATTGTATGGGTTTCCAGAATGAAACTTGGGTCCTATGTGATAGTCCATATTTGTAATCCTAGTACTTGGGAGGTTAAGGCAGGAGGATTGCAGTAAATTCTAGACACACCTGAGATACATAGCAAGTTCCAAGTGAACTGGGCCATATAACAAGATTCTGTTTTTTAAAAAATCAAGGGTGAAACTTAGATGCTAATTGCTAAGACTCCTTTACTGAGCCGGGCAGTGGTGGCGCACGCCTTTAATCCCAGCACTTGGGAGGCAGAGGCAGGCAGATTTCTGAGTTCGAGGCCAGCCTGGTCTACAGAGTGAGTTCCAGGACAGCCAGGGCTACACAGAGAAACCCTGTCTCTTGTTTTGAAAAAACAAAACAAACAGACAAACAAACAAAAAGACTCCTTTACCAGACTCAGATTCTCACCAGGGCTGGGGAGACTCCTTTGTGAAGTGTAAAACACCTGTTACATTAAGCAGAAGGACCTGAATTCAATCCTCAGAGCCCCTGTCAAACATCAACGTAGTGCAGTGGTGAGCTTGAGGCCCCAGCTCTAGACAGATAGGGACAGGCAGATCCCTGTGACTTGGAGTACAAGCAGCCTTGCCTATGGCGAGCCCTGGGCCAATGAGAGACCCTGTCTCAAAAACACAATCTGAAAGGCACTTGAGGATTGAAATTTGAGGTTGTCTGCTGGCCTTCACAGACACAGACAGTCAGACAGACATAGACAGACATGAGTCTCACTCTTTGAACAGGAAATTCATAAAGATCCAGTTTGGGAAGGCTGTGTGAGGAGTCCACCACTGAAGAATGTGATCCTCCTCTGGGTCTCTCCCATCCCCCTAGGCTGTCTGGGCATCATTAGCAGACGGGATACAGAGGCTCTCCCTATGACTGCTTCCCAGACATAAACTGAAAATATCTTGTTTCCTTGTGGAATATTTGCAAATTCCCAGGGGGCTACCATATATGTGCTGTGTGGGCTATTCCCCTTCATCAAAGAGATCAGCTTCCTGCCCAGGAAAGTGCTTCTACAAGGAAACAGTTGAGATTCACACACAAACATCTTTATTTTGAATTCGTAGGTCTCATACTCTCATATGCTTTAAAAATCCTAATAAAGAACATGAAATCTTGTAGTCAGTTATTTTGTTTGGGACCACATTTTTTGTCACATTAGGGACTGATGAAGCAGAGTTGGAAGGAGGGCCAGAAAAAAAACTGATAGGAAAGCTAGGGAGAAAGACACTGGAAGATGATTAGAAGAGACCAAGTGGGGTTGGAGAAATGGCTTAGCAGCTAAGAGCACAGACTACTCTTGTAGAGGACCTGAGTTCAGTTTCCAGCACCTACACAGGGCAGCTTCCAGCACCTGTAACTCCAGCTGCAGCTCTTTTGGTCTCTGAGGGCACCTGCGTACACATGCGTGTGCACAGACACACACACACACACACACACACACACACACACACACATAAAATAATTATATCTTTATAGAAAGGCCAAAACAGAGTTTTAGAGAAAAAACCAAGATCTACCCCAAGTCAGGGGCAAATAGACACAGATACAAATCCATAGACAATTACAACAGCTAAGGGAGAGAAAAGGATTCAAGACACCAAGGAAGGTGCAGGGGGGCATACAAAAAGGAAACGAATGTGGGCCTATTCCTGGACCATTGTTTCCTTTAGGTGAGTACCCACAAAAGTCATATGGCAGAAATAAGGAGGTGACTTGTCATTAGGGCCGAAGGTGTGGCTAGGGAGACAATCACCCTTCTCTGCCCTGCACCGATGATGTATGCCTGCGGTTAGCACAGGTAGTAGTGACTGACTGGGCGGCAGTCATGACAGACAGCACTAAAGCTGGTGATTTGTAGCTTGCCACTAACTCAAGCTGTGTGACATGGAGAAAGCAGCTTCAATTCCATGAGGGGGAGTGGGCAGTTCTACCTGCTTCACAGGGTGACTTGAACAATCAAAGCTTCATGTTAAGCTTCGTGCTGGGCATGACAAGGGATATTGTTCCTTAACTTGGCTGCCTGCAGCACAGTTCTCTTTTGGTAAACTCAGTAAGGATTCTGGTTTAAGTGCTGAATACCATGAGAGCTCCTGTGTGGAAGGCTTGGTACCCAGGGCAGTAATGCTGAGAGGTAGGACCTTCACTCTGATCTCATCCAGAGATCAGTGTGTTGATGGGCTCAGAGCTTAATGGGCTACTGGGTGTGGTGGGAACTTTAGGAGGCAGGGTTTAGTAGATACCCTATAAGGGAGTATTTCGTCTGTATCCCCCCATCCCCGCAGCTTTGTTCTGCTGTATGCTATCTGCCTCTCAGCAAGCCCAAACACAGTGGGACCAAATGACCATGAATGGAAACTCTGAAACCACACCAACCTGGATCATCATTTACTATTTACAAGGTCTTGTTTTGTTCACACTGACAGAAAGCTGACTAACAAAGTAAGCACCTGTTAGATTGAAGATATCCATGACTACTAGCCTAAACCAGCTCCAAACTTCAGTTTTCCTTGGTTCTATCCTGGTCTATTTGCAAAAGCAAACTGCGGATACTCTAGGAAGTACAGTCACACCCCAAGCACATGGTTTCTGCAAACAGTATTCACAGCCACACACCCCAGGGAAGTTGGCTCTGTGCACAGTGATAATGATCTTGTCAATAAAACCATAATTTACACAAAGGGCTGGTTATAAAGCGTTTGCCTTTGTGTATTATTTCATAGTTCTGAAGACTTTCATATGCAAATTTCTTTTGTAAAAAGCAAAAAATTTAGATTGCCTGTAGGTCACAGTAAGCTAAAGACCAGCATTTCTAAATTCATATTCTACAGCTATTCAAGGACACTGTGCCATTAGCAAAATTACTTTGAACCAAGGAGAGCTAGAAAATCCCTTTGAATAAACTCAGCTGCCTTCCTAAATTAGAAATAAGACCAGCAAGATTTGATATCTTCATGTCTCATAGTAATTCTACAAAAGGTTTGCTTAAGTCAGATGACTTTTGGTATTGTTTTCTGATTATAATTAAAAAATAAAACATGACCTTCACAGATAGTAATAATCACAAATAACAATGCTATGGTTTGGTAGAATATTCCCCAATCATCTTCTTCATTTTATTTGTTTATTATTTGAGGCAGAGTCAAACTATGTAGCTCTGGCTGGTCTGGAACTCTCTATGTAGACCAGGCTAGCCTCAGACTCATAGAGATCCACCTGCCTCTGCCTCAGCCTTTGGAGTGCGGGGACTAAAATCAAGAAATAGGATAAAAGGTATGTGCTATGTTCAGCCAGCACTTGGAGTTAGTACATATTTAATTGAGATGATATTTAAAACTACAGTACTAATACTTATAAGTACTTTTGATGTTATTTAGTCTTCTACAAACTTCATTTTTAGTAACTGATTAAATTTTAGTAATTTGACATTTGAGTTTAATTACTATGTATTATATAATTTAAATGCTAATTACTATAGATTATTACTATTATCTTTCAAAGAGTAGAGGCAATGTTTCTACTTTTCTTTTGTTGCTATTTTTGTCTTTGAGACAGGTTCTCACTATGTTTCCCTAGCTGGCCTGGAACTTGCTATGTAGACCAGGCTAACCCCAAACTCACTGAGATCCACTGTCTTTGCCTCCTGAGTGCTGTGCATCTGTCTTTATTTTGGGTTGTTGCTTTGTCTTTTACTTTTTAAAAAAGTGTTTGGTTTTTTTAATTTATTTATGTGAGAGGGCAGAGGTCAACCTCAAGCTGCCATCCCTAGGGTAAGATCTTTGTTTGGAAGTAGGGATCTCTCTTTGGACCTCAGGGCTCTTTGTTAGGCTAGGCTGGCTGGCCAGTGAGCCCCGGGTATCTGCCTTTTTCCACCTTTCCAGTGCTGGGATTATAAGTGTAAAGCATACACCTGGCTTTTTTCTTTTTTAAAAAAGTGAGCCTAGACTCAAACTCAGGTCCTCATGTCTACACAGCAAGGACATTATCAGATGAGCCATCTCCCTGGCCCTATTTGTTTTACTGTATAGTCAGGCTGGCCTCAAACTTGATTCGCCTGAGTTAGCTTGCTGAGCACCACCATTCTGAGCTGACTGGCTTCAGGGTTAGGTGAATAGCTTCACCATTCTTTGAAAGAGAAGTTTATAGCTTTACCATACACAGCTTATTTTAACTGTAAAAATCATATGTCAGCAAGATTGTAGGTAAATAGCTCAAAACTAAAAACAAGACTGGGAAAGCTGATTAGTTAGAAATATTTAAACATCTTACTTGGGGAGAAACCAACATTTAGGGCAACATGAACCTCAGCAGCAAGGTCACCATGTGGCCTCTCAGTGTCGCCATTCTGATGAGCCTCACAAGTGTTAGTGAACCGTCTACAGAGTGAACTGTGAGTTGTGAGCCTGGCTGAGACACCCATTACCCTACAGACAGAAAAAAGTCCCCATATTACTTAGTAACATGAGGGAACTGCCTGGCAGAGGCCTTAGAAAGATCTGGAAAGTTTTGAGAAGTAATAACCCTAGGTGAAGGCCAGAGAGCAGGCACTAATCAGGATGTTCCTGCCCTCTTCCCCCCCCCCCCCCCGTGTTCTTTACATTTCACTCTGAGGTGTTACTTTTACCTTGATGGTATTTCATGCTCTCCTATATTCATCATTACTCTGTGTGTGTGTGTGTGTGTGTGTGTGTGTACATGCTCATGTGGAGGTCAGAGGGCAACTTTCAAGAGTCCACTCTCCCCTTCTAATGTGGGGTCCAGGGATGGAACTTGGGTAGTTAATAAATATGTTGTCCACGCAGACATATCCATGGTCCTTCGGTGTTTACTGTCAAGTGCAGTGCTCACTCCGTCAGCTGCTGTGTAATGTCTGTATTAGCACTTCTGTAACTATTATAAAACTATTATAACCTCTTTGATAGCAGCACAAGAATAAACTCTCAGAAGAGCACCAACACCACAAAGCAAGACAGTCCCGGTGAGATTACTGTTTTCTACTAACATATTAATTTTGGAAGAAAAATGAAAAATAGTTGAAGTACAGTAGGATATGATAATTTAAGGTGGCAAGATAGATACAATATCAATACACAAATATAAATGTCATTGAGCAATGACTATCAGAAAATATGATGGAAAAGGGATTATTTGAAACTTTGTTAGCTGGGTTTAGTGGTATATGTCTTTAATCCTACCACTCAAGAGATAGAGACAAGCAGATTTATGTGAGTGGAAGATCAAGTTCCAGGACAGCCAGGGCTACATAAAGACACCCTGTCTCAAAGAATACACAAAAACATTGTATAAAACAATATGGGTGTGGTGGCACACACTCATAATTCCAGCACTTGGCAAGGAGAAGCAGGAGGGGCAGTATTTCTTTGGAGGAGGGAGGAGAGATTATAATCTAGTTAAATTTCCCCTTCTCATTTCTTCCCTTCAGACCCTCCTAGAGATCCTTCCCACGTTCCCTCAAATCCATGGCCTCTTTTTTACTTGGAAGATAAACATCTTAAGGTGGTCTTTGGCTACATGTTGGGTTGAAGGCTAGCCCGAGGTACCTGAGATACTGATAAAGTAATTTATCTGTAGTAGAGATACTGAGATAATATTAATTTAAGGTGGCTACATACAAGAACAATATATAAATATAAATGACTTTTCATATGAGCAATGAATATTAATTAGAAAATACAACAGAAAAATGATTATATATACGATGTAGTATATTATATATGGTGATATATATACATACATATGCCATACATATGAATATAATGGCTAGGTTTAGGTCTAATAAGAAATATGCAAGACTTATAGGAAAGCAACTATATAACTTTACCAAAATACATGAATGCCTAAGTAAATATAGAATGTGGCCCTATGATGGATACAATATTATAAATGTTGATTTACCCTAAGTTGATGTATAAACTCAATATGATCTCAATTAAAACCCAACCGTTGCAAACTAGAGAGAGTGTAAAAAAAAAAGCCAAGAAATACTTGAATTGACTAAAGGGCATGGGGAAAGAGAGTTTTTCTAAACATGTCGGAACACTTCGTAACTAGTCATAATTAAAGCAGTAAGGAAGGAACAAGGGCATCGAGGGAAGGAGGAGACAGCCTTTAATTGTTGCTGATTTGGTTGCTTTTTTTTTTCTGAGACAAAGTTCTGTGTAGCCCAGGCTGGTCTCCCACTAACTGTGTAGCCCAGGCTGGCCTCTGACTAACTGTGTAGCTGAGGATGGCCTGAGGATCCTCCTGCTTCTGCCTCCAGAGTGTCAGGGTCACAGGCCTGACCCACTTCACCAGGTTTCTGGCCAGCACTCTACCATCTGAACTGTCTCCAGCCCTGGTTTTGGGTTTTTGAGGTTTAGAATCTCACGTGGCCCAGGTTGGCTGGACTCCTAATCCTCCTGCCTCCTCCTCCTGCATTGCAGAAGTTAAGTCTGGTTCTTCCTCCCAGCCCCATGTGCCCAGAAATAAGACTCAGACTCAAAATATATTTACAAATACCTTGGCCATATCTCCTATTAGATCATAACATAGATTAACCCGTTTACTTTAGTCTACATTCTGTCAAGTGGCTGATTACCCGTACTCAGGTGCCATGCAGCAGCCTCCCCCCAGCATCCCGGGTGGGTTTCTCGTACCTGGGTAAATCCCAGAATTATTTCTTCTCTGGATGTCCCACTTTCTGTTCTACTCTTTCCTATAGGCCATACGTTTGGTTTTTTTAAATTGACAAGTGATAGTGCATCTACACAATACATAAGATACTCTCTCTACACTGCATATTGGGACTACAGGCATGCCATGTTATATCCAGTTTGTGGGGTGCTGAGGACAGGGCCCAGGGTCTTGTGTGTACATGCAGGCCAACATTCTGTAAACTGAGTTACAACCCCAGGCCAAAGTTTATATGTGGCAAGTATATCAGGACTAGCAAGAAAAGTATAGACATTATTAACCTTCCATTTGGAAAACTCTTTTTTTTTTTTTTAAGATTTATTTTTATTTCATGTATGTGAGTACACTGTCTTCAGAGAGCCACCATGTGGTTGCTGGGAATTGAACTCAGGACTTCTGGGAGAGTAGTCTGTGCTCTTAACCTCTGAGCCATCTCTCCAGCCCTGGAAAACTCTTAATTCTAAAATTAGAAGTTAAAATTTGTTTGTTTGAGACATGGTTTCACTCTGTACCCCAGTTTGGCCTCATACCTCTGGCCATCCTCCCGCCTCAGCCTCTCCAGGCTTGGATTTATAGTATGAGCCACTATGCAGGGCACATTTTGGGGGTACTAGGGATTGAACCTGGGGTCATGTCGTGTGTACACTAAGCTAGTGAGCTATGACCTCAGCCCCAGAAGCTAAATTGTCCCTCATAACTCATGTTCACCTAGAGCCTCCAAATGTGAATCATTTGGTAACTAATAAGGGCTAAGTTGAGACCATAGTAAATTAAAGTGGGACGTACCACTGAGACATTACTAACTTGAGAGTCTCCTTATAATAGACAGAAAAGGACTCATGGTGACAGAGGAGCTGTGGATGTTCAGAGACTGGAATGCAGAGGCCCAGGGCTGCTGGCAGCCACCAGGGGCTAAGGAGGAAGTCGTGAAGACTTTTCCCTCAGAGCCTCCAAGATGGAACCAACCCTCCAAATGGTGTTTCAAAGCTCTGGTCTCTAGAGCTGTGAGAAATGTCTATTTTTATAACCTACCCAGCTGTGGCAATGCATTAAGCTATCTCTAGGAAACAAATGCAGCACCACACAGGAATAAGCTTCAGGTGAATTAAATGTGAAACACTCCAAAGGCAGTTGAAGAAATTTCAAATATTATTCTTATAATTTACAGGGTAGAGAAAAATTTCCCAAACAAGACACAAGCCCCAGGCACGAGTAGGGGTTTAGACTAGTGTGGGATGGACAGATTTGTATACATCTCATATCAAACAGTGAGGCCAGTGAGACGGCTCAGAGGTTTAAGTGCTTGCCACCAGGCCTGGCAACCTGTGAATTCCATCTCAGGACTCACATGGTGGAGAAAGACCCAACGCTCACACTGATTCATCTACACATATGTTCGCACGCATGCATTTTGGTGCACAAGTAAATATCTTTAAAAGTTTTACAAATAGTTATTCAAATTATAAAGACTGGAAATAGAAGAAACACAACAGACCAATGCAAACTGTGTAATATTTAAATAACCGATGCTATCTGAAAAAGCTAAAGACGGAAAGATATAGGCATTATTTTATAGTGCTAATGTAATGTAAGGTAATATAAGGATATGCTTGGCACGTGGCATGTAACTATAATACCAGCATCTGGGAGGTTGAGGCAGGAGGATCATGAATTTGAAGTCCTGGTACACACCAAAAATATTTTAAAACTCTAAATAACTAGTAACACTAAATATTTCACAGAATGTTCTCGCTATAACACAATGGACTACTATATAGACATTTAAAAAAGAATGATTGATAGGGTGTACTCTGTGTACAATGCTACACAAGACCCCGCATCCCATCTTCTCCACTTGGGGGGGAGGAACAGACAGAGAGAGAAAGACAGAGAAAGACACAGACAGACAGACAGACAGAGGCAAGAGAGACAAAGAGAGAAAGAAACAGAGTAACACACACACATACACGCAGACAGACAAGAGAGATAGAGAGAGAAGGAGACAGAGAACGATACAGAGAGAGAGAGAGAGAGAGAGAGAGAGAGAGAGAGAGAGAGAGAGACTAGGCCAACAATGCAGAGAAGGGTTTCCAGAATATACTAAGAAGGAAAAGATGGATAAGAACAAATTACTGAACAACAAACATAACTGATGTAATTTGCAACCACAGTGGTTAAAATGTGATGGGCACATGCCGCGGTGTAGTCACACAGGGTTCACTGGGAAGAACATCTCACTGCTGATCGTCTGCCTCTACAGAAGGCTGCACATGTGCTCGTTCTGAGTGTGTATTTGTGATTGTGGGATAATTGGAGACTTCTGCATTTCCCTCCATTTACTTCCATGATGTATGAGCTTTTCCTTTAGAAGAGACTCACTGCTTATCACGTAAGTAGGGGGGAAACATAGGAGGTACCTAAAAGCGATAGAGCTAATTGTGAAACCTGCAGGATGCTGTAAAATACTGTTTACTATCGTGTCCAGGTCTTTTGAAATCTACTCAGAAAATGTTCTTTCGTGCTGTCAGAATAGATACGCGCATATCATGTGCCAGCCACGAGGGTGTCGTCGTTTTTCTCAAGTGTTAAAACAGCACATAAGTGCTTACTAAGCAATTTCTCTGATTCTTCCAACAAGACTGTAATAGGACACGGGAGTCCAAAGAGGAGAAATACTCAGACAGGCACACAGCCAACCCTGGTGTCAGGTCCCTCATTTTATTGTCCTGTCTCCTCCAGGACTATGATAAAGACTAAGGAATAATATACACGGAAACATTTAGTCATGTACAAAATACTGTATGCATCCACTCTATTGCTCCCTAAAACCATTTGCTCTTGTGTAGTGTAGTGTACCATTGTATCTGTCCACAGGCTGCTAAACTCTAAACACAACACGTTAAGAAGTGTGCAAGGCAAGGCTGGCCTCAAATTCACTATGTAGCTGAGGCACCTAGAACTTCTGATTTTCCTGCCTCTCCTTAGATTATAGACATGTGTTACAATGCTTGGCTTTATGGGTTACTGGGAATTGGACCCAGCTCAAGGGATGCATCAGAATCTAGCAGACACTGGGCTGGAGACACAGCTCTGTCAGTAGTGTTTACCGAGTTATACACAGAGGTCTGAATTCGATCCCCAGCGTCCTGTAAAACCAGATGTGGTTTTGCCATACCTGCAATTCCAGCTCTTGGGGGGAAGTAAAAACAGGAAGATCAGAAGTCCCAGGCCATCGTCAGCTCTATGAGGAGTTTGAGGCCAGACTAGGGTTCATGAGATACTATGTTTTATTTTTCTGTTTGTTGTACTTGTTCTTGTTTATTTTTTAAGGAATCCAACAGGTAGAAAAAGAGCCTAAGGAACAGAAAAGAAGGCTGGAAGTAGCCATAGTATTGGTAAGATATTTAAGAGCTGGTTGGTTCGTTTGGTACTGGGTATAGAACCGAGAGCCTTCTGTGTTCTAGGCCAGTACTCTACCACTGAACTACCTCCCAGCTAGCTACCTGGCTATCCTGTTAGTGGTTTTTGCAGGAGAAATTATTGATAGCCATACTGTAATGATTGTACTAAGTAACAACAATCTTATGAAGCAAGTATTTTTATATTTGCCAGTATACAACTTTTACACAGGGTGGTCATCTTCATCTATACAATTGTCACTTGATTGAGCAAGTGAAGGGAGTTATGAAAGGTGATCCCAATATAGCCAATGAGAAGGCTGACTTTGGAGCTCCTGGGAGCTTGCATGTATGCATGGCTGAGTGCCTCTGCTGTGACCGTGGGAATGGGAGCTGCTGAAGCGAACCGGAGATTATGATCTGCTTTGCAAGAATGGGCATGCACAGTGAGCCACACTATCAATCAAAACAAAATGGTGTCTAGGATGTAGGGAACATTTGCAACCATCTAAATGTCAATCAAAACAGCAAATGCCAGGGTGTTACAGTAGATTCAGAAATGAGGGACAGAAAAAGAACCAGTCATCATGAAAAGCTGTGTACCATAAACAGCCTGTAAAGAAGCACCAAGAGATTGGCCAGGTATGATGGGCCGGGCGTGATGGCGCACACCTTTAATCTCAGTACTCGGGAGGCAGAGGCAGGCGGATCTCCCTGAGTCGAAGACCAGTCTGCTCTATGTAGTGAATTCTAGGATAGCCAGGGTTACATAGTGAGACCCTGTCTCAAAAAAAAAAAAAAAAAAAAAAAAGAAAGGAAGAAAATAAAAAGGAAAAGATGGAGCGGAGGAGCGGAGGAGCAGGAAGCACCAAGAGAAGGCTGGGGAGGTGGCACAGAGGTTAGGTTCAGGGCACTGGGTACTCTTTCAGAACACCTTGGGCTCAATACCCAGGACCCACATGGTGGCTCACAAAATTCTAACTCCAATTCTAGGGGATCTGATGCCCCCTTCTGGCCTGTTCAGCTAATGTGTGGACATAAACACATGCAGGCAAAGCATCCACACATAAAAATAAAACAAACAAACAAACAAAACACCAATGGAGAATAAGATTTGTCATAGGAACTAAACTACAATATATTCTTCCTTTACTTTCTTCTTTGTTTCCTGGTTTCTCTGTGTAGCCTGGCTATCCTGGCTAGCTCTGTAGACCAAGCTAGCTACAACTCAGAGATTTACCTGCTTCTTCCCCTTGAATGCTGGGATTAAAGGGGTGGGCTACTGCTCTTGCTAAATATTTTCTTCTACTCTAAGATGGTAGCAAAAAAACTGAGTATGGTGGCGCATACCTGTCTTCCAAGATGGAAGCAGATGGATTGTGAATTTGGGTCAACCTGGGCTACATATCGAGTTGCAGGCCAGGCTAAACAATATGGCGAGACCCTGCCTCAAACAAAACAAAATAAAACATGATGTTAATAGCATCTATTTCTAACACTGATATAACCAAAGGCCACTCCACACCCCTATTTCCAAAATGGTCCTAGGGCTCTTAAGTACAATCACATTGATCCAGTTATTATGGGTTGCAGCAGCATCACAGAGATCCACCTGCCTCTTCCTCCTGAATTCTGGGATTAAAGGCATGTACCACCTGCACAGCAAGGAGATGCTATTAATATTTAATGGACATAGGCTAGATAATTTTGACATCCTGTAACTTTACTCATTTGTTTGTTTGTAGTCTGGGGGTCAAACCTTTTAGAGGTTATAGACAGAGGAGCCAAAATTGAATAACAAGTCTTAATCAAGCTTAGAGGTACAGGACTGTAATTCCAAATACTTCAGAGGCTTAGGTAGAAGGATCATAAGTTCAAGGCTTGCCTGAGTTGAAAGTGAGATCAATGCCAGCCTGGCAACTTAATGAGACCCTGTCTTAAAATAAAAAGTAAACTCAGAGCCAGGGTGTAGCTTCAGGCCTGGGTAGTTGCCAAGCATGTCCAAGGTTCTGCGTTTAAACTCCAGTATAGACACTACAGTTCATTCTCCCCCATGTGCGTGTTTGGAATGTATGTAGTGTATACATGGGTGCACATGGAGGCCATCGGAGTGCATCAGGTGGCCTGCTCTATCACTTTCTGTCTATTACCTGAGTCAGGGTCTCTCACTGGATATGAAGCTTAACATTTGATCTAGGCTGGGTAGGCATGGAGCTCTCAATCCACTCCCTACATGCCGTTACCGGCATGACAGCCATGCCCAGCTTTTTACCTGGGTTCTGGAGATTTGAATCCAGGTTCTCAAGCTTGCACAGCAAGTGTTTTTACTCACTGAGCCATCTCCCCAGCCCAAGACCCTGTCTTGATCTTATAAAAAGAACATAGTCTGTACAGTGGCTACTCATCATATTAGAGTTCAGATCCCTCAAAAGAGTAAGTTAGAAACAGTAAATTGGCAGAGAGGGGTGAAACTTAGCTCACAGTCACAAGACTGTCCAAATCACTTAAATCACCAAGTCCTTAACACCACTTTCTCTTGGAACGGCAAGAAAGAGTATAGGGGTTCCCTTTAGGGATTTCTGGGTTTTGGGGTTTTTTTCACCTTACTCTTTGTTTCCTTAGAGACTGACCACACAGGGTCCCCTCATAGCCATCCAGACCACCTCCCTTTATTTATTAGCTTCTTTTAAAAATGTGTTTATTTTTATTTTTTAATGTGCGTTGGTGCTTTGCCTGCATGTAGATTTGTGCGAGGGTGTCAGATCTTGGAGGTGCAGACAGTTTTGAGCTACCATGTGGGAGCTGGCAATTGAATTTGAATCCCCTATAAGAGCAGCCGGTGCTCTTAACTGCTCAGCCATCTCTCCAGCCTTTATTTCTATTTCTTTTGAAATGGGGTCTTACTGTGTAGTTCAGACGAAGCTCAGATTGCCATCTTCCTGCCTGAACCTCCCAGATACTGACTGAGGTTACAGGTATGTGTCACACCTAACTTCCAGTCACTCGTCAAAGGGTATATCCTCCAAGATTTAGTTTTGCTTCGTTTATTGTCTTATGTATCCAAGATTGACCTTAAATTCAATATGTAGCCGAAGATGACCTTCAACCTCTCATCCACCTGCTTCCACCTCACAAATGCTGGGATTACAGTCAAGTACCACCACGCCCATGCTAGGGATCAAACCCAGGGCTTTGTGCATGATAGCACATCACCAACTGAGCCACACCCCCAGCTCCTTTACCTCAAAGTATCAGAGATTGAATGTGTACCTTATGTGTGAGATTTCATGTTATTAAGGTCTCTATAATACTTTGTATCATCTATATACACCGATGCCACGGGATAACAGAAAATTATTTTTAAAAGCCCAGTTCATTTGTGAGACTATCACATGCTTATTTTCAGATACGATTTATTTTTCTCTATAAATTTCCACAGTATTTTTATCTTAAAAACAGATCATCTGTTTTTCTCCAGCCAAACGTATTTCCCGTTTTGCTTATCATGAACAGCTTGGCCCATTGTTACTTATCCTAATGCATTTTTAAAAACTTTTAAAATTACGTGCATCTATTTATTTAGAGTGTGTGTGTGTGTGTGTGTGTGTGTGTGTGCACGCTCTCATTCACATGTAGGTTAAAAGATGGTAATTTGAGCTCCCTGAATTGCATATCAAGGCCCTATTCAGTGGATTAGCAGACCACTAGGGAACTGTGTGCAGCCTGTCACTGAAGAAATACAAGAGTAAGGTGAAGGAAGATGTGGTATTTAGTTCTCTCCTTATACCATGTGGGTATCAGGGATCATACTCAGGTCACTAGGCTTGATGGCAAGTGTCTTTTCCACTGAGCCATTGGGCGCAACAGTTTTTAAACCTAGGGTCTATCTATGTTCTTGTTGTTGTTGTTGTTGTTCTTCCTCCTCCTCCTCCTCCTCCTCCTCCTCCTCCTCCTCCTCCTCCTC